>CM062818.1:966558159-967110048 GCA_031772625.1 Pinus tabuliformis
TTGTTGACCGGGATGGTGAGTTGAGGTGACATGAGTTGCGCAAGGTGTAACACTTGTAGGACGGAGGGCTTGTTCTATGTGATAGAGTTTGTACATTTGATCCATCTCTTGGGGTTGGATGCAGGGAAAATTTTAGGGGATAATATTCGCAAATGGACTAATTTTCCATGTTTTTTCCCAAAAAAAAGATTCGTTAATTTCCATTTTTTCTAAAAATTATTCGCCCAAATTTTATAGTATAAAATGATTTTACCTTAAATATCGCCAATTTTTTTATAAATACTATATAAAATTATTAGAAAATTTGAATACTTTTACAAAAACATTATACAAATTGCATATTATGTACTTGTAAGATTCGCCAAGGTTTCTAAACTTTAAATTAAATTTCCATCCTTAAAATTTTCCCTGGTTGGATGGTGAGAGATTCTGAGTTGTTACCCAGTGGAGTGGGCTAGACTCATGGAGATGGTCGTAGTCTGGAGTAAAGCTCAATGGGAGCTCTCAAACATTGAGGGTGTTGGAGGCTCAGGTTGGCACTAGGATCTAGGCGGGGCTTCCTATCTGATATCAAACATGTGGGATGGCTATGGCTTTGATGAGGTAGTCAACCTCATGCTTGAGCGCATGCATTCCTTAGGGGATTTCTAGTTGATGCTAGTGGCTAGGTGGTTTGTGAGCAGACTCCATTCGTTGTTTTGGCATGTTGTTTGCACATGGGGGTGCAGGATGATTAGCATTCTCTGGCAGGAGATGGTTGTAAGAGGTGGCATGGGTATGGCACTAGACCGAATATTGTATGGAGAGAATGTTCTCCCATTGAGGTTTAGGACTCAGGGGTCACAGAGGATTGACACAACACAGATATCCCCCCTAGCAGGAGTGGAGTTAGGGTGCTCAGGTCTACCAGGATGGATGAGGGGACATGATGTGTGTCATGGTGGGGTCACTATCAGAGTGGCGGACACTTTGGCGCATGTAAGATACCATATGTTATAGGGTGGTATGGTAGTAGGAAGTGGTACACAAGACTACACAGAGTCAGGTCATAGCATCCAATTTTATATAGAGGGATGTGGCCTGATGCATACAGACCCAATTCTAGGCCATAACACCTAGTGGTGTGTAGGGCTATGCAGCGAGGAGCAGTGGCTTGTAGAGGAGCATGGAGATACATGGTGGTATACCACAACATGTCGATTGACATTGTGGGGTAGGAGGAGTGATTCACATCGCATTGAGGATGTGCGAGAAGTGTTAGGTGCAGTGACAAAGGATGGACACAAGACGATACTGGATGGTATGGCTGTAGCCGGGGGTATTCCATGGTATACAGAGACATGTTGCAGTATACAGTGGCATGTCAATGAGTGCGATGATACTGGGTGGTATGCAATGGCAGATGATGCAGTGCAGTGGACGCTTGGAGCGTTACCTCCAAGGAGACTTATGGATAGGGGCAGTAGGTGTACCATTGGATGCATCTCACCTAGGATCGATGAGGACACGGTGGAGCATCTGGTGAACCATGTTTAGGGGAGATAGGGCCTCGAGGGGGTTGTCAGCAGATCCAACGCAGAGACAGGGACGTCCATAGGATTACTCTTGAGCATTCTGGCAGACTCTTGATCATACCCTTCAGGGCATACACACCCATCCTCCTCTGGTGTTGCTTACAATTACATAGTGTTTGGTTGTTGCCCCTTGACACTCTCCATTCAAGCAGCAGGGAATGGGAGGCTCACCCTAAGCAGTTGGATGAGACACCGTGTGTCATGGATTGGGAGGAGACTCTCCAGTTGAGACACTTGGTAGGTGCACGAGTTGACAGATATAGGCTTAGGGATAACATGGTTGATTGTTGAGGTAGCATATGTTCCACCCCTAGGCTCACACTTGGGGAGGTGATCGAGAGGGAGTTGTATGGTGCTTTTCCAGCTCGACAACTTGATACATTAGGTGAGCATGAGGTGCAAGGGATGGTAGCCCTTGTTGGTAAGATGATGCCTAGGCTTCCAACAGGGCTAGGGAACATCATCAGGAGTTGGGATAGTAGATCTTGTTGTGTGATTTGGGAGGCCCAGAGCAGTTGGTTATTCGAAACACGAGTTCTTGATGCTTGGTGCCTACCTATTAGATACCTACAGGAGTCAAAGACGAGGCATGGAGGAGTCCCAACAAATAGCAACATATCACAATGAGATGTAGAGAGGATTGGGGGTTGTGGACCTCTAGTATGGTTATGGGATCCAGGGATCTAGTGGATTGGTGGGATACTCCACTCCTCAGTGAGCATGGGCAGGATAACATGCAGATTAATTCATTCACAGGTAGACACATGGGGAATAACCGAAGCCCTCACCATAGTGCGAGGTAGATTATTGCTCAAGATTAGGGCCATCCATGGAAGGATAGGCGCTGACCTATTGGGTCGCTTTGGCAGGTTGGGCCTAACCTCGATCATCGCATAGATTGTGGCTGAGACCTATGCGAGAGGAGGCTATGGAATGAGCATGTTAGACAGTTAGTGATGACTAGGGTGTCACGGGGTTAGCAGGACAATTTCTTGCTGTGTTGGGCATGGGACCCTAGCATCATAGTACTTAGCAGTGCTGATACCCATAGGGGTGAGTTGGTTTCTATAAGGGAGGGTCATCAAGATTCTCCATCAGGCTTCAATGATTAGCTAAGGGTGTGGGAGACGTCATCAACATGGCAGGATGGCTAGTAAGAGGATTTCAGGAGGAGCTCATGCAGGAGAGGCTTAATTCACATAGGGATTGAGTTGTATCTTCAAGGGCCCACAATCAGAGTGCATGGGGTGGACTATTCTATAGAGAAGCTTCGTGAAGATTTGGGTAGAGTTTTACATCGTCAAGATGCTCTACTTATTTGTGATAGACACAGGGGTTTTAATGCCCATATTTGGTAGGATAGTGGGTGGAGCAAGGGGGCTTCATGTTAATCAGGTTAGCTTGGGATCCTAGTATCGAAGGGATCCTTCACTATAGGATAGTACAATGATAAGGGACGATCCAATAGCACATTTGGGACCCTGGTGAAGTTTGTAGTGATAGTGGGGGTCCATAGTCAGAGAGGGTGTTTGTTCAGGCATTACTTGAGGACAAGCGATGTTTGGTGCATTAGAAGAACTTGCTAGATGAGGATGCCACCTGGGAGGGTGAGAATATTTTGGAGAACCCAGCTTTGAGGTTGCTTGAAGGCAAGTAACATTTTGGAGGGGAGGACTATCATGTCCCTTCTCAAACACATTAGTAACAAGGTGCTGCTACACAATTTTGCACATTTTTTACTAAGGAAGAGGACCCCACACTTTTGAATTAGGGACTTATGGGAAAAATCGACTTTATTTAGTTGCTAGTGGAATGTGGGGGCCACCCACATAGGACTTTGAATTAGCCATTCGATATTCTTGGAGGGAAAATTGAATGGGTGGATGGAGGGGCCCACATGAGGCTAAGGGGGCCACAGGAGTTATAAAGAGAGATCAACTCTCATTTTGTTTTCATCTTTGACATTTGCAAACAAACACACATTTGTTCATTCTAATGTTTAGCGAGTCTACCAACTATTTAGCCATGAGTCTCTCACACGGGAGATTCGACCTCTACTTTGGGGGACCATCCATGCCCGCCCTATTCTATAGGAGTTTTCAAGAGTTCCAGGGCAATGACACATATCAACAACATCACAGAGGAAGGGAGTGTGTATTTTTGGGTAGATAGGAATCACGCAGAGGGAGTTTGAGACCAGCAGGGATCACACAGCTTCCCGATAGGTGAGGGACTTGAGGTAGCAGCGTTGCATAGGGATTTTCGCTGGAGCTTTCAGCTAGTTGAGCCAACATTCTGACAATTCACATTTCTAGGTTGAGAGATAGTGAAGAGGTCACACAATAGAATTTCGTGGTGCTTGGAGAGCAGCTGGGTCGGGCCAAGAGTTCATTCGAGGAGTTAGGAGTTGGATAGAAAGGGTAAACCCAAAATTTTGGAAGAGTTTCCTAGTGGATTTGCAGCCAGTTTCCAGCAGATCGAATTTGGCAGCCATAGCTGGGGTGAGGCTCCAAGGGGGTTGAAAAACCAAAGTCAAAACTAGCTAAAATCCCTTCTAGGTTTTTCTGGGGTTTGGCCAAGGAGTCTGGGGTTAAAAGGATATAATTTTATGGGTGGTTTTAGTACCCATTCCAGCCATTCGAACTTCGCTAGAGCAGTGGTTTTCTAGGCAGTGCAGTGTAGAGTGGTGCAGCAGCTGAGCAGCCTTTAGCTCAATCCTTTTCCTACTTGGGTTTGGTCTCTCTTGTCCATTGAGACAAGCCCAGGTGCACCATTACATCATCTATTGTATTTGGCTTGCAAAAAATTAATAAAATGGCTCAAAAGTTCTCCATTTACAATTTTAATGTGGGTGTCTACCGAACATTTCGTTTTTGTATTTTGCTGCATAGAATATTTGATGTTAGCACTTGTATTTCCTATTTAGGATCATTACACTTTTCCATAAAGTGTCCACTCAAGAAGGTTGGTAAGAAACCCTTAAGAGGAGCGGGAGGTAAAGCACTTGCTTCATAGTTCGAACTAGAATTTACCCTCATCACTTGTATGGTGTCATCGATGATGGGTAGTCTATGGTACCTGGACGGTGGAGCTTATTTCCACATGACCGATAACAAGGAGCTCTTCAATAACTTGGAGGAAAAGGATCTCCAGATGCATATCGAGATGGGTGATGAATTCGTACAGTTACCTTTCAGATGGACTCAGGTTCTCCCCTCACTTTGCAAGATGTTATGTATGTTCTTGGTTTGAAGAAGAACTTGGTATTTGTTGCCATGTTGGAGGATAGAGGCTATGATGTGATATTTAGTAAGGGAAAGGCATTCCTTTGTCACATAGCCATAGGATAGGTGAAAAGGTTAAGGTTTGAGTGAAGAACGTCTACAAGTTGGAGGTAGAAGATTGTGTTGCCTTGAGCACTAAAGCAGAGAAGGTGCAGAGCCAAGACATCAGTGAGTTATGGCACAAGAGATTGGGTCACTTGCACCATGGTGCTTTGAAGATCATGCAACAAATTTATACTGGTCTTCCCAAGGGTACACTAGAGTAGGTAGACACATGCAAGGGGTGTACATTGGGAAAGCACACCAAAGCTTCCTTTCATGACAAAGATAATCGAGCACAGGCGATCCTCAATCGAGCTCACTCTAATGTGTGTGGAACGTTCTCAACAACATCCACAACCAAGCACAAGTATTATGTGATATTTGTTGATGATTTTTCCCGTAAGTGTTGGATCTTCTTCATGTAGAAGAAAGGTCAGAGTTTTGCTAAGTTTTGTGAATTTAAAGCACTTGTCGAGAAAGATACTAGTAGGAAAGTTAAAGCTCTCAAGAGTGATAATGGTGGAGAGTATGTGTTGAATGATGTTATGAAACCAGCTCAAGAAAAGATAGAAAAGATAGATCAACGCCTTAGAATTCAGCCTCTTCAAGGGGGCAACCTCCTTTACATTACATAAATGAACAATTCTTGGATGCTCAAATGACAAAACCTCCTTTCTATATATAGGAGTCTAAGGAGTCACAATATAATCCAGCCGACCTAACAATAATAATATAAAGCCACAAAAATAACAATAGAGGGATTCTATGGGGCACAAATATAACAATATGGGGGTAATAGGGGCACAACAATATAAATAAGGGGTATAACTACAATAGTAATGGGGTAATCACTAGTATTATAGGGACCCAACATGCCCCTCTCCTTCAAAAAAGTGTTGTCCTCAACGCTTGAGTAGTTCTGGATACTTCTGCATAAAATTCTCATCCTCCCATGTGGAATCTTCAGCGGATAAGTTCTTCCACTTGATAAGATACTCTGAAATTGATCGATTTCGTAGCTGTCGAGTTCTTGTTTCTGTGACTGCTTCCGGTTCCAATATAATTTTTCCTTCCTCGTCAAGTTCTGGCAATATTGTTTGAATTGGAAGCTTGTCACCTATAACCTTCTTTAAACATGAAACATGGAAAATTGGGTGCAATCGAGAAGCTGCAGGAAGCTCCAATTTGTATGCCATAGTACCAATCTTTTGCAACACCTTGTACGGACCATAATACTTTGGTGATAATTTATTATCCTTCTTAGCTTGCTTTAGGGACATTTGCTTATATGGTTGTAGCCGTAGGAATACCCAATCACCTACATCAAAACTTCTTTCACTGCGATGTTGATCTTCCTGTTGTTTCATTCTATTTTGTGCCAACACGAGGTTATCCTTTAAGAGTTGGAGGACTTGTTGTTGATGTTCGATGTGATGTTCCACTACCTGAACCTTAGAATTTTCTCTTAAATATGATGTGATGGATGGTGGTTGATACCCATAAAGTGCCATAAATGGGGTCATTTTTGTTGCTGTATGGAAGGAAGTGTTATACCACCATTCAGCCAGAGGCAACCATTTGACCCATTGTGTCTGTTTATCAGATACAAAGCAACGAAGATATCCTTCCAAACATTTGTTTACTATCTCAGTTTGCCCATCAGATTGAGGATGATAAGATGAGCTATGAGCTAACTGAGTACCAAGACAAGAAAATAATTCTGTCCAAAAATTTCCAGTGAAAATGGGATCTCTGTCACTTACAATAATCTTTGGGTTTCCATGTAGCTTTTGAACTGTTTCCATAAATGCAGTAGAAACTGTACTGGCTTTAAATGGATGTGATAATGCACAAAAGTGTGCATACTTGGTAAGTCTGTCAACTACCACCATGATGACACTCTTTCCCTCAGACTTGGGTAAACCTGTGATAAAATCCATTGAAACCTCCTCCCAACGTTGGCTTGGAATGGATAAAGGTTGTAATAGACCTGGTGTCTTAATTGTTTCAACTTTATTTTGCTGGCAAACCAAACATTCCACCACAAACTTTTGAATATCTGATTTAAGGCCATCCCAAAAAAATTCCTTCTTAACCCTGTGGTAAGTTTTTAAAAATCCTGAGTGCCCTCCTAAGGGAGAAGTGTGCAATTCCATAAGAATCTTTTGTTTTAGCTGGGAATTCTTACAGAGGTATAAGCGATCTTTGTACCATAACGAATCATTTTTCCAGCTAAATGTATCAGAAGTACTGGAATCTTGTTGTAGCTTTCGAATAAGTGCCCACACTTCTTCGTCATTCTTCCATTCCTCCCTTGCTTCGTTTATCCAATCTGGTTGGATAATAGAAATGGCACACAACAATGCTTCCACATCCTCATCCTTTCTTGAGAGTGCATCTGCCACCACATTTTGCTTCCCTTTTTTGTAGATGATTTCAAAGTCATAACCCAACATCTTTGTGACCCACTTTTGTTGCTCTTCAGAGGATAATCTTTGTTCTAAAAAGTATTTAAGGCTATCATGATCCGTTTTTACCTTGAAGTGTCTTCCCATTAGGTAGGGTCGCCATTTCTTAAGTGCATGGAGTATTGCCAACATTTCCTTCTCATAAATAGCTTTGCTTAAAAACTTTCCTTTGATTGGACGACTTTCAAAAGCAATGGGTCTTTCATCTTGCATTAGAACAACACCAATTCCATTTCCTGAAGCATCACATTCCACAATAAAGGTTTTTGTGAAGTCCGGTGTAGCTAAGACCGGTGCTTGGCACATTGCCTCTTTAAGATGTTCAAAGGCCTTTGTTGCTTCCGGAGTCCATGAAAATGAATCTTTCTTCAATAATGTTGTTAGAGGTGCTGCTATTCTCCCATAATTCTTAACAAACTTGCGATAATACCCTGTCAACCCAAGAAATCCTCGCAGATGCTTTATGGATGTGGGGATTTTCCATTCCTTAATGGCTTTAATTTTGCTAGGGTCTACCTTAACTCCTTCATGAGATACAATATGACCCAAATATTCCACCTCTTGGACTCCAAAGAAACATTTGGATCTTTTTGCATATAATTGTTTCTCCTCCAATAGTTGTAGCACCCTGTCAACATGTTCAACATGATCCTTCCAAGACTTGCTGTAGATTAGTATATCATCAAAAAATACTAACACAAATTTTCTAAGGAATGGTTTGAAAATTGAATTCATCAAACCTTGAAATGTTGAAGGTGCATTGGTAAGGCCAAAAGGCATGACCAAAAATTCATAATGACCCTCATGAGTTCTAAATGCCGTTTTCGGAATGTCTTCAATCTTCATTCTGATTTGATGATATCCCGAATGAAGATCCAACTTGGTGAAGTAAATTGATCCATGCAATTCATCCAGTAATTCATCAATAACAGGAATGGGGAACTTATCTTTAATAGTGAGCTTGTTGAGCTCCCTATAATCCGGACACATGCGCCATGATCCATCCTTCTTGTGCACCAATACTACTGGAGCTGAGAAAGAACTTTGACTCGGTTGAATTATACCAGCCTCTAGCATTTCTGCAACCATACGTTCAATTTCACTTTTTTGGACATAGGGATATCTGTACGGCCTGATGTTTGGAGGAACACTTCCTGGAATCAGATGAATAGCATGATCATGATCACGCATAGGTGGGAGACCTTTTGGAGTCTCAAATACCTTGGAATGATTGTCCAGGACTTTTTGGAGATCTGGAGAAATAGATGATTCCAATGTGGAAACATCTAGCGAACATAATTGTGCAATTACACCTCTTTGCTCCTTTTTTAGAAGCTTTGTCATGCCATTAGAGCTGATTATCTTTCCTGGTTTCCCTGCAATACCCCTTAATTCAACTTCCTTTCCTTTCGTACAAAATTTGATGAAAAGTTCTTGAAAATTAAAAGCTATTGTACCCAAGGATTGTAGCCATTGGACTCCTAGTACAACATCAGCACCTCCCATTGGAATGGAAAGCATTGGGCTAGTCAATACATATTCTCCCATGGATAGCTTGATATTATGGCACTTTCCAGAGCAATTTATTGTTCCTCCATTTGCAATCATCACTTGACACTCTGGTGCTGGATATAGGAAGCAATTCAATTCTTTTGCTACCCTACAATGAATAAAATTGTGGGTGCTTCCTGAATCAATCAACACTATTACCTTTTTCTTCTTGATTTGTCCTTCTATCTTGATGGTTTGAGGAGTGGTAATTCCTGCCAATGCATTACAATATATGGTCGGATTTATTTGTTCTTCATCTAGGCTTTGTTCCTGGAGTATATCTTCTTCTTTTGACTTTTCTTGCTCCTTTTCTTCTTCCTCCACAATCTATGTAGAATAATTTCTTCTCAGCACACTTATGACCTTTAGTGTATTTTCTATCACAACTGTAACAAAGCCCTTTTGCTCTTTTTTCTTCCAATTGTTGTGGTGTCAACCTTATAGGTTGTGGAAGACTAGGGGCAACAACACTTCCGTCTTTATAGTTGTGAGTGGTATGCTTCCTGGTTGCCATAATTTTGCTTTCCATTTTTCTTGCTAACCTGAATGCCTTCTCTAATGAATCAGGTTCCCAAAGGCGAACATCATGTTGGATATTATCCTTTAAAGACCCTATGAACACATCAATCCTATGCTCCTCTGGAATATCTTTTACCCTTATGTTCAATTTTTGGAACTCCTCAATGTGCTCCATTACTGAACCCTTTTGTTTGAGACTTATCAATTGGCTAAAAAAAGTGTTGCTTTTTGTATCTTCATAATGTGCTATCAATTCTTCCGTAAAAATTGCCCAAGTGATAAATTGTTTATGAGATCAAAGCCATTGATACCATACAAACTGATTTGGTTCCAAATATACAGTTGCCATACGTACCTTTTGTGCGTTTTGCACATTATTGAGATCGAAGAATTGCTCCATCTGTAATATCCATGTGGCGGGATCCTTGCCATCAAACTTCCTCATATATATTTTTGGAATATGGTGATTATTCGATCCAACATTAGCGTCTATGGAATCATGATTAACATTTCTTTTGTTCTCATCATGAGTTTCCTTTACTACCTTTTCACCATTAGTGACCCTTTCTTGTAGCAAATTCTTCAATTCTTCCATGTCTGTCTTCAAATCTATCTTCAAATCATCCATCTTAGCTTCCATGCCCTTTATCTTAGATTCCATGACATTTACCTTAGATTCCACGCCACTTATCTTAGCTTCTGTTAGCTTTTGTGAGCGTGACATTTGTTGCACTTGTTCTTGTAATTTTGATATATCATGTAGCATTTCTTCCTCTTCTTCATGAGTCATGCTAGAGATTTCAGGTTCCTTACTAGGTATTTGCATTTTCTTTCCTCGGGGCATCAGTTACCGATAATAATGCTTTACTATGCCCTTTGAATTCCGTTAAACCAAGCTTACACAAAAATTTAAAAAAAAACTACACACCTTTTTTCACTTTATAGAAACCTGATATTGAATCTGATGTATCTCTGTAATTTCGGATCATCCAGTTCTGAAATTGCTACCTGTAGTAGCCTTCTGCGTCCTCTTTCCAATGCCACAAGTCTGAGCCAAATTGGATTCTCCAAGGAAGAGTTATGTGAAATCTCCCACAGTGACTTGCTTTTAGACTGGTTCAACAGAGCGAACTTGTACAACGTGCCACGAGTCACTGTTTCAACCTTTGAATCTGAAACACACACACAAGAAACTACATTCTGTCCTCTTTCTATACCTTCTTACAAAATTTCAATCCGATCCCCAGAGAGAAAGTTATGACGATTTTCCCCAGGTCACCTATTTTGAATGTAATTCAGGAGTCTGCAAAAAGACCAAATTCCTCAGATCATATCTCCGCAAATATCGCGCGAAAAGCTCTGAAATTCGGATCCAAGGTTAAGCGCGATTTCTTCTCAAATGGGTTTTTTTTCGACTTCTGAAACATCACATAAAAAAAGTTATAGCGAAAATTCCACGATGACCTGTTTGGAGCAGCGAAACCCTAGAATCCAAAGCTCTGATACCAAATGTTATGAAACCAGCTCAAGAAAAGATAGAAAAGATAGATCAACGCCTTAGAATTCAGCCTCTTCGAGGGGGCAACCTCCTTTACATTACATAAATGAACAATTCTTGGATGCTCAAATGACAAAACCTCCTTTCTATATATAGGAGTCTAAGGAGTCACAATATAATCCAACCGACCTAACAATAATAATATAAAGCCACAAAAATAACAATAGAGGGATTCTATGGGGCACAAATATAACAATATGGGGGTAATAGGGGCACAACAATATAAATAAGGGGTATAACTACAATAGTAATGGGGTAATCACTAGTATTATAGGGACCCAACAAATGATTTCAAAAAAATTTGTGCATTAGAAGGAATTTGATGGGAGTTGATAGCATCGCATAACCCACAACAGAATGGGGTGGCTAAAAGGAAGAATATGAGTATTGTGGGAGTGACACGGGCGATGTTGCATGACCAAGGCCTACCATTACACTTGTGGGATGAACGCTTGCAACATAATTGTTTATTTGCAGAATAGATGCCCTCATCAAATTCTCGGGATGAGTACAATGGAAGATGCTTTTTCAGGGAAGAAACCAAATGTGGCACACTTCAGGATCTTTGATTCATCAGTCTACTACCATGTTACCAAAGATGTATGTAAAAAGCTAGATCTTACAATAGAGTTGGGAATATTTGTGGGGTACACTGACACACCTCACAACTATCAGGTGTACCTTCCAACCAACAGGATGACAGTGGTTCACAAAGATGTAAAATTCGATGAAGAGAAGGTCGTGAGATGTTCCCTTGAGAGGGATCTTCAACTACATGCATTTGTGGAGATTTTAGCTCCAATGGAGGAAACTTAGGATGATGTGGGGCATCCACATATCGAGGAGCAGGGAGTGGAGACACCCACTCATGCAGAGTCTTCCACAGATGGAAGAAAGTGCACCAGATAGGTTGACAAGTTATTGCATGATGCTAGAGAGAATGTGGGAGCACGCACATCACAGTGCAGGCAGAGGAGTTCACCCGAGAGGTACACTAGCTACATGGCTCTGATGAGCGAATGTGTAGAGATTGAGCCATCCTATTTTGAGGAAGCAATGCAACACCCAGTTTTGTTTGATGCCATGGTTGAGGAGTGTGACTCCATTGTCAGGAACAATGTTTGGGATGTGGTCCCAAGACCGGCAATAAGTCAGTGGTGAGTTCTAGATGGCTTTACAAGGTAAAGCAAGCAACATATGGTAGAGTGGAGAAACATAAAGCCAGGTTTGTGGCTAGAGCGTTTTCTCAGGTGGAGGGGATTGATTACAATGAGACTTTTGCTCCTGTAGTAAGGTACTCATCAATCAAGTCCATTCTAGCACTGTCAGCACAGATGGGATGGAAGATACATCATATGGATGTAAAGACAACATTCCCCAGCGACATGATTAAGGAATAGATGTATATTAAGCATCCTGGAGGATTTGAGACCTTAGATAGAGAGTCGCATGTGTGCAAACTCAAGCAAGCATTGTATGGACTGAAACAAGCACCCTGTGCTTGGTACACCAGGATCAATAGTTATTTCACTGGGTTAGGCTTCACCAAAAGTGAAGTAGATGTGAAACTTTACCATATTGTGGTTGAATGTAAATTGTTGATTATTGTTTTACATGTCGATGATTTTATTCTAACAGGTGACGATAAGATGATCAAGTCTTGCAAAGAGGATCTTGCAAGAGAGTACGAAATGAAGGACTTGGGGCTCATGCACTACTTTTTGGGTATGAAAGTATGGCAAGGATATGAGGGATTATTTGTCTCTCAGGGAAATTATGCCAATGAGATACTCAAGAAGTTCCACATGGAGAGTAGTAAACCCATGGAGACTCCTCTAGCTAGTAACTAGAGGAAGGAGGATGCTACTTCTGGTGAACCAATGGAGGCTACTATTTATAGGAAGCTTGTGGGTTCATTCATGTATTTGGTGAACACACGACTGAACATGTGTTTTGTAGTTAACCAACGTAGTCAAGCAATGGTTAATCTGACCAAGATGTATTGGAAGGCAGCCAAACATGTGTTGAGATACATGGATGCCATGATAAATTGGGACACCTCATGTTCAATGTCGCTGGCTATTTATAACTTGATCTCGGATGATCCAGACAACAAGCCCCCCTGGGTCATCGTCCCGGAACATATCGAATCTAGTTTTCGTTGGGGTTATTTTGATGGATCGGCATAGGCCGAGGGCTGTGGGGGGGGCTGTATTGCACATCGACAACCTCGTGTCCTACAGAATACAAGTTGGTCTGGGAAGGGGTTCCAACAACTATGCAGAACTTAACAGTCTTAAACTGATCCAGGTGGATATTGGTGGCCACATGCCAAGTCCACTTGGATCCCCACCATTGTTTCTTTCAGCTTTTCAGTTTCCTTAATTGTAGCACAATTTACTATTTTTAGTAGTTTTTTCGGGTCTTTCTAACGAGATATTGTGCACATCAAATGGAGATCGTATGCCAAAGTTACGACCCCGTGAAGTTGATGTACCAATTTACCCAAACGGGGCTCACAGTTTGGCGTTTCATCTTCTAGGGTTAGGTTTTTGGATGTTTAGGGTTTTCCATTGTTTCTCAATAATAAATATGCCTTTGAGCCTCATTATAACACAGTTCAGCAGCATGTAGCTACCACATCTCTTCTCAGAGATAAGCTACTATCGCCCTAGCTGGTTTATTTCCATTCTTGTTTGTAAGCATATTTCAATATTTTACATTAATAAAATGAAGTATTATTTCCGTCGCATCTCTGTGTTTATGGTTAGCTCTGTAATTTGTTGCGTTCTGGTTTAAATCCGAATCAGTGGTATCAGAGCGGTCTGCTTTTTCTCTGTTTTTCTTTGCATGTCCCCAACGAGGTCGGGATATAAGGAGTTAGGGCTTAAATTGGTTGAACCTTTGCAAGACCAGCCTCGCAAATCCTGACGGCCTCCCATGGGGGATGAAAAGAAAGATGAGGGGGTAGGAGATCCTATCAAAATCTTGCTCGAAGAAGCCCTCGAGTGACAAAGGAACGTGATGATGGACAATTTTGCCCAAATCCTTTAGTGGATACCCAGGGCAATGCATCATCTTCCAACAGCTACTCTGGAAATGCCACACTGTTTAAGGTACATGTTAATTTTGAAATCCCCATATTTGAGGGTTAGATAGACGCAGATGTCGTTGATAAATGGTTAAATCTGCGAGAGGGTTATTTTTCTGTTCATGATTTTTCCAGTCGGGAAAAGATTATTTTCGCTATTCTCAAAGCAACCCCCCACGTCAAGGACTAGTGGGAAACCTACTGTGAGCAGAAGGATGAAAGTACAGGCTCAATATTTTCAGCCGCACTCACTTGGGATTCATTCCGGGATGCCATCAAGGAGCAGTACTACCCTGTCAAAAGCTATGAGGATCAATACATAAAGTGGACCAAACTGCGACAGGGAAGGGACCAAGACGTGCCAAAGTTTACCAATATTTTCCATACCATTCGCACAAAGTTAGGTATCAAGGATTTAGAGTAGCATTTGGTACTAAAATACCATGGCTACTTGCATAAGTGCATCCAGGAAGAAATAGAATTCCTAAACATCCCCTCACTCGGCACGGCATACCGATATGCCGTAAAGGTCGAGAAAAATTTTAAACAGAAGAAGCAAGACTTTGGATTTGCAAATCCGAAGCAAGGGAAAGGTGCCCCCAAACCATAGAACAAAGGACAAAGCCAAGGCAGGGCAACCCAAGACAACCCGCCAAAGCTGCAAGCAAAGAACAACGTCGTGAAACCGAAAAAGGACACTGGAAAGTGGTGTGAGTTCCATAAGAGCTCCACTCACAACACAAGTGAGTGTTGGGCCAAGCAGTGACTGGTGGCCAAGCTAAAGGTTTTAGAATCAGATGCATGTTCCGACTTTGAGTCAGAACCCGACAAGGGGAATGAAAAAGGGAAGCAGATTATTGATGCAGAGCCCAATGCCACCATTGCCACCATGAAGATCCAGAAGGGGGAACCCGAAGATCCAGAGGAGGGGAGTGTCTCTTACACTCCCAGATGTGGTTAAAGGGCTCCCGCTACAGTTCATTGTCGACAGGGGAAGCCAAAAGAACCTCATTTTGGTAGAGGTTGTGAAGCGGCTGGGCTTATTGACCACAACACATCCACAACCGTACACCATCGGGTGGCTTCACCAAGGACGAGATCTTCACGTGAGCCAGCAGCGTCACCTTCCATACAACATCAGGCCCTTCACGGATGAGGTATTGTGTGACATTGCTCGCCTTGAAGTTTGTGATGTATTATTAGGACAACCATACTTGTGGAAGTGACATGCTGTGTATGAATCAAGGTCCCGTGCTATTATTGTTACTTTGGGAAATAAGTTGTACAAGATGCCGGAGGTAGCACAGCCTAACACCATCTCTTTGGTTACTGCAAAACAATGCAGTAAGCTCATTTTCAAAACCGGGAAATTTGTTTTCCTGATGATACACTCTCATGGAAAGAATAATATGGTGGCCACGACCTCAAGACAGGGCCCCTCATAACGACAACTACATATGGACAAGGTCGTGGAGGAGTATGAGGACATATTCACCTCCCCTGCAGGGGTTCCTTTGCACTGTCTGGTCAAGCACTCCATTGATCTGACCCCAGGTGTGCCACTACCCAATGGACCAATCTATCGGCGCTCCGTTCTAGAGAACGATGAAATCAAGAGGCAGATTCAGGAGCTGTTGTAGAAAGGTCACATCTGTCGGAGTTCATCGCCTTGTGGGAGCCTGATCGTATTGGTACAAAAGAAGGATGGGACTTAGAGACTCTGTATTGACTATCAGGCACTGAACAAGATCACTGTCCGTAATAGGTACCCAATCCCATGGATTGATGACCTCTTGGAACAACTAAAGGGGGGAAAATATTTTAGCAAGATCAATTTGAAGTCAGGATATCACCAAGTACCAATTGAACCCTCCAATGTGTGGAACACTGCCTTCAAAGCAAAGGAGGGCCCTTTTGAATGGTTGGTTATGCCTTTTGGATTGACGAATGCTCCTGCAACCTTCATGAGGCTAATGGATGACATCTTGTGGCCATTCACTAACTCTTTTGTAGTGGTATACTTGGATGACATCTTGATCTTTAGCTAGAGTTGGGAAGAGCACCTCCACCACATTTGACAGGTTCTCCAAACACTGCAGCAATACAAGTTATGTGTCAATTTGGAGAAATACACTTTTGGCATGACCCAAGTTTAGTATCTGGGATACATTATTGATGAACAGGGGGTGCATGTGGATCCAACCAAGATCCAAGTCATTTAGGATTGGCCATCTCCAACCACTCTGACAGAGCTCCGTAGCTTTCTAGGTCTTGCCAACTTCTACCGCAGGTTCGTGTTTGGATTTTCTCATATCACTTGGTGCTTGAGTCAAGTCACTAAGGGAGGAGCGAAAGCAAAATTCCTTTGGTCTAAATCTCAATAGAAGGCATTCACAGAGTTAAAAGATCGCCTCTACACGGCACCAGTGCTCGCATTACCAGGCTTGCAACAACCATTTGAGGTCGAGACAGATGCCTCTGACTATGCTATTGGGGTAGTCCTTACTCAACATGGGCATCCAGTGGCATATCACAATGAGACAATTTCAGACACAGTCCAGAAGTATCCCACTTATGACAAAGAGATGTATTCCATTGTGCAGGCTTGCCAACAATGGAAGCATTACATTTTGGGGAAGGAAACGGTCATCCACACAGACCACCGACCCGTGCAGTTCATACAGACCCAAGGGAAATTACAAAATGATCGCCATCAAAAGTGGTCCACATACCTATAACAGTTCCATTTAAATATCAAGTATAAGAAGGCCAACACCAATAATGTTGCAGATTGCCTCAGTCGACCACCGATCATGGCATTAACCACTGTGTTCAATTCTTGTGGGCCCTGTTATGCCACCTGGGTCATGTTTATGTTCCTTCAAGTGAGCGTGCCAAGATCATTTAAGAAGCACACTACAGTTGAGCTGTTGGGCATTTCGGGGTTGAGTAAACAGTGGCAGTACTGCAAAAGTATTTATATTGGCCCAATCTTCGACAGGATGTCGGGAAGTACATCAGATCATGCACTGCCTGCGTCATTGCCAAACCGACCATCAAGAAGCGAGGCCTCTATACCCGGCTGCCTACCCCTAGTAGAACTTGGGAATCCATCTCCATGGATTACATTTTAGGCCATCCTTCCACTAAGCATGGAAATGACTGTGTTTTTGTGGTCGTCGACAGGTTCTTGAAGATGGCCATTATGGTGGCCAGTAAGAAGAATATCACAACAGAAGCCACTGCAAAACTCTTCTTTGAACAAGTGTGGGTACACTTTGGGATCCCACAGTCTATCATATCAGATCGGGACAACAGGTTCCTTAGTACATTTTGGTCCAGTCTCTGGTCGATGCTGGACACGAAACTCACTAAGTCCATAGCCTTCCATCCTCAAATTGATGGCCAGACAGAGGTTGTCAACTGGATGATCGTACACATTTTGCGCATGTACAACTCAAAGCATCCACACACATGGGATGAGAGCCTCCCCTATGTTCAACACAACTACAACCAGGCTCTCCACAGCTTGACTGGCCACAACCCTTTTCAGGTGGGCTTGGGATTCCAGCCACTATGTCCCATTGATGTGGCCATGCCATTTACATCTACTCATGCAGATTTGGCTCATGTCCAGTCCGAAACAGATAAGGCAAACAACTTCATTGAGCACATCCAACATATTCACTAGCAGGTCCATGACATTATAGAGAAATCAAATTCCAAGTACAAGCAGCGACATGATCAACATCGAGTGCCACACAAGTTTCAGGTGGGTGATAAGGTATGGTTGCATTTGCAAAAGGAACGCCTTACCGAAGCCTATCAGAAACTCAGACCACTCCGATATGGTCCTTACACCATTACCAAGGCTGTGGGAGACAATGCATTTGAGCTCAGCATTCCCCCATTCCTTTTCCTGCACCCAGTGTTTAATTTGGATTGCCTTTGGCCATACTTTCCACCATTACTAGACACATCTGACATTGCAGAACAACTCACACCCACAGAGTTAAATCCAAATTGCATGGAACGAGCTACAACTGATCGGATCATGGACACATAGATCAAGCACACTCACCAGTAGAATATCCAACTGTATCGAGTTGTCAAAGCAGGCCAACTCCTTCACCAGGGCAAGTGGCTCACTGGGGACCAAGTTCAGTAGAAGTTTCCTCATCTCATGGAGGAACTCAACGAAATGGGGACCATTGCTTCCTAAGGGGGGAGGAATGATCCAGGTGGATATTGGTGGCCACCTGCCAAGTCCACTTGGACCACCACCATTGTTTCTTTCAGCTTTTCAGTTTCCTTAATTGTAGCACAATTTACTATTTTTAGCAGTTTTTTCGGGTCATGAACTTCCGGAGCCGTTTTGAGGCCCTAAACGATGTTTTTTTGGGAAAACTGGGAGAAAAATGGCTCCATGGTCCAATGTTGTTGTTCCCAAAGTTGTATTTCTCAGATAGATCTTTCTAACGAGATATTGTGCATGTCAAACGGAGATCGTATGCCAAAGTTACGACCCCGGGAAGATGTACCAATTTACCCAAACGGGGCCCACAATTTGGCGTTTCATCTTCTAGGGTTAGGTTTTTGGATGTTTAGGGTTTTCTATTGTTTCTCAATAATAAATAGGCCTTCGAGCCTCATTGTAACACAGTTCAAAGGCATGTAGCCGCCACACCTCTTCTCAGAGATAAGCTACCATCGCCCTAGTTGGTTTATTTCCATTGTTGTTTGTAAGCATATTTCTGTATTTTACAATAATGAAATGAAGTATTATTTCCGTTGCATCTATGTGTTTATGGTTATCTCTATAATTTGTTGCGTTCATATTTAAATCTAGATCATAAACACCTCCTTCTATTTGCAAGAGAACTAAATTACCAAAAGATTAAGATTTTTAGGGACTCAGAACTCACTATAAACTGGATAAACGGTGTATATCACTATCACGTGCACACAATCAGAGACATACTAGTTAATATCATTACTCTAAAGTCTCAATTTGATTCTTTTGCATGCTCACAAATATACAGGGAAAGGAATGAGATCTTTGATCATCTTTCCAAAGCAGTCGCACAGCTAAATAGAGGACAATGGGAAATTTAGGAATTCAGGGAGGGCACTTTCTACCGTTTCTTCCACCGACCGTTCATGGAGATGAACGGGCTCATCATTGAATGATCCTTTTGGTCATTCCTTTTTGGATCTTTGGCTCTATGTATATAGTTTTAATGTTATTACTTGTTGTTTTTACTTTATGGGACTGAACTCAGTTTATCTTGTTTTTTTTTGTGGACTATCTGGACTTCTATGAAGTTTATTTTTTTTAGACAAAGTTCGGGTGCTGTGTATTAATTCTGAAAAAAGGAGGAGGCTAATGCCTTACATAATATGCTTCAGGAGCATTTTGGGGCCAAGGAATTACAAAAAGGAATTTTTCCTTGGTCCTTACTTTGGCTGGACTGTTCCTATTGCTACTTATACTACTATAGATTTTGACATACTGCTGTCCCCAAAATTTACATTTACAATACATGGCTAGTCAATCTCGATGTGGCTCATCTTTCTTGCAGTTGATCCCTCTGGATCTTGGTCAGTTTCAATTGGCTTGGCGCTGGAGGAGGATGTAGCGTCTTTCTTGTCCATCATTTGCTTGAGAATTTCAAGCCGCTCTTCAGCGTGGCAGCATCTGTTGTGTAGAGTGTTGAATTGTTCATGGAGGGAGTGGACCCTGTGCAAAAAGAGATTCATCTCAGCTCTATACTTATCGTGAAGGATTTTAACTTGCTCTTCCAACCGGTTCTCTAGGCTACGGACTTTGTCCTCCATGTGGTTCTCCATGCTGCGGACTAGGTCCTCCAAGGCTCTCTGTTGAGCTCGGACTTCATTAAACTCCACGTTCAGGTCCCGGCAGTGGAAACAATCCTCTGGGCGTTCCATTGACTCCTTTGGCTGAATAGTGGCGCTGCTCCTTTGCTTTTGTCCTTGATGCTGTCGGCTCGTTTTGCTGTTGAAGGTGGTAGTTCTACTCAGGCTCTCGGGAGTATTACAAGCAGAGAATACTGTAAGATTGCCTGGATTATCGCTTATACCGCTTGGTCGGTTAAGCTTGGCAGCGCTCCCACTATTTGAAAGGATGAGAACGAAACTTCTAACACTCTCTATAGCATTCCTTCTTTCTGACTTACAGAGATCTCTCCCAAGATTACCGCTTAGAATTTCGACTGTGGGTTGTAGCTTTTGCGCTGAAGGGGTATTTAGAGAGTCTCTGCGGATGCGAAGGCGGGAGAGGGATATGCTTTTCCCAATGCTCAACTGACTGCTTCTGATCATATCTTGACTGAATTCGATTTTTTTGTGGCAAGGACGATTTTCTGGCCTATGGATCGTGATTCCCCTGTCTTGAAATGCACTTCTGAGCCGACTGCTGATACAAATTCTTTCATTCTGGTCTGTTCTGACCTCTGATCTAGTGATTTGGTTGCTATGGCAGATTCTATTGGATAGGGTGCCTCGTGTGCTGATTAGATGTGCGTCCTTCATGGCAGCGGTTGGATAGTTAAGTGATCATTGCAGCTGAGTTGGCCTTTGGGTCTATCACAAGCCTTGTTGGCATGGTGATCAGCCTTTTTGTTTAGTCCTCTTAGGATGTGAAAGTATTGGGCTTCCTCCAGCGTGCTGTGCAGGGCTTGGCTTCTGTTATTGATTTGTTGCAGTAGTATGTTTGGCGAAGTCCGCTTTTGCTCCATGAGCCGGATAATAATTGCAGAGTCACCAAAAACATATACTTTCTTGATACCCAAATTGATCACTTGATTGAGTCCTTGAAATAAAGCCAGACCTTCGGCTCGATTGTTAGAAAGATTACCCAATCCCCATTCAAAATGCAAGATAGGCTCACCGTTTGCGTTACAAATGAGGCCTCCTGCGCCTGCAAGTCCAGGGTTAGATTTTGAGGCACCATCGAAGAAGAGGCAGAATTTGTTGCAATTGCTCAACCAAAGAGCAAATTCTTCCTCCTTTAGCCTCAGCTTCCAAGCTGTGGTTGACTCCTTTGGACTTAGATTATCCTTTGCTTGATCTTGGGCGCTGATGATGCTACCGTAATTAATCAAATTTCTTTCTTCTGCACTGTAGCTGCTGAGATTGACTTTGCTGTGGATACGAATTGTCACAGCCTCTACAGCTAAGCTGATGGATTTATGACACATAAATCTGGGGTTGTGCCCTTTATCTTGGAATACTTTCTTGTTTCTAGCTAACCATATGCTCCAAAGAAGAGTTAATGGTAGAGTGTTCCATATCCTCTGTGATAATTTACTATTCTTGCTCTTCCATGGGCAGAGTTTCTTCCAATTTTGGACTGTCTCTGCTATGGAAGACTTAGGATTCCATTCGACTCCCCCTACAGATGCAATATCTTTCCAACATTTTGCAGCTACTTGGCATTCAATAAACAAATGCTGTATTGTTTCTTCCTCTTGAAGGCAGTTTGGGCACCTGGAAGGGCCTAGGATACCCCTTTTTTTGAGGTTCTCAGCTGTTAAAACCTTACCTTTCAGGAGGAGCCAGCAGAAGAATTTTACTTTGGGGGGGGCTTCCGCTTTCCAGACAAGTCTCCAATGACTCCATGTGTCTTGTGGGAAGGCACTAGCACATAAATGGTGGTACCCTGCTTTGGTTGTGTACATGGTTCCTGTGGGATCCCAGCGAAAACTATCTTTTTCTCCTTTATGAGTAGGAGCCTTACTGTGCAGTTGGTCTTTTAGAGCGCTGAAGCTTGTTTCCAGATCCCTTGGGTAGTCCGGCAAGGTCCAGCCAGTCCAAGCTTGGGGGGAGCTTCCCCACTTAGTAATTTGGGCTAAGCTCCATATTCCTCTGCTGTTTAACCAATTTATGGCTGGAATTGCTTCTGCAGTAGATCCTATAGGGCTCTGGCCTAGGATTCTGTCTTTAGAAATGCTGACGCTACTTCCTTCTCCTGGAACTTTGGAGATGTGCTGGGCCATGAGAGGGATAATTTTCTTGCATAATTTCCAGATGTTGGAGCTGTCTCTGATGGGTATATTAGTTTCCAGAAGCTTGTGCCTAGAACTGCTGAGATACTTGGCTTCTAAGATTGATTTCCACCAAGCTGTATTCCCAGTGATAAGTCTCCAAACAATTTTAGCCCCGAGAGCTAAATTCAAAAGATTTGGGGACCTTATTCCAAGGCCTCCTTTTTCTTGGGGCTGAATGACATTTTTCCAACCAACCAAGTTGAACTTTCTCTTCTCCGAATTCCCTCCTTGCCAAAGAAAAAAACGAAGGGCCTTTTCCAGTTTATGATGGAAATTCATTGGAGCTTGTAGCAATGAAAAACGATAGATAGGGAGAGAAATCAAACCTGATTTGAGAAGAACAAGACGTCCTGCTGGATTCAGCCACATGGCTCCCCATTGTTGGATTTTCCTTTTGATTTTGTCGAGGATTTCATTCCAAGTTTCAGTCTTCAGGGGACCTTTGCTCACCGGCATCCCTAGATAGGTGAAGTGACTCCAATCAAGCTTATAAGAGACCTCTAGAATATTTGCAATGCTTTGAATGGTGTGAGCTGTTACATTCCATCCATAGATGCAACTTTTGACTTGGTTGATGCTTCCTCCAGAGCAGTCCATGAATTGGTCCATGATCTTTTTGAAGCGCCTTGCAATGGTATTCGAGGCTCCACCCATCAGGAGGGTATCGTCAGCAAATTGGGAATGATTTATATTCTTTGTGCCCTGCTCAAATTGGATACCTGTAATTAGGCCTATTCTTCGGTTGTAATCCAGGGCTTTGCTGAGGGATTCAGCCATGAGGATGAAAAGGTAGGGAGAAAGGGGGCAGCCTTGCCTGAGGCCTCGGGAGGATTGAAAGGCGGCACAAGGTCTTCCATTCACCAGAGGTGAAATCCAAGGGTTAGAGATACAAGCTTGGACCATATTGATGAAGGAGGTATTGAATCCTATTTTGTTCAAAACAACAAAAAGGAAGGAGTGTCTGACTCTATCGAAGGCGTTGGCAAGATCAAGTTTAAGGATGAATCCTTTTTCCTTTCGACTAAGACTAGAGTGGATGGCTTCTTGCACCAAAAGAATGGAGTCGGAAATGTGCCTGTTAGCTAAAAAACCCCCCTGATTTTCTGAAATTAAGGAAGAAAGAAGAGGCTTGAGTCTTGAGGATAATAATTTTGTGATTATTTTATAGGCAGAGTTGCAAAGGGATATGGGCCGGAATCTAGAGAAGGTGGTCGGCCTATTCTCTTTAGGGATGAGAGCTAAATACGTTGAGTTGGTATAGCCCCCTAGTTTACCTTTTCTAAGGACCCACCGAATCATCTTGAGAAGGTCCTTTTTAATCATTGGCCAGTATTCCCTGAAGAAGCTGATTGGGAACCCGTCAGGACCTGGGGCTTTGTCCGGATGGAGGCTCCAGACTGCCTTTTTGACTTCATCCTCCTCGACTTCTTGGGTGAGGCTGTCATTCATTTCTTGAGTAACTTCTCTGGTCATGTGTTGGAGGAAGTTTGAGAAGTCCTCCTCATTTTTATCCTCTGTTAAGAGAGATTTGAAATGAGAGGTGGCAGCAGCTTTTATGGAGTCTTGGGTTTCATGATTGATCCCTTCACTATCTCTGATTGCGTTAACTGTGTTTCTTGCCTTCCTGATTGTTGCTTGTTTATGGAAATAAGAAGTGTTTTTGTCACCTTCACGCAGCCAGGTCTGCCTAGATTTTAGCCTCCATTTGATCTCCTCATCTCTAGCTGTTTGGCGCAGCTCTGCATACAATCTGATCTCTTCTTGTCTTGCTTGCTGAGTGAGTCCTTCCACTTCAATACTTTGCTGAATTTTTTCGAGGTTTTGTTTGATATCCTTTTTTAGTACCTCGGGTTCCTTGTAGTTGATCTTGGCCCAAGTCTTGAGTGCCTGCCTAGTTTGCTTCAACTTTGTTTCCCAAATGAAAGATGGGGAACCCTCCACGTGCTGAGACCAAGCTTGCTTGACTATATCACGGGCTGTTGGGATTTGGTTCCAAAGGGTGGAATATTTGAAAGGGAGGGGGCCGAGATGACTTTGGCTTTGCAAGGTAAGAGTGATAGGGTAGTGGTCCGAGGCGGAAGTATTGAGGATGTCTGACTGCGCGTTGGCGAAGGAGGACAGAAAGGCGATGTTAACAAGGAAGCGGTCAAGTCTCTCCATAATGTTACCTGCTCCCAGCCTTCTATTGCTCCAAGTATATTTACGATTCTTGGGCTTTAAATCGACCAAGTCCTTTTCTTGCATGATGTGTTCCAGTCGGTTTCGGAAGTGATCAACGCCGAAGTTCCCTCCTCTTTTTTCATTTGAGTGCATGACCAGGTTTAGGTCCCCTGCTAGGATGAGGTTGTTACCATGGTCTTCTTCTAAATCTTCCTCTAAGGTAGCCCAACAGACTTCTTTTTCCCTGTAGTGGTTAGGAGAGTAGATGTTGTAGATTTTAACTTCAGTGCCATTGTCCTTGCTTTCCAATTTAACACTTATCCAGTGCTGTTGTGTTTTGACGAGACTACAGCTCCATTTGCTTGTATTCCACATTGTTAAAATACCTCCTGAAGCTCCTCTTGCTTCACTAGTACTGCCACCATACTGATTTTGCTGGCCAATGAATCTACTAATTTCGGGCTGTTCTAGTTTTGTCTCTTGGATGAGTAAGATATCAGGCTTTTCACTTTGAATTAGCTCCTTGAGGGCAGCTTTTTTGGAGGGGTGCCCTAATCCCCTGCTGTTCCAAGACAACACTTTCATCATGATTTACCATTGTTGTGCAGAGGTGCTCGCCTCTCTTTGCCTTTGATATTGTTTTCCTTATCCGAGATTCCTAGTATAAAGGTTTCAATCGGAGTCTGTGATCCCATTGCTATATCCTTCTGCGCACTTTCTTCTCTGTGCTGTTTTGCCGACTTCCTTCCTGGCCCATGTTTTTTTGGAATCTCACTAGATGCACCTAGATCCTTTGATAAGCTTCTTGTGATTCTTGTTGAAGTAGTGTCCGGGGAAGGCGGAGAGGGATGAGGGGATATGCTGGTCTGATAAGGGGTCCTGAGAAGGATCTTCTTCGGAAAGGGATGCGAAAGGGTTTGAAGAAGGAGGGATGGAGGGATCAGTAGAACGAGGAGGGGAGGTGGAAAAAGGAGGAGGGGCTTGCTGTGAAGATGACGGTGGGCACTGATTAGATGAGGGGGGATGGGATGGTCCCGGTTGTTCAGGTTCAGATTGTTTGAAGGATGAGGCAGATTTTTTTCTTTTCACTGTTTCCCATTGGTCCTCCTGCTCTGATGATTCAACATTTATAAGTTTTGGGCATCTGTTAGCAAAATGTCCGTATTCATGACATACCTTGCATTTGAAGGGTATCTGTTCGTAGTCCAGCTGTTGGATATGGCACCAGTCGTCCACCTTCAGTTTAATTGCTTCCGGTAGGCCGCGTCCCAGATCTACTTCGACACAAATTCGCGCACAGGCTTGCATGTTGTCCTTGGGCTCACTGCGGTCTATATATTTTCCTACCGCGTTTCCTATTGCCTTGACCGAGTCATCTCCCCAGCAATGAAGAGGGAGGTGAGGAAGCCTGACCCAGACAGGGACAGCGCTTGGAATATCTAGTTCTGGGTCGAAATCCGGGGTCCATTTGTTGAGATAGAGGCCCCGAGAGTCCATGAAGTAAGGCCCATTTCTAAATATCAAGTCCTTGTCCTCCTTGGTTTCAAAGTGGAAGGTGAAATAACCTCTGCCACAGAACCTTATTGAGATTTTCCCCTGAATCTTGTCTGCCCAGTTTCTCTCCACCCATCGCTGAACAGTTTTGGGGGAGGGCCATAAACCTGTAAACTGGCCGATTAATCCTTTCTCTGCAAGAGATATTGCTGCCATGCGAGGGATGGTCGGTGGCAGAAGAACTTCTTGAAGCACATCGAGTTTTTTAACGAACTTTGTAGCCGTCGGCCTTGGCCTTTGCTGAGGTAGAGACTTGATCAAGTTCGAGAAGGCTCGCTGCAAGGCTGGATCCCCCCCTGGTGGATCCGGGGGATCCATGGGGATTGAGAGCCGGCGGGATCGCTGGAGCAGAGCAGGTCTGGTCGAAGGAGGCTCAGGCGCTCAGGTGCGCGCGCGATGAAGATTTATAACTCTGAACTTTCTATGAAGTTTATTATCAGTAACATCAAGGATGTAATTTTGTATAAAGTTTTTAACTATAGTTTGAACTGCTCCTCAGTGAATGCATCTCATACATGTAGCATTGTACAACATGTAATTTTCTTATTTATTAATGAAAATTACGCCTTTTTCCATGGAAAAATACAAAAACTAACTTATTAATACATTAACTAGACATAGCCAAATATGTTATATGAACTTAAAGATCAATCTCATAAATGGTAACATGATAGAAATACAAGGAACTATTGTTTCAATATAATAAATTTTGAATATATTGATGCATATGTTATAATGCATGGACAAGTGTTTACATTGCAGATAATATCGTTACCAAAACGACCACGTGATGACAAAAGTTCCAAGAATAATTGAGGCTCAATGAGGTTCCATGATAGGGTGTTGACCCTGGCCCTACTAGGAGGGTGGATATGTTGCCCATCGTTTATGCTCCAAAACATGGAGTCATGGGAGGATTGTGTGAATTACGCTCCCCTAGACATGTCTTGATAACTGTCGGATGCCTACTGGGTAATCAGGTCTATATAGTCGACGTTGTCACCCTTGATGTTTATGAATGGTAGATATCAGTATAGTAGACGCCATGGCATATTCCAGTAGAGTACAAATATGATGGGAGAAAAAGATATTAGGAAGGATAGGATGATTCTAGAATAACTTGGGAGCCCGACTGGGGCAGGGCATGACTATTAAAATTGTAACCAATAAATGTTAAAATACAAATTTTAAGTGTCCTTATAATTATAAATGAAAATTTAATCACAGAACAGAATCCTTACATTATTATACTCAACCCTAAAGTAATTACTGATATACTATATAAACTCTTAACTTCAGGACAAAGTTTTCTGAAGGAGGGGTGTATGTAATGACCCATCTCGAATCACGATTAGCATAGCAATATTATCGTGCATGTGAGGCATGCATATGATAGCTACATATGAATGCATCACATACATTGCACTAGTATATATACTAATTACTCGTGAAGAATGTCTAAATATAGGATAAATGAATTAATTATCGAAGGTGCTAATTAAATACCTAACTCTCATAAATAGAATGAATACGTGAAGTAAGATATATAGCGAGTCTATTGAGTTTACTCATAGGTTTAACACCCAATATATATAACTATATCACATTACACAAATACACTTATAACCCAAAATATATTTTAAATGATTACATAAACCAAATCCAAAATTGTATTATTAAATATTATATGTTATAAAAATAAACATTATATTCAAATCATAATGTTAAAACACTATATGACCATACACAATTATATCAAATAAAAACACCAACTATCAAAATTAAAAGTGACTTCACCTTATACTATAATATTATTTGATAAGATTGAATGCAAGAAACATGATGAGGTAGTGGATCTTACAAAGACCACGAAATTAATACTATAAGACTAAAAGGTGGCCACCGTTTGACAAAAAATAATATTTTTCTATAAGGCAGTGAAAGAATACATAGAGGTGAAGGAACCTTTGTTATTTAAGGAAAGGACGGGGGTTTGGGGAAATCATTTTAGAGGTTTTTCAGAGAGACAGAGGAGGAATTTACAACAAAAAGCCACAAACATAGTGAATACTAAGCCTTGATTGTTCTTGAAGCGTTTGGGCACGGGTGCCATAGTGCTTCAATTTTAAAGTATTATGGAACTGGGTACCAAGATTGTGCCCAGTTTAGCAAGAAGGATTTAGTCATTTTAGAAATAGGAACAAATTTGAAGCTACAACAACTTGGGATCAACTTCAAACGTGGAAGCTAGGTATGTATCTATGTTATCTAATTGATATATTCTTGTTTAATTTAAAACTGTTAGAATTTAGGGATTTAGTTTTAGTAAGGTCACCACATTCTGGTTATGTCGTAGATCATTCATGAAGATAATGACCTCATTATGGTCATCGTGTTGATCCCAGATTACCAACAATGTGACCTGACGCAACTAAGCTTCAAGAGAGTCAAATAATGGGGGTAAATGGGCTCTACCTAAAGAGTTAGCAGGTTGTTGGTCAACCTCTTTTCTAATGTCCCATTGTTCCATGGGATGCACCACACTAAGGCCTCAAGGGATGGCACCCCTACAGTCATGTTCCATTTGGCGTTGCATCACCTGCCAACCTATCCAGTTGCCCACATTTAAGAGAGACTCATGGTACACACAACAATAATTTAAAGCGGCCTTGCCATTCTGAAAAATCCCTAATCTTGAATCTACAAGACGAGACTGCAAATAGACTATGAGACCACCTCAACCCTGGACACAATAGCTGCATATCCTCCTTATGCGGTGGAAAATTCCTAGACCTTACGACCCAAAGCCACCACCCTGTGTTGCTTGACTAGCCATGATATTTAATCCCCGGGGGCAAATTACACCTAGGGTAGTTACCATACACCTCAGGGGGGTTTCCATGATCTGTTATGGTCACCGCAACAAACACCATGCACATGAAAACTTCCAAGAAGAGAACAAGACTAGTCTGCTCAATCCTCCATTTAAAAGAACCATAAAAGGACAAATTGTATGAATATACCTATGAGATAGATAAGCTGGAGGTCCCAAGAGAAAATATGATGGTGTCCCTCATTGCAAAAACTCCTACACACCCTAACTGCAATAATTTACCAATTGTCGTTGCTAGACACAATGACCCAGGGTCCCAAATGACTACACCCTATACCACCAAAGGAGATGAAGGAGCACCATGCTTCCTGAATGCATAAGAACTTAGTAATATTCAAGCAAGGGGTGAAGAATAGCTTGGAATGGAATCCACCCTAAGCACCTGAAGAAATTCCTCCCACCACAGAATTATCCCTCATCACCTGAAACCCACAAACAAACCCCACGACCAAGCCAGTGCCAAATGTGTGCCAAATAATTGCATGAGGTTCTCAAGAACCTTCACCATGTGAGCACCAAATGAAATGCCTGCAACACACCTGACCTTCATGAATGAAATGTGGGAGGGGAATTAAATGGCATCTCTCGAGCCATTGTTCTTTGAGCTACTACCCCCATTGGGGATTTAAAACATGTACATTAAATATGCAGATTTTTTTGAATTTTTTAAAATTAAATTAAAAAAAATTTAAAAAAAGATTTAAATTGGATATTAATTATGAGAATTTATATAATTTAAATAATAAAATTTAAAAAGTAATAATTTATTTCTAATTAAATATATAAATTAATAAATTTTGATTGCTTAATTCAAGTTTAAAAATTTATATCTATTAAATAAATAATATTATTTTTAATTAATTTAATATATTATATTACTTTGTAAATAAGTAAATAAAAATGAATTGTCCAATAATCATGTAACATTATTTTCATCTATTAAAATATAAAGAGATTTAAAATTAAATTAAAAAAATAAAATAAAAATAAATTGCTGTTTAAATTATAGTTAAAGAAAAGGAACTAATAAAAAGTAAATGAATAAATATATGTTAAGTAAATGAATAATTATATAAACCAACTTAGATCCATCTTAACTTGAGATCTACCAAGTGTCATGAGGGATCATCTCTTTTCACTCTAAAAAAGGTTTGCACCTCAAGAGATTTGATCTCGCTTGGTGCTTGGTAGATCCGAAGTTAAGATGGATCTAAGTTGGTTTATATCCAAAGTAGTTTTGCCTTACTCACTTTTAATTAACTTTATTAATTAAAGAAAATTCCATATGAGCACAACACATAGTTAGAAACAATGTTTGGGAAGTTGTCCCAAGACCAAAGAACAAGTCAATGGTAGGTTCGAGATGGATCTACAAGGTGAAGCAAGCAACATATGGAAGAATCGAGAAACACAAGGCCATATTCGTGGCCAAGGGGTTCTCTCAGGTGGAGGGAATTAATTACGAGAAGACCTTTTCTCCAATATCAAGGTACTCTTCAATCAGATCAATTCTAGCTCTTGTAGTGCAGATGGGTTGGAAGATACATCAGATGGATGTGAAGACAACATTCCTCAATGGAGTGATTGAGGAGGAGGTGTACATTGAGCATCCAGAAGGATTTACGACCTTCGATAGAGAGTCACATGTGTTCAGACTCAAGTGAGTGTTGTACGGATTGAAACAAGTGTAAGGTCCCACCTTACTAACCATCAATAGTATAGAGAAGTAAAGGTCACATTGAATACAATTACTCGATTTTTAATTTTTAATTTTTATTTTTTTACTCATAGTATGAATTTAGTTATCATGTAATCATGTTCCTTCAACTATTTCAATGTAAGAATATAACATAAGAAGTCAAGGATAACTTTCCCTTAAAACCAATTCCAAAACACATTTCTCCTCAAGTTTAACAGAAGCATGTGCTCTTTTCATACTTATATGTGAGCTCTAAGTAAGGCTGGAAATAAATTCCACCATAATGCCATGTGTGATCACTAAGCTAGATCAACCTATTTGATCTCCTAGATTATGTTAAATAAGTTCCACTTATTGACTCTTGACATCATAACCACAAAAGTAAAGAACCTAAAATATTATGCTTCTACCACAAAAATCACATATAAGGGTATGAGTATTAACCTACTTGTAATAAGATAAATAAAAGAGGAATATGCCTCTCTTCATCAGTAAATCTAATAAATATGATATGTTTATTGATTCATCAATTAAAAACTCCCAATAAGATTGCTTCAATCATGAGGTTCGTATAATGAATGTTGCAGCAAGAGCAACCACTGTTACAAATTCAGAAGCTTATTATTCTCAAAAAGTGCAAAATAAAACAATGGACTTGCCAAAATTGGGCACACTAGTTGTTTGCTACAACCATTAGAACATAAGATTGCACCCATGAATACATGCAGCTCAGATGAAACTTATTATGCTCACTTGCACAAAATCCTATAGAATTAGTCACCGGAAAATTGTTTCCAACAATAATTTTTTTTTAAATGAACGCTTTAGATAATAAAAGTAACAATTGTCCTATTCTCTATTCACACTTTAGTGACTTATTAAATGCATTTTCACATGTATACAAAAACTTGCAGACATAGGAAACTACATACACTAAATAATCTATTCATAAATTTTCTAGTACATAAAAGTTACAGTAAGTAGGACATTTACTCTAACAATTTATATGCACAAAAACTACATCCATTGAAGTTTTGACAAACATTTTGCAAACATGCAATATACAAGCTACAACCATGGAGGCCTTTTGACAAACACTTTGCAAGCATGCAATCTACAACCATTGAGACCTTTTGACAAACACTTTGCAAGCATGCAATCTACAACCATTGAGGCATTTTGTCAAACACTTGGAAGCCATAATCTCTTAAGGAATTTTGAAATGAATCTAAGATTCTTCCTCAACCTATTTAGCTCATAAAATTTATAAATTAATTCTTCAAATGATAAAATATTAAAACATGGACTAATTCATCTTATTCTTTCACCAAAAACTTGAAAACAGACGCACATAGTTGGCAACAACAATCTGTAAAATCACTCAGATTTACGATTTGGGTTTTGAAAAGTGTTTTTTTGGAATCAAGTTAGGGGTTATAGGTTCAAATGGTATATATACCCCCTAATGTTGTCCTGAATCATTACGAAACCACCCATGGATGCAATTGCTTAAACTAGAAAATCTTCTGACTCCTAGAATCCCATTTACATATTTTGTCAAATAGATGGCATGTAAGCTTGAATCTACATCCATGAATACAAAATAGTAACATAGAATTAAGTTATAATTACTTATGATTTTTTTGAATGCTTTTCTAAATGATTTCATCTACTGTAAGTGAGTTGAATGGTTTTGAGATTCAGTAAGCATTATTTTCATTCATCCATTCCATCAAACACATGGCAAGCATATTGAATTGTTAAGAATCACTCCAAAATAAGAGTTAACCAATGATGATTATTTTAATGCATTATGTATCCTTACTTGTTATCTACATTTGCAAGGATTGTAAGCACATAATGACTGAAAATTACCTCAATTATTTTCCTTGAAACTCTTTGCTATCATTATTTTGCATTTTTATTTTAAGGGTTGATCTAGTGATCACTTCATGTATATGTTAGGTATGTGTCAATTTCCTTACTTCTCTCATAGGCTGCAAGTTAGCACTTATTCATGCATAATCATTTGCATATATAATAAAAATAATAGCATTTCCCATTCACGAATTTTTCCAAACACTTTGCAACATATCCTTAAATCATTTCTAAAACATGTCTCTAGTTACCTATTCCAATGAAAATGAAACAAAAACATAACTCATGAAACTCTTACCCAAGTCCTTTGGAAATTCTTTATTGCAATTACCTTCAACAATATTTGGCTTTCCTTTCTCAAATGCTACAATACCAAGGTTAGTACCATAAACTACACCAATAATAATTCCAATCTTGAGATCTAAACATCCATACATATAGATTGCTCTTAGTCTTCATTTTCAACTAGCTAATAATATTCCAGATAACATAAGCTTAAACCAAAATTAGATGCTTACAACAATTTAAATTTCTACTTTTTCTTTTATGCTAATGTTATACTACAATTTTAGGACAATTAAAATTATACTTGATGAGATATTCAACTCCAATCACTGAGAATATGATCCATCTCTGATTCCTTAACCAACTCATTTGAACCATCTGGTTTTCCACCAACCATATCTAGGGAGAAATTCTCTCATTGGAACCCTGAGATGTATAAGCTCACTAGAAGTACCAAAATATAGCAGTAAAGAGATATACAAGGCAAGCTGAGGAAGATAAATCTCACTTCCTCTTAATACTACTCATGTTAAACTCCATTGGGTATAGCTACTTAGTAATTTTAGATTAGCATTTGGATATTCTCCAAGTCTCTCCCTCTCACAATATTATTCAAATCTCTCCATCTCTGGGTATCACAATGCACCTATCCCCCCGAAGTGAGAAGACATGAGGCACATATATAGGAGGAGCAACAAATTATTGTCATAAAGGAGGAGTATTATGCATTCCTTGAGGAAAAGTAATATATTCCATTTAGAGGAGTGTAACCCATGCCATTAAAGAGAGGTATGCATGCCTTAGCTAAGGAGAGTGTAACCTATGCATTAAAGAGATCGTAAGAGGAATCTTTTATGACATGACTTTAATGAGTGTAAGAGGAATATGCCATGTTTGTAATGTATCATTAAGAGAGAGAGTTATGTAGATCCATGAGAGTCATTAAGGAGAGAGGTGTGAAGTGATTGAGGTGATGAAGGTATCAATAATATCAATAATATTGATGATTAAGTCAAGATTGAACTATTAAGATTGATTAGTGATAAGTTAAGTGATTTTCCTTCAACTATACTTGATTACCAATTGACGCAAGGTGATTTAATATTTTTGGAAAGTCATACTTGGGATGTTAGACATGACTTTCTATTTTTAGAAAGTCACTCCAGAATTGTTAGAAATGACATTTTATTAAGGAAATTCATCCCCGAGCTGCCCAAAAGTGGTATTTTTCTTCCAGAGAATAGGGATTCCACATCCCTATCACAAGCATCTCTGTGCCTTAGTATATTGAGGACTCCGTTACTCCAAAGGTCCAAGATTCCACACCTTGATCTTTTAAATATTTAGGACTCTGCATCCTAATCCTTTTATTATAGATTCAAGACTCCACATCTTTATCTTTCATGGATTAGGACTCCACGCCATAATTTCCATGGCTTCTCATCTACTTTGCTTTGAAACTCCACGTTTCACCTTAAGGTATTGATTGTGATCTCATACCCATTTGATGGTTTATTAGTAAGGTCTTGTTCTAAGACCAAGAATTGTGCATGACTTCCGTAGTCATTTTGGTTTTGAATAAATGAATTACATAGTCATTTATAATTTGAACATCCTTGTTTGCAAATAACCATGTCCCATGCCACAACTTGCCCAGTACAAGATTAAAAATATATAATCGTACAAATCATGTATCATGAATTCCGTAGTCATTTATAATTCGAGCATCCTTGTTTGCAAATAACTAGGTCCCTTGCCACATCTTGCCCAATACAAGATTAAGCATATATAATCATACAAATCATGTATCATCCATAAATCATAATTAACCATATTTTCCACATAACCATGATCATCCATGGATCTATGTGTCTCAATCCTGTATCACCATCCATGTCATACACCTATATCCAAACTAGGATATCAAAAGAGAAAACATCGATAATATGCACTTAACCAAAATCAGTCTTTATCATAAGCATGTAGAAACTGTGTGACCCAAACTAGGTCTATAACATACAAGCATATACATAAGTCTGACATACATAATATTTATATTAGTGCACCAAAATCACCCTCTCCAAGTGTCATCAAAGCTATCTCACCAAGAAGGGACACTGCAACAAGCACCTCGTGCTTGGTACACCAGGATCGACAACTATTTCACTAGGTTGTGCTTCACCAAAAGTGAAGTAGATGCAAACCTTTACCATATTACAGTTGAAGGTAAATTATTGATTATAGTATTGTATGTCGATGATTTAATTCTAACAGGTGATGAGAAGTTGGTAAAATCATGCAAAGAGGATCATGCAAGAGAATTCGAGATGAAAGACTTGGGGATCATGGATTATTTCCTCAATATAGAAGTATGGCAAGGAGATGGTGAACTATTTGTCTCTCAGGGAAAGTATGTCAATGAGATACTGAAGAAGTTCCACATGGAGAGAAAAAAACCCATGGAGTCTCCTCTAGCAGGGAATTGGAAGAAGGAATATGATTCTTTAGGTGAAGTAGTGGAGGCTACTATTTACAGGTAGCTTGTGGATTCACTTATGTATTTGGTGAACACAAGACCAAACATGTGTTATGTAGTTAACCATCTTAGTCAAGAAATGGTTAATCCAACCAAACTATATTGGAAGGCATCCAAACATGTGTTGAGATACCTCAAAGGCACTACTCAGTTTGGTCTTTGGTACAAGCAGACAGAGGGAGTGAAGCTGCAAGGTTTCATAGATCTATATTGGGCAGGTAGTCCATCAGAAATGAAGATCATATCAGGAGGCATCTTTAGCATTGGGTCAACAACAGTTTCTTGGTACAACAAGAACTAGATATTAGTTGCACTCAGTTCAGCAGAAGCAAAGTACATGGATGTTAGTTAAGCAACTTGTGAATCTATCTGGATGAGGAAGATTATTTTTGGGTTATTTGGTTAGATGATGGATCCTACAGTGATTTACTGTGACAACTAGAGTTGTATCAAACTCTATGAGAATCCAATTTTTCATGATCAATCCGAGCATATTGACATCCGGTATCGCCATCTACGAGATTGTGTGCAGAGGAGAATCATGTTGTTGGAGTACATTCCTACAGAGGAACATGATGCAAATATTTTGACAAAGGAATTGTCAAGATGCGAATTCGAGTTCCATAGAGGCAGGATCAAGGTAGAAGATAATCCCTTTCTTGTTGGGAGGGAGTGTTGAAAATGACAACAAGAACAACCTGATTTAATTTTCCCTTGAATTAAATTAGGAAAAAATTGTAATTCCACATCACAAGACAACAAGAAGAGGTTAACTAAGATAAATTAACTTAGTTGGCTCAGTTAATGCGAGTTGAGGGCCTAACTTGGTCATGTAGAGTGGTTCCTAAATTTCAGGAGCCTAGGTTGAGTTTAATCTGAGTTGTAATAGTTTAATTCAGTTAAATTGAGTTAATTTTAGTTAAAATAGTTTCAACTATTGGAGGAACTAGTATGAGGTCTAACCGTGGGGTACAACTTCATGTGTTCAACCAATTAACTGATAAATCAACCATAATTAACTCATGCATGCATGAAATTCGAGTTACCTAGTTGAGATTAGAGTTCAAGGGCAGTGTACTATCAATTGTATAATTTTTCAAGTTGTATCGTGGTGCATGTAGTCAGAGAAGGGCCTATAGGAATTCCACAATTCAGGATGGGATTTCCCTAATTAATAGGGGGATAATTCCTTGATAAACAACACAAGGAAATATGAGCTTGGTAGGAAACATAATTGGCTAAGTTTTGGCCAGAGTCAACTTCTGAAGGGTGGGATACATTGTACTAGTGCAGAGGTTGCTCAGGCTCGAGCAAGCATTGTAAATATTCTCTATTTTTTTATCTAATGCAATATACAGATAGGAAGGGGTTTTGAGCAGCAAGATTTCCCCTTGGATGAATCTTTGAGCATATGTGATTGAATCTTCTCTCATGTTTTGTGATTTATTAATTGATTAATTGTTTCTGCTAATGAGTAGAGTGGATTCAAGTATTTTGTTTTAGCATATTACATAAGCAATTTGAATCTACAAGGAATTTCTACACCTAGATCTGTGGGTTGATGGTTAGTTAGTAAGCTTGATGGAACCTAGACTAGATGAAAGCTTTATTCCATATTAGTCCCACCCAGATAGATAACCCAGGTTAGGTATCTAGTCCTTGGCACTGAGTGTGCTTGAACTCTTCATAGTTCATTTTGGAGATCTTCCATGTACCTCTATATATTTGTAATTATGAATACCTCCCTAGTTAAGAGGGAGTGTTAAAGAATGTAACTAGGTTCGATCTTCATAAATGTATTAAGTCACAATATAATGTATTTGTCAAAAGAAAGAAAATGAAATTTTATTACTATTTAAATTGAATTATTAAAGCATGGGTTTCATGCTTGGGTCAATTATTTTTAGGTCAAAGCCTCCATCACAGGCTTCTAGGGTTTGTGTCACGTTTCCTTGTCCATGTTATAATGTAAAGATCCCTTCTTGGGGATTATTTCAAGAATTTTTTTTTATTTTATATTAAACTTAGTCTTCTAGGCCTCCTCCACCAAGTAGGCCTCAAAACTGGACAAGTCGACCTAAAAATGACCATCATAATCACTATATAAAGGCATCAACTCAACCTCATTTATCACTCACTCACAAGAAGTTTGATCTGGAGTAATTGGGCCAAGAAAAGTTATGAAATTCAAGGAATAAGGAGAAGAAGGATAATGAAGAATAAGGAGGACTCTTTCAAGCATAAAAATAAAATTTTTTTCTCTTTCCCACACGAGTGAAGTTGTGTAGTTGCTGGAAGGGGGCTGGAATTCTATAGTAATCGGGAGGCCAAAATTCTGTTGCAGGAGGTTGAAATACTGCAACTGGAAAGTCAAATTTATGGATTGTTGTTGGGCTAGAGATGATGGATATGAAGAGACTACTATATCATCTTGGAAGGTTGACTTGGTGGAGGAGGAAAGTCTGTTGGTCTAGGGTCTTGGTCCATCTCACTTTGAATTACTAAAGGAAGAGTTATTGACTGGGTTTTCTCCGATATAGGGGTTTTAGCCCTTGTTGTCCGCCTACATCTAGTGTCCCTGATCTTCATATTTTGTTTTTGATAATTTCTTGATGAACTAAGATAAAATAAGAACATAAGAAAGATACAAATAATTCAAAGATATCATAAGTAATTATCAAATAAAGAAAATATTTCCGCCTTTCTGATTTTCTAACAAGTATGAGGGCAAGATCAAAAACTTAGTGCATAGTAATCAACATAAAGATCGACCATCATTACAGTGAATGGAAAAACAACACAGACATTGCATAAATTCGACTGGGTATAATGAAACACTTAGCATTTTCCAATTCAACTTAATGGAGACGGTGGGTAAGCTTATAAGGAAATATAGGATAATGTTTATATAGGATTAGGAATGAAATACGTGGAAAAGAAAATAGAGTAAGGAAAAATAAGTGTAAGAGGACTTGCTTATATAAATAAAAATAATTTTGTGTCTTTAACAAATGAAAGTGAATAAGAGATATTATTATTTTTTTACCTTGGGAGTAATTCAACTATCAATACATTTTCATAGTTGGTTTAGTGCTAAAGATTTAGATGAAGAACTGTCAAACTACCTACATTAGAAAACAAAAAGATTACCTACATGTCTTCCAATTCTGGTACTAGGTCAAATCTTGGACTACAATATTTTTTATTACTGTAATAGACTGGAAGCAATCTAAGAATTCAAAGAAGTCAATCCAATATTGAAAATTGATGAGGTTATGAAAGTAGTTGTAGTGGGAATAATCAACAAGAGATGAGTAGTCAAATACAATGATGTGTTTCAAGCTCGATAATGAAGAATAAATATTAACTCCTAAAGCCTTCTAGGATACTAGATAACCTCCTCTTTTTAAAATAATCAACTTGTCCCTACGTCCCTGAGTACCGCTACCTTTTATTCATACTATGCTGAAAATCACAATTGTTGCCAATTCCCGACCAACAATCTTCATCAAAATCCAACCATGGCACAATTCCTATCTATGTCAAAAAACTCATTGAAGTCAAACATAAAAGGAAATCATTTGATTACCAACCAATGAGGTAATTTGTTAACCAATGCAAGACTACTCACCTTTGATGTCAATGAGTGTCAAGGTGCCCTGATACAACCTTGTAGAGATGAATGAATGTACTGTTGTCAAATATCTTGTGAGATATGATCAACAGGGAGTGTTGGAGAGGTAAATCCCCTCTGCGGAGAGGCGATCCCACTAGCCCAAAATGGGTCTAGCAACAATCAAAAAATACTATCATGCAGGTTCCTAATTGCAAATTAAAGGTGGATTACGAGAACCTACTTGGATTCCAACGCTAGTGTTGTAGGAGAGTTGACGCTCCCGTTCCTTTGCTCCGGCCGATCACGATCCTCACGATCTTCGTGAATGGACACCTGCACATGCAAAGAATGATACAAATACAAGCATAAAATCCAATAGATGCAATTATATATCGGTCAGAAAAGATATAATTCAATCATCATTATAATGAACAGCAAGAATGGAACCATAATGATAGTAATCTATTATTGATAATCAACAAAGGAGTATACAACCGAAGTTCTGACGTCAAATCCTCCTTTGGCTGGGTGATCAGCTACACATGTCTTGCAAAGCTTGTCAGGATCGGGAACAAGCCTCTCTCTCTCTTTGACTATGAATGCAAAGAAGACTCAACAACAATCTCTCACACTTCTGACAGTATCATTCTCCCTCTACTAAAAAACTAGCTTGTCAAATGCACCAGAACAAGCTTTTATAGATGGAGGAGGAGGAAGAGATACAATGAATCCAGAAATTCATGGGATAAGCATTATCCTCGAAAAGCTATTGTGGATGATGATTCTCGACATCCATGAGATTGACATTATCCTTGAAAAGCCACATGAGTCGAAAGGAAAAAACTCTCGGGCGTGCGTTTTTTAACAAACTTTTCCAAACTTGGTTGGCGCGGGTAAGGCTCTGAGACAGAGCGCCAATGAGCGCGCCCTCTTTGGAGAATTTCCTTCATTGGTGTGGGTGATACACTGTGGATCCGCGCTAATGGAAAAAGGGGACTTTTTAAGGATATTTTGCAGGAGATGTCTTCAAGGCATATGAAGTCCATACTTAGGGGAACATAATGCAAGTGTTTTCAAGTTATGTCACTGCTCACAAATCCCGGAATGAGTCCTCCAAAGTGCGGGAAAGGGATAACAGGGACAGTGACCAATGGTGACAAATTACTGTGTAACAGATGCCCCCTAAAGCATGAGGCCCGAGAGAGCGAGAGGGGTGAAATGCTTTACAAGAACACATGCAGCTGCTGCCGGAGAATCTGCATAGAGAGATACAACTGATAGCTCAAGTACATGATATATGTGGTATGGTCGCAGCCATCCATAACAGAGTACATAATAATCTAGATCCATGGTATGGGCACAGCCATCCGGTTAGGATCGATGAATAGACTCAGGTATGGTCGCAGCCATCCAGTGAATGAGTCATGTAACAAGAATCCACAAAGTCACAGCCTGGATTCCAACAGACAAAATCCAGGGTCTTGCGCTCCATCTCGACCCGAAAAAAAGTACAAGTTCAAGCATGCGAATACATGAGCTGAAGTCGAACATGCATGAACATCGTCTGATTACCAGTCAATAATGAAAACTGTTAACAGACGCGAGAGGTACCACCAATAATGACAATGGCCCTCAAGGTACTATAGGTACAATCTACGGCGTGCGAATCAGTGAGCTGGCATCGAACACCCGTAGAATCATTCAATCGGAGGCCAATGATGAAAACCTCACGTCGAACACGAAGAACCTGCCATTGAGGCATGGAGGCTCCAAGGCACCGGAAGGGAGTCTCTAGATTAGCTTCCTGGATAATGAGTTGAAGTCGACAGGAAGTGACCTTGATCGAAGGTGGGCCATAGTGTTTCCCACATCATCGACACGAGACAGAGAAAGAATATTGTGGTGGATCAAAATTGTGTGAGCTATCAGAAGGAGGTTGTTATTCTGCAGAGGTCAACTTCTCTTGAACATATCGGCGACACGACAGTGGAATTGATAGTATTTGACATCAATGGATCAGAGGTCATGGTGACGAGGCAATGAGCAGATGAGAGGTCAAACAGGATTACCCAAATCCACGGAGGCAAGTGAAAAATGAGATGAGATATCCCCACCCAGACACGAAAGCAGACAAGTGCCATGTTCAAGAGCGACATACTGCCGACACGACAATAATTATGGTTCCATTTTCCCCCACCATTTCTGGCGAGTACCCAATTTATTTTTATTTACAAGTTTGATGGGGATAGCATATGCTTGTAACGTCATCTTGATGGACTCCAATGTCATCAAGTTTTAACGAGTCTGACAAAGGAAAAACTCAGCGTCTTTTCATGTTTAGAGAGTTTGAAAAGACTGCGGAAAAGAAAACTCCGAAGGTGTCCTTTTTCGTAAAGTTGTGTCTCTCGAGCCCGAAAAAGTATAAAACAATGCTCGAAAGAACCGCCCGACCATTACGATCGAGGAGTACTTTTCATAAGTAGTGATTTCGACCTGAAAAAGTAAAAAAGCGATCGAAACCACATCGTTTCGAAACCTTTAACGAACCTGAAACGAAAAAGGTCCGACGATCTTTTCGTTTTTACACAGTCGAAAAAGAGTTTAAAGACGACCGCCTCTTATTTACGTTTAACGAGTCAAGAGGGATAACTCGGCGATCTTTTCATGTTTAGCGAGTCAGAAAAGAGCTGAAAGATGACTCCACAGTGACTTTTTCGTGTATTTACCGAGTCCGAAAAAGTATAAAATACAACTCGTTTCACCATCGAAGTTGTGTAAAAGACCTGTCACTGCACAAGAAGCAATTGTAAAATCCATTTTCGACCACAAATATATTAAAATATTGAAAAAGTAACTTTTTAAACCTAAAAATAAGTCAAAAAGTCTATAAATATGGTAAAAATGTAAAAAATAGAATTACTTTTTAATTTTTACCTCTTGAGTAGTAATAGTGGTCTGTTTGGGGAGCGAACTTCAGGTGGTGATTACAGCCAATCCGTGTAACCATTTGAGATTTCGTCGGTTCCAGGTAAGAGGCGCTTCCCTTAGCTTCATTTCCATTCCTTTTTTATGCATTTTGTCCCCTAATTGAGCCTCTGTAAGGAGGAATTTAAAATTTAGGGCCGCGCCCCATTGGCGCGGGTATCCGGCACGGGTCCGCGCCAATGGGGTGATTTACCCAAAGGTGTCGTGCCATTGGCGCGACTGTTTTAGAAACAGCCGCGCCAACCGCGCCACTGTTTTAGAAACAACCGCGCCAACCGCGCGACCTAATTTTTACCTTGAATTTCATCATTATTTTTGAAATTTGTCCGGTTTGTAATCTTACCAGTGTTCTAATAATGATTTATTCATCCTTGTGTGTGCAGGAAACAAGCAAAAATGGTGGTGGAATGGAAAGAACGGGAACATGATGCCGTGGATGCCTTGGCCATCGAGGATGAGGGATGTATGAACGCTTTGAGGGACTGTGGTCTCAAGAAGTTCTTCCTCACATCTTATCTGCGAGCTTAGCCTGAGTTATTGCAGTTCATAGTGGATGCTTGGGATGTTGATGACCAAGTATTTCGCATACGGGACCAAACCTTAGAGCTGGACATGTCTGATGTGTATTCCATTACTGGGCTGTCACGGAGAGGGGCGAGCCCTATTTTGACCGGAAGCAGACCTTCCGGTGAGAAGATAGGTGAAGTGAAGGCCCGAGTGTGTCCAGAGGCACAATTTGGGAGAAACAGTGCCAAGGTGGATATCGCCACCATCCAGGATTTGGTTCTTAAGGTGATATTGTTCACCATCACGCATGCAGTTGGGGTATAGGCGCCCCATGAGGCGAGCAAGAATCATCTGTTACTAGCGACAAAATGCCTCAACCCCACCCTCTTTGACTGGGCTACAGCGGTGACTACCAACATCAAAAGGCAGCTTACAAAGTGTAAGCGCGAAGAAGTGAAACAGTTCGGGTATGGCTCAATTGTGGTGTCGTTCTTCTTGGAACGATTTCCCCTATTTCAGATTTAGGGAGCTGTAGTGGCTGATCCATTGCCACGAGAGCCTAGGATGACTCGCTGGGCAGCATTGATGCCTAGAGGAGGAGGGGGCCAGCAGATGGCTTGGCGGCCCGAGTTATTTATATGGCTCCGTCATCAGCTGATCGTAGTGGAGGATTGGCCATACGCGGGGACTAATTTCATGGGGGATCCAGACCTCCCACTGCCAGAGGAAGAGGAATGGGACGAGGAGCTGGGTATGATTTCTTCATTTTTTGATGTTTTACGTATTTTCATTTTTTTTTGTTAATACATGCATGTTTGATAACAGTCGTATGTACATGCAGATGTAGGCCCAAAGCGACCAGCCGGCTTATCTCCTATAGCGCGGAGGGGCCAACCCGCAGCCGACCCTTAGGCAAGGGGTGCCGTGGGGGAAGAGCTGGTGCAGAATCTCGAGGGACTCACCCAAGGGATTCCGGGTTACGCTAGACTAGCGGATGTGCCCTTTGCATACCAGAGGCACACAGTGGGAGTGCCGACTCGTATCCATCGTTTGTTGAGACGATTGGTGCGTGCGGTGACGTGCTATCATGAGCACCACCACGACTAGACTTCTAGGCTTCTTTCATGCATATTTTTTGAGGGACATGTCGTCCCAGGATGTATCAGGATGAACATGTATTATTTTTGGACTATGTAACGCACGCAGTGCAAACATTATGACACACATATATATATACATATGCCTATGGTTTATTATTGTGCTTTTATGTGCTTGCTTGTATAATGTTTTGATTATAAATTACGCAAATGTCTATCTAATACATGATTAGCCAATGCATCAGATAATGTGTTTAATCGTCATGGAATATGCTGATATGTGATAAAATCAAAGTTCCTTTCTAACAATCTCACACGTAAATACAACCTTAGAATGCGATGGTCTCTGACGGAATATCGCCCGTTGAGCTGGTGGACGACAAGTTGAGAGTCTAGGTTCACTACCAATGCACGAATGCCGAGATTAATTGCTTTAGCAAGTAGCTCGATTACAACACAATATTCGGCGACATTGTTAGTGGTACGACCCAAACGCACACCTTGAAAATCTATCAACTCGCCATGAGGATCATAGATCACCCACGCTGCAGAGGACAAGTTGCGAGTACTGCGGCAGGCACCATCAGTGAAACCAACATAAGGTGCATCAGACATCTGCACAAGAAGCGAAAGACACAATAAGCGGCAGTCACGCCTTTAAAACTGACACACACACACAACACACCTGCTAAAGTACATGTATGTACAAAATAAAGTGTACAAGCATCAAGCATAGTACTTTTTCAAGTACAGCCCATTTCGGGGCTTCCCGAGAGGGTTCCCTTCATAATCAATTAGCTCGTAGGCCCCTTTTTGCAAAAATTTCTTGACAATGTAAGGACCTAGCCACATAGGCTCGAGTTTTTCTGATCCCAGATTATCGTTTTCCTGATCGTATAGCAGGACTAAATCTCCCTCAACAAAAGAAAGTGGATGGACAGTCTGATCGAAGTGAGTCTTGACTCGCTTCTTTTGTGTTTCGATGGCCAAAGAGGCTAGGCGACGGGTCTCATCTAGCCGTTCCAGGTAAAGAAGGCATTCTTCTAACGGAGTAGTGTTGGGAAGTAGCTCGACAACCAATTTTAATGAAGGGATTTCGCACTCGATTGGAAGGGTAGCCTCTAGTCCATAAACTAGTTGAAATGGAGTGAAACCGGTGGCATCCTTCACGGAGGTTCAGTAGGCCCACAAGGCAGGGAACAACATCAAATGCCAGTTAGACTTATGCATGCCAATGGTATGCTGAAGCATTGTAACCAAAATCTTGTTGATAGCTTCAACTTGGCCATTGGACTGAGGGTAGTATGGAGTCGAACTATCGTGCTGTAAGCCTAGCTGGGTTGTTAGTTCTGTCATCATATGATTACGGAAATGATTCCCGTGATCAGTGACGATGGCTTGAGGGACACTGAATCGCGAGATAACATGGTTGAATAAGAATTGCGCCGCTGTGTGACCGTCTTCAGTTAATGTAGGCATCGCCTCGGCCATTTAGTGAAGTAATCGATGGCAACGATAATAAACCCATGCCCCCCGACCGAGCGAGGGTTACAGGTCGTATAATCAATACCCCATTTTGCAAAAGGGCCGACGATGACAACAGGGTGCAATGGAGCGGGAGGCGCTCGCATATTCCCCTGGTATATCTGGCACTCATGACAAGAGCGGACGGCAAGAATGCAATCCTTAAAGATAGAGGGCCAAAAGTAGCCAGCACGGAGGATTTTTTGGGCAGTAGCATATCCGTACATGTGACCACCACAAGCACCAGAGTGGAAGTCATTCAAGACACACTCAGCTTCCTCGAGAGTTAGACATCGGCGGAGAACAGAGTCAGCGCCGAGGCGATATAGTGTGTCCCCAATGATACGGTATGGTTGAGACTGATCACGAATCCTTCGCCGAGTGTCTTTGGACACACCAGGGCGAAAGGAGGACGTTTGCAGATATATAATGATATCCCCGTACCAGGGATCGAGGGTGCTAATGAGAAATAAAGTCTCATCCGGAATATGATCCTCTGAGTGAGAGGGCGGGGAAGAAGATGGCAAAGATCAAAGTAACTCAGCGAATACAAGGGATTCCTTGGACTTGGACATGGTAAATTCCAAGTCGAACTCTTGGAGGATGACAATCCACTTTGAGTATTTTCCCCCCAGCAACTGGCGTGACAAAATATACGTCATGGGGTTGCAATCAGAAACCACGGTAGTAGTGCGCAGCAGAATATAGTGACGGAAGCGTTGGACAACACAAACGACAGCCAAAGCCAACTTCTCGACATAAGCATATCGAGTTTCCGTGTCTAAAAGATTACGGCTGAGATAATATACAACATGCTCAGTGTCATCATCGTCAGTTTGAACGAGAACCATGCCGATAGTGGTGTCGGCGGCAGCCAAATACAGAGTGTAGTCGCGATGATAGTTCGGAGGATGGAGCAACGAAGCAGAAACAAGGAGACCCTTGAGACACTCAAAAGATTCCTGAGCGATGGTATCCCAATGAAAAGGGACATCTCGCTTTAGCAACCGTGTGAAACCTTTAGCCACCTCGGCATAGTTTGGAACAAATCGTCTTAGAAAATTTGCTTTACCTTGCAAGCTTTGCAATTGCTGTAAAGAAGCAGGGGGAGGAAGATTCACTATAGCCTCGACTTTAAGGGGATCCAAACGGATGCCCTCTCGGGAGACGAAAAACCCGAGAAGTCAGCCGGATTCAACGCAGAAGACACATTTGTGAGGATTGAGTCTGATTCGGTAGTGTCGACAACAAAGAAAGATATCGCGAAGGTGAGTAGGGTGGTCCTGACGTTCGGCTAAATGAGCTGGGAGATCATCTAGGTATGGCTGTACAATGTGTCAAATGTCATGAAAAGCATAGGACATTCCACGTTGGAAGGTAGCACCGACATTTTTGAGACTGAAAGGGAGCTTCTTATAGGCAAAAGTGCCCCATGGACAGATAAAAGCGGTCTTGTGTTGATCAACGAGAGCAATATTGATCTGGTTATATCCAGAAAAACCGTCCATAAAAGAGTACATTTCGCTTCCGGCACAGTCGTCAATAATTTGATCAATGAATGGTGTGGGGAAATTATCTTTAGGATAGGCCCGATTAATATCACGATAATTGACACAAACGCGGATGGTACCCTCTTTTTTATTCACAGGTACGATATTGGAGACCCAATCTGTGAGTGGGATAGGATAAATAAAACCAGCTTTAAGAAGCTTCTCTACTTCCGCCTTAATAGCTGCAGCCTTGCGGGGGTGTACAGGGCGTAAACGTTGACGAACAGGCTTAGCACCCGGGTACGTGATTATCTCATGCACGACTATGCTAGGATCAATGCCGGGCATTTCTTCGTAGGACCATGCAAAGACGTCACGAAATTCGCGAAAAATATTGGTATAGAGTCGAATCTCCTCCGGAGTACAAGTGACTCAATGTAAAGATGTTCAACAATCCCTGGTTTCACAGAGATGTCGATGGGCTGGGTTTGCATAATGTTTGCCATATTTCCTTCAGAGGACACTTGATAAACTTGGATAGGTGGTTGAAGGGTTTGAAATGGGAGACAAGGAGCAAACCGCTCGAGACAAGTAAGCATATCCTGATGGGCAGGGAGAAACGAGGAACGATGGTGAGAATCATGCTAAGGAGGTTCCTCGGGAGACATAGTCTCAATAATGGCTTCATCGGAAGGGAATGTTTCTTTTAAAGGGTCCGAAGAAGTCTCATCTACAAGCCATGAGGATGGAGCGAACGAGTCGAGAACCTTGCTCGAAGGAGCAGGTTCAGAAGAAGGAGCCGATGCAGCAATGATTTCGACATAGTTGAGCTCGACAAGACTCAATGGCATCTGATTGCCCCAAGATTCTACTTGATCAGTGGGAGGGAGGATTCACGGATCAGAACAAGTAGTAATCATATTGACGTAAGCGAAGTTAGGAGGTGGGAGCGGAAAAACACCCATGAGGGCGGGATCTTTGAAAAGCCCGGCTCCCAAACTCTCAGATGATTTGGAGGTATGCTCCACAAAAGGGATGTTGCCTTCAGAAGAGGAAGCGAAGAATGACAGCTGGTCTACGGTAACAATATTCCCTTGATGAGGGAAACAGATGAGACGAAACAAAGATGAAGCTACAGCTTGCATCGCGTATATCCAGCTACGTCCGAGAAGGAGGTTGTAGGTAAGATTAGCATCAACAACTTCAACTTCCATCTCGACCGTCTTCCCTTCCAAAGAGATGGGCAAACGTTGGAGTATACCATAAGGATGGGATGCTCTTCTATCAAAAGCTTCCAAGGTTGTGGGAGACTGGCTCAGCGTCGGAGATCCAATAGCTTTCCAACAGGCAACAGACATGATGCAAGTTGAAGCACCTTCATCAATGACTGTACGATGAATCGTTTTGGAATTAATAATAACCTGTATGAGGAATGCGATTTGGGGAGGCAGTCTCTGCGTATGGTGTTCCAAGTCAAAGTAATCAAATTCGAGTCGGCCGGGTCTATGCCACCGATAGCGGATAGCAAGGACTTCCTCTGAGAAGGGCAGCTCTGGAGAACTTCTAAAGCGGACATAGCTGACAGAGTCTGAGCTAAGACCTCAACAATATTGTAGTGTTGTGCAGCACAATCATTTGGATTGTAAGAAGATTTCCGGAGTACTCCTTTTGGAGGGGGTCGAATAGGCGTCTCAGTACTAGGTCTCTCGATGTGGAGCGGGCCTGAACTGAATGGAGGAGCACTAGAGGGGACCTCAGGCTCTTTCCCGATAGATGACGGATATTCTTTTGTTCGAGTACTGATGTGGACAGGTATTGTTCCAGCCATAAATACTTGGGAACTGAAGGAAGATGGAGGTTGAGAGGGGTCAGCCACCATTTGAGTTTGTTGCGAGGGAAAGGGTTCCTTGAGCACCGCAGGAGTCCCGGGAGCGCCTTTCAACAAACGACTAACTTCGGATTGCCTAGGGCAGTCTTTGGTATAGTGATCTTCATCACAGATAAGATAAGGATACTTGGGTTTGCACTTGGCACCTTCCTCGGTGGAGGTTTAGGGGAGTCCTGTTTAGGTTGATCTGGCTTATTCTTCCCTTTTCCTTTCTTCTTTCCTTTCGAGGCTTTGTCTGCCGTGGTGGACTAGACGACATTGACCTCAGAAGTAATATTCGAAGTGGGCATTACCTGAGAAGTGTGTTCATTCGAAGCATTTGATTTTTGCTTCCCAGGGTTCGCGAAATTTTTCTTCGAGGACGAGTTAACAGAACCAATAATACCGTCAACAGTTGGTGTTGGCGGGGCTTTGGATGTTCCTGGTCTCGGGGCATCAGGAAAATAATCATACAATGTACCAGACTGAGAATAAACCAAGTCAAGGTACTGAGCGCGCGCGATAGCTTGCTCTTCAGTGACACACGCCCCCATGGCAATGTCCCGAGCTATTGGAGGAACGAATGAAGTCGTAAACCAATCAATAAGAAGTTGGTCAGGAATCCAAAATTTGATCATACGTCTATGCCGTCTCCATTCATGGATATGATCAGAGATATGCGTAGCCGTTGTCTGTCTTAAGGATGTCAGGAGGTGTGTACCCATTTCATATCGAATGGGCAACTGAAAATGAGTGAGGAATGCCATAGCCAACGAGTTGAAATCCTGAAAGGATCCGCGAGTGAGCTCAATATACCACTTAGCTGCAGAGCCAATGAGAGTCCTTTGAAAAAGGCGAAGCCGAATCGAATCATCAAGCCACGAATTGGATGAACACCACAAGTGATAGGTCATGACATGAGCTTGAGGATCTTCATTAGCTTTACCATCAAATTTTGGACAGTCACCGGGAATTTTCGTTGGAACCGGAGGCCAATACGGATTATGGAGAATGGGATCATTGGTCAGTTTGGAAACATCTGGTAATTCCAAGGTTGCTAAGAAAGGTAACTAAGGATTGAAGGACATCTGGGGCTGCTAGTAGGATGGAGCACCAGGGTTCCAACCTAGTGGTGGTTGCCCCCATGGGCTTGGTCTGGACGGATTTGGCCCCATAGGGTTTTGTCCGTAGGGATTTTGGTTCTGCCCCCCAGCGTTCCATGGATTACCAAACTGTCCTACAGGAGCACCATACGGTTGCAGATAATTCTGATAAGGATTTGCCTGCAGTTGTTGATAATTTTGATATGGGGCAAACGAAGGTTGCCCTTGAGGTTGCTGGTAACCATACGGTGGCTGGACTCCAAACTGAGTTTGAGAAACAGGCTGAGTTTGATAGACTGGTTTGGATTGAATTCCAACTTGCATTTGAAGACCGGATGGGGCCTGGGGTCCAGCCTAGGGCAAAAAACCGGGTTGAGCAGCTCCAGAAGGATGTCCTGTAGGTTGGGCTATCTGGTCGGAAGGATGACCTAGTTGATATTGAGGTTGGCCCACCTGCCCAGAAGGTTGTACTTGCTGGGGGTGGAGTTGTTGTTGCACAACTGAGGGTTGTCCTAACGGACCAGATGGCCGAGTGGGCTGGGTAGTTGGTTGGCCTGATTGGACTTGAGGTTGGCCGACTTGCCCAGAAGGTTGACTATACTGGACGGTGGGCTGACCATATGGTTGACCAGCTTGTCCAGATGTTGGACCATACTGAACATTAGGTTGGTTTGGGTGAACATACGATTTACCAATTTGTCCAGTAGGATAACCTTGCTGGATACCAGGTTGGCCTTGTTGAACAGAAGATTGACCTGAGTTACCAGAAGGTTGAGCATAAGAGGTGAAAGATGGACCACCAGAGGCGAAAGGTTGTCCCTGGAAGGGTTGTCCTTGTTGGTCTTGATGAGGTGGTCTTTGGGATTGTGCAGACGATACTTGGCCACCATGATAAGAGGTGGGGCCTTAATCAATTGACAGCGGGACTGAAATCTCAACAGTCGGTTGAGACGACAAAGGCCTACCAAGATGTGGTAAATACTGATCGTATGGCCCCTCTGCTGGGACGTTTGACGTAGGATCAAAGACTCCGAATATAGAGGCCGAAGGACGACTGAAAATAGGAGTCGAAGAAGCTACACATACCGTTGGAATATTTGGGATTGAGGTAATAGACCTACTGCGACTTTGTGGAGTAAAAGGTTCCGTGGTGGGAAAAGCGAGTTGTGACCAAATAGAACTCGTGAAGGGAGTTCCAGAGGACATAACATCCTTTATTTCTTTATAGCCTGGAGGTAGTCTCCCAATAGTAGGGGTGCTACTAACAAGTATAGGTTCCGTTGCGGTGGGAATTTCACCGCTCGTCGTAACGGATTCTTCAGTCGAAGTAGGGGATACATCCTCCATGTCGGAAGAAAATAGTGGGGCTGAAACACGAGGGGAAGTGTATTCCCAAAAAGGGATACCGTCCTCAGAAGGTTCCCAAACGGGGTTCCAATGAAACTCGTAAGTCTCGTCGCCTGGAGCACGAGAATTAATCGGTTGTATACTCGGAATAATAGGAAGAGTTTCACTCACAACCGGTATCTCGGCAAAGGATGAAGACAAAATTGGTAATTCCGCTAGGATGAAAACTTCACAAAATCCTAGGGAATCTAACAAGACAGGACCCTTCTCAAACTAACGCAAACAAGATCTAACCGGGTAAATGTGAATCGTGGCCGAATAAATTTTAAGACAAAGGAACTGAACTTGACCTTTTCATGTTTTAAGAGTTGAGAAAAGGACAAAAAGATGACTCTAGTCTCCTTCGAATATTTAGTGAGCCCGAAGTGACAAATGCTCAGGTGAACCTTTTCTTTTAGGGAGTCCGAAAAGGGTCAAAAGTGACTACTCTGGAGAACTAGGCAAAAGGTTTACCAAACAATCTGTAAAACTGCTTATACACCTTGGAAATCAGATGAAAACCAAGGACTTCCCGTACGGCAGTCAATCTTCCCGAATGTTGTGTTTAGTGCATTACGGCTTGTAAGGCGGCAGACACGGCTTCCTGTGGATAAAGGATGATAACCTAGTGGGGTCTCCACATATACTCGACGGTACGTGGGAGCACAAATCCGTGCTAGACCACTATCGAGTCACAAAAGGAGGAATCACCCAACCATAATGTGAAACAACAGTGACTAGGTTTAACGACGTCGGAACACATCTCTAGCCTAGACCTCTAGAATGTATGCGTTAAGTTCCAATGCGTTTTTAGATTCATTCAGTTCATTTTACAGTTGATCTTTGATTAGGTTTCAATTTTCAGGTCCTACCATATGTGATCTCTCACAATTTCCTAAATGCAAGCTATATGCCAAAATGTATCATTCCAAAATGATCATCAAACAATCAACAAAGATTCTAATGCAGCTAATGGCAATAAACGAAACTTTTTCTTTTCTTTTTTTAAAAGTGACTAATTGCTAATAACAGCGAAGAATGCTAACTTCCATTAACTAATGCAATGCAAAAAGATCGTTTTTTTTTTTTTTTTAATGGCATAATGCACTTAAACAAATTTTGAGAGATGATAACAAAGAGTAAACAGACAAATTTCACTCAATGAAAATAGAATCAAGTCTGAAACACCAAGACAATCTGTCAAGCCAAGAAGAATCACAAAGACCTCAATGAGCTATGTGATCTAAGGCCAAATGAAGCCAAGCGAAATCCAAACGAACAAGAGGTAGATTGCTCGAAGCACACAATAAAAAGTTTTGACAACCACTAGACAAGTGCAAAAAACAGCCGAGAAGTCGACTGGACAATCAAAGAACCAAAAACTCCCACGGAAGGCTCGATGTACAAAGCCACTAGATGCTCTAGGGCTAGGATATGAGATCGATGGAAAGAGGCAAACACCCAAAGGATGAAGGTCAAAAACCAGTCAAACAGAGCTCTGACACACTCCAGTAGCTGAAAAAGATGTGAAAAGACAGAAATCCGAGTTCAGAAGGCTTCCAAACAAGCAAACTGGCAAAGTTCACAGGCCTGGCGTGACTGTCAGTCTGTAACTCGTGCTATTAAGGGATTAGCGCGAGTTGCTTTTGTGCAACCTGCGCCCACTGGCGCGACTGTCAGGTAAAAAATCGCGCTAATAAAGTTTGCTGGCTTAAAAATAAAAAACAAGCAGTCTAGGGTCTGATCGACAGTATCCAGACCGACCAAGCAGCAAGAGACAGCAAAGAATCCAAACCAGAAAACTATCTAAGCAATCAAAACAAGAGAAAACCAAAGTGCAAGACAAACTCCAAGATGTTCGGTTCGTAAACCAAACCGGAGATTGACTGAAGTGGCGTTGATCTACTTCGCTAATGCAGAGCAATAGCGTTTCGAAGGCTACCTGGCCGTACTTCAGGCTTCGTCCAAAGTTTACGAATCAAACAACAAATAGCATCCCTAGCGGAGTCGCCAAATTGTTGGAGAGGTAAATCCCCTCTGTGGACAGAGGCGATCCCACTAGCCCAAAATGGGTCTAGCAACAATCAAACAATACTATCATGCAGGTTCCTAATTGCAAATTAAAGGTGGATTACGAGAACCTACTTGGATTCCAACGCTAGTGTTGTAGGAGAGTTGATGCTCCCATTCCTTTGCTCCGGCCGGTCACGATCCTCACGATCTTCGTGAATGGACACCTGCACATGCAAAGAATGATACGAATATAAGCATAAAATCCAATAGATGCAATTATATATCGGTCAGAAAAGATATAATTCAATCATCATTATAATGAACAACAAGAATGGAACCATAATGATAGTCATCTATTATTGATAATCAACAAAGGAGTATACAACCGAAGTTCTGACGTCAAATCCTCCTTTGGCTGGGTGATCAGCTACACATGTCTTGCAAAGCTTGTCAGGATCAGGAACAAGCTTCTCTCTCTCTTTGACTATGAATGCAAAGAAGACTCAACAACAATCTCTCAGACTTCTGACAGTATCATTCTCCCTCTACTCAAAAACTAGCTTGTCAAATGCACCAGAACAAGCTTTTATAGATGGAGGAGGAGGAAGAGATACAATGAATCCAGACATTCATGGGATAAGCATTATCCTCGAAAAGCTATTGTGGATGATGATTCTCGACATCCATGAGATTGACATTATCCCTGAAAAGCCACATGAGTCGAAAGGAAAAAACTCTCGGCGTGCGTTTGTTAACAAACTCTTCCAAACTTGGTTGGCGCGGGTAAGACTCTGAGACAGAGCGCCAATGAGTGCGCCCTCTTTGGAGAATTTCCTTCATTGGCACGGGTGATACACTGTGGATCCGCGCTAATGGAAAAAGGGGACTTTTTAAGGATATTTTGCAGGAGATGTCTTCAAGGCATATGAAGTCCATACTTAGGGGAACATAATGCAAGTGTTTTCAAGTTATGTCACTGCTCACAAATCCCGGAATGAGTCCTCCAAAGTGCGGGAAAGGGGTAACAGGGACGGTGACCAATGGTGACAAATTATTGTGTAACAGGGAGCATTAAGGAATCCCCATTATTATCAATGAGACAATCTGCCATTGATGTATGCAGACCTCTAAGTACCATGGAAAATCTCTAACCCTAACCCCAAATAATGTGTTGAAGTTGACGGGGAAAAGTTTGTTGGAAGGAAGGCCCTAATAAATCTTCTTCATCGAACATGAGAAGAATAATTTTTTTTGAATATTTTAAAAAGAGGATTAACTATAATATAGAAAATTATGCAAGGGCTAGCTTGCCAACAAGCTAGTTTTCAAGCAACCATGTCTAGATACAACAATAAGTTGATTTTCATAAATAGAATAATTATTTTTTCTTTTTCTTTTTTTCCCTTTATATATATATACATACATAGATATATAAAAAATGAAAAGAAACCTAAGGGGAGGTGAAAGAGGGAGTCGAAATATCCTCACCCACTAACTCCATCTTTGACATAACATCTTGAACATATATTTGTTTGGACACAGGCTTATGGTACAACCTCAATTGATGACCGTTAACCACAAAGGAAGCATTTTCATAATAAATGGTCCTTATTCTAACTAAGACATTATAAAAAATGGTCTCAACCTCATAAGGTATCATCCATCCTGTGGTGATGTTTCCCATGAAGTTTTTAAATATGGATTCGAAAAGAAGGGCCCAATTGCTAGGTTTGGAGTGATTTTTCCTAATAAATTTGTCATGCCATCTAGTTTGTTTCTCCTAAACAATAATGTTATGTTGGATGGCATCTTTGTTCAACCTCATAATTACCTTCCCCTTGACATTTGTTCTCACTTTTTTTCTGTCATTTTATCATAAGACTACAGATCCAATCAATGATAAGTGCTAGGTTTTGTCTTAGGAAAGCATTAAAATGATCACGATATTATATTTTCATGTTCTTGCTATTTTAATAGATTTTTGCAAATTAGCTACAGAATGCAGCCTATTCTGTAGCTAACTGTGGGTTTCGTAGCTACTCTCATGGTTTGGTAGGTTACAGGTGTCAAATGAAGAACTAGACCACATGGGCATTTCCAGAATCATCTCCACATGGATTCTATCCTATTCACTCGGTCCAGATCAACAGAAAAGCATGCCTAAAGTCATGGTCAAAGATGGAGTAAAAAACATTATCTAGAAGCAGTAGGACTCTTGATTTTCTTTTTTGTAGCTAATCAAGAGTCTAACAGTTCTATTGAAGAGTTAATTCGGATTAAGCCACCTGTAGCTGATCAGAATTTAAATAGTTAATTCGAAATAAGCCACCTGTAACTGATCAGAAGTTAAACAGTTAATTCGAAATAAGCCACTTGTAGCTGATTAGAAGTTAAACAATCATATTACAATTTGAATTAAGCCACTTGTAGCAAGTTTTTCTCATAAACAATCATGTTAGAGTTAATTCGAATTAGCCACCTGTAGCAAGTTTCTCTTAAAACAATTATGTTATTTTCCTATAAATATCAGTTGCATGAAATTGAGAGGTAGTTAGAAGCTAGAAGGAATTGCATGTTTTTTGCTGATACTCTATATTTAGACTTCGTTTTGTTCATAATACAAACTTCGTTTTGTCAATGGTGGTTTAAAAGTGCATCTTTAACTAGCTAGCATTTAGCCACATCAGTTGCAGAGGGCCCCTGCACTAAAGGAGGTTTTTCACTTGTTGTTTTCAGTTTAATTTCTATTACTCTATTTTCCACAAGTCTGTTTTCTCTAATTTAGAATGATGTTTCATTTTAGTTTGTAACCAATAGTGTAAGGATAAAATCACAACTGTGCAACCTTGTTCTTCTGAGATATTTTGTGGAAAAATGACTAAATGAAGATTGAAGTAATAAGAATACACAGTTGCTTAGTTTTCTTACTATTTTGTTACTCATTTTCTTAGCATAGAACTGTCAATTAGTTGTATTAATAGATGTTCTCAAAACCATTTCAAAATGATGATGATTCTAACTTAAATGGTTAAATATCTAATTCATGCAGTGATTGAATTTACTCAGTACATTGTTAGTTTTACATGCTTTTACCTTTTCTTTTTTGCTTTCAGGTCCTTACTTAGTTGCATCACTTGACATTCCAAAAAATCATTTCAAGGAGATTGATTCCATCATATTCCAATATTGAATGGTTGAATGTTTAAATGAATGCAATTATTGAGTTACCTTTTGCACCAATATCACTTCTAGTTTTAAGAACTAGATCCATGGATTAGGACTAATGATAAGATAAGATAGATGCTCTGTTTTCTTATTAGGTTCTAACTAGTTAACAGTTCTTGGTCCATTTTTAGGAGATTAGACTAACTTAGGAACCTTTCCTTTCCTTTAAAATTCATTAGATCCATTTAAATCTCTCATAGATTGTATATTCTTAGACATCAAAGAACAGAAACCCCCAAAACAAACATAAAAATACAAAACAACGAAGTAAGAGAAAAGTTAACTAAGCACATATAGTGCATCACACTTCATTAGTCTACAAACCTCAGTTGATAATTCATGCAAGAAATTTAAGACACTAAGTTGACTAAACATTTTGGTGCCGTTGCTGGGGAACTGTAATTAGGTAACTTCATCTCTTACATCCAAAAAAAATGATATGCGTTGAGAAAGAGACTTTAGGGGTAGATTCATAGCTAGAGGTAGGAGTTCAATTCCTACATCACCACCTACTCCACCGAGACTAAGAAGAGATACACGTCCATCTCAAACTCATATTCCTAGCCATAGATCTCCTGAAGTTCTAAGGTCAGAAATTCAATCAAGAGGATCCTCTAATTCATCTATTGAGGTAGTCGTAGAGGAAGAAAATCTTGGATCTCCAACAGAAGGAGTAGCCTTTTTCACCTCTATAGGAGAACATATTTTAGTTGAAGAATTAAGAATACCTAGTGGAGAAGAAGAAGTAGAACCTTTCTTCCACATACCATTGATAGAGGAACTAGAGGAAGAGCAATTAACCTTGTAGGTTGAATCTTATTTTAAATCTGAAGAAAATATAATGGAAGAAGAAGGAAAGGATGGAGAATTTTCACTATTTGGGGGAGGAGGAGGTAGAGGAAGAGGTAGTGGAAATAATGGAGAAGGTAGAGGAAATAATGGAAGAGGTAGAGGAAATAGGGAAGTTGATAATTCTTTTGGATTCCCTATAGTTGATGAAGAAACAGATGCCACAATGAAAAATATCTCACCTTCTGTCCTCCCAAATTTTCATGGATTAAAAGGTGAAGATCCTGAAACCTTTTTATTTGAATTTGAAGTCTTCTGCAGAACTTACGATTATTTACAAGACTCTCAAAAACTCAAATTGTTTCCTTCAAAATTGAAAGGAGCTACTTTAAAATGGTTCATGGGATTGGTCACTCAGTCTGTTAGAACATGGAATGACATGAAGAAAGTGTTTTTTGGACAGGTATTTGGATTATTGCATGCCTATCAATCACAAAGATGAAGTGTTCAAAATGGTGCAAAGAGAGGATGAAAATTTGGAGGATTTAATTGAAAGATTCAACTATAACCTAAAAAGAGCAAAAATGGATAATTTAGATCAAGGTACTTTAAAAGCTCTTTTATTAAAAGCCATTAGAGATGAATGGATAGATATCCTTAACGTGACTGGGAAAGGAGATATCTCTCGACTTACATTGAGTGACATTGAAGAATTATGTGTTCATCTCTCAAGAGGAAAGTCCAAAATTGGGAAAGGTCCAAGAGATCCTTCTCTTGTTAGAGTGAATAAATCTGCAACTGGATTACTGAGTAGGGCAGAAATTGGAAACATGCTTGATGAATTTAAAACAGATATTCTAGGGAGCCTTAGTGAACAGATAGACATCCTTAAGTTACAAAACAAGCAGAAAGTCGGGACTGATGCTTTAGCTATTTTCTGTCCTAAATGCAGAAAGAAGCACGCTTTAAGAGAATGCCCTTTGGATGCAAAAATCATAAAGACTTGTGTGATTTGTTCAGAAAACCATGAGACCAAAATTTGTCCTTCAATTCCTGGTCTTAAGGTTTTTTTTCAAGAGGAAACAATTTCAAATCCAACAGAATCTCTTTGCTTTGTCTCTAGAAGACCTTGGCAGGGGCAACAAAACCAGGGTTTTAACAACCAAATGTATATGCAACCCCCTCCAAATTAGAATTCTTGGCAGCAACCTTGGCCTCAATCTCAATCTCAAACTCAACCTTGGGCTCAAGGAATGCAGAATCCTTATTGAAGATTCTCTCCATATTATCAATATCCTCCATCATATCCAAACTATCCTCCCCAACAAATTCTTCAACAAAATCAACAATCCCAACTTCAAAACCAAAACCCTCAACTTTCACTGCCATTTCCATAGAGACCAAATCAGTTGCCTGCCCAACCATTTCCAAAACCCAACAATAAAAATCCTCAGAATACCTATATGGTGGAAGGACAACAATTTCCAACTTATATGATCACTCCATTAGATCTCAATGATTTCCAATTGAGATCTAGTAGGATATTAGAAAATAAAAAGCCTTTTGTGGTTATTCAAGAACAAGACAATTCTGAGGAAGATTCTCTGCAACAAAATAAAAGTTTTGAAGGAACATCTCCTCAAAACCAGAATACTGAAAATGAAAAACAGAAAGAACCAATAAGCTCAACTCCCATCATAGAGCAATAACCAGTATCCACTTCTACACCTCCTTTTCTAGAAAGGTTACAAGTTGATAGAGGGGTAGAAAAGCATATTATGTTGCCTAATTACGATTTTCTAGATGAATTGAAAAATGTCTGTATCAAAATTCCTTTGTTACAAGCCATTAAGGAGATACCAATTCTAGCTAAAAAAATAAAAGAGTTGAGCATGAAGAAACCAGGAAGAAAAACAAAAGAAGTAAAAAGAATTTAGATAGCAGGAAAAATAGCAGACATAATGATGGGAAAAATTGCCATACAAAAATATGTAGATCCAGGAAGTCCGGTTGTAAAAACACACATCAATGGAGTTGAAATTCCGAATACACTGATTGATTTAGGAGCAACAATAAACATCATGAGAAAACAAACCATGGAACAACTCAAACTTCCCAATCTTCTTTATACACCTACATTACTGCAATTGGCAGATAGATCTGTAATCAAACCAGATGGTGTATTAGAAGATATTTCAATGTCCTTAGACTCTTGGGAGTACCCTATTGGATTTATGATCCTAACCCCAAAGAGAAATCTAGGAGGACATCGACTTATATTAGGAAGACCTTGGCTGGCTGCAAATGATGCTTTCATTAGTTGTAGATCTGGTGATATGTATATCTCTGATGGTAATTCAACTAAGAAATTCACTCTATATCCTCCAACAAGAACAATCACAGAGATAGATGACAAAGAATGGATTGATGATGAAAATGACATACAACCTCTCTTTACTATTTCAACCATTAGTGAAGATAGTCAAATCTTAAATACGATAGAAAATTTTGAGTCATCTCCAGAATATGAACATAATCAATTTCAAGAAAAATCCAATATTGAATATTTGTCATCTAGGCAGATGTCTCTTTATTCTATGGAAGAATTTGGTAGCTCTACAGTTGAAATCTTTCCAGGGAAAACATTGAACATAAACAATAACTTGGAAAAATTACAACAGGAAAAGCTAATCCAAAATTTACAACAACATTCTTTTGCATATGCATGGGAATACACTGACATGAAAGGAAATAGTCCTAAGACTTGTATACATCACATATACATTGAGGAAAAATGTAAACCTATCAGAGAACCTCAAAGAAGGATGAATCAAATCTTAGGGAATTGTGAAAGAAGAGTTGCAAAAATTGTTGAATGTAAACTTCATTTACCCAATTTCAGACAGCTAGTGGGTTTCTCCTCTAGTGATTGTGCCTAAAAAGAATGGTAAATGGAGGGTATGTATTGATTATCGAGAATTGAATAAAGCTACCCTGAAATATCATTTTCCTTTGCCCTTTATAGATCAAGTGTTAGATACATTAGCAGGTAAGAAGTATTTCTCATTTTTGGATGGTTTTAGTGGTTATAATCAGATTTAGGTAGGCCGTGAAGATCAAGATAAAACCACATTCACCTGCCCATGGGGAACTTATGCCTACCAAGTACTCCCTTTTGGATTGTGCAATGCACCTGCAACATTCCAAAGAGCAGTACTAGGAATTTTTTCTGATCTAATACATGATTGTGTAGAGGTGTATATGGATGACTTTACAGTTTATGGGAATACATTTGAAGAAGCTTTAGAAAATTTGGAAAAAGTTCTTAAAAGATGTAAGGAAGCAAACCTTTCACTAAGTCATGAAAAATGTTTTATGATGTTTACAAAAGGGATTGTTTTGGGACATCACATTTCAAGAGATGGAATTAAGGTTGATAAATCTAAAGTCGAAGTCATCTCTAAATTATCAATTCCAAGTTGTCAAAAGGATGTTAGAAGTTTTCTAGGATTCACAAGATACTATAGAAGGTTTATAGAAAATTTCACTAAACTAGCATCCCCACTCTTCAAATTGCTCACCAAAGATTGTGAATTCAATTGGAATCCTGATTGCCAGTTGGAATTTGAGACTTTGAAGGCAAAAATTTATGAGGCACCCATGTTAAGAGGTCCAAATTGGAAACTACCTTTTCATATTTCAACAGATGCTTCAGATACAGCTCTGGGAGTTGTATTAGGACAAAAATATTTGATCCTTTATGCCATCTATTACACAAGCAAGAATTTGACTCCCAATGAGTTAAATTACACTATAACTGAAAAGGAATTCTTAGCCGTTGTTCATGTTATCGACAAGTTCAGACATTACATAACAGGCTATGAAACCTTTGTTCATACAGATCACTCTGCAATTAGGTACTTAATGAATAAACCTATTACTAATAGCGGAGTTACAATATGGTTATTACTCCTGCAAGAATTCAACACCACTCTTTTAGATAGACCTGGAAAACAAAACACAATTGCTGATTCCTTGTCTAGAATTCAAAATATCAAAGATGACACCCCAGTTGAAGATAGATTTCTTGATGAATATCCTTTTGTAGTAACTACTCAAACCCCTTGGTTTACAGATATTGCTAATTAATTAGTCACAGGAAAATTACCTTCACATTTGTTTCCTACGGAGAAAAGAAAAATCATTCAAACAAGTGCAAGTTACTCATGGATTACTAATGAATTATATAAAACAGGTCCAGATCTCATGATCAGAAGATGTGTTCGAGAAGATAAAATGCCTAAAATTCTTAAGGCATGTCATGATGAACCTTGTGGTGGACACTTTGCTGATAAGAGGACAACCTATAAAATCCTTCATTTAGGATAGTATTGGCTCTCCATCTTCAGAGATTCCAAATAATATGTCAAAAGGTGTGACAACTGCCAAAGGGTAGGGAAACATGCTCCTTCAGATGAAATGCCACTACAAACTCAGATACTCATTGAACCTTTTGAAAAATGGGCCTTGGATTTTGTTGGACCAATTAATCCTCCATTTAAACAAAGAAGTATATTCTGGTATGCACCGATTATGTCACCAAATGGGTAGAGGCTAAATCATTACCTTTTGCTAATGAAAAATTTGTAGTTAATTTTTTTTTTGAGGACATCTTCACTCATTTTGGTGTTCTAAGAGAAATAGTGATAGATCAAGGATCTCAATTTACATCTAAAATGGTGGAGAGACTTGTGGAAGAATACAAGATAAAACATAGAAAGTCTACTCCTTACCATCCACAAGCAAACGGTCAAGTTGAATCTACCAATAAGGTGATTGAAGGAATTCTCACTAAGACTGTACATCTACACAGAAGAGATTGGGTAGAAAGGCTTCCTGAAGCCTTATGGGCCTATAGAACTACATGGAGGAACACAATAAGACATACTCCCTATGACCTTGTTTATGGGAAACAAGTCTTGTTCCCTATAGAGTTTCAAATTAGAACCTTCAAGATGGTAGTCCAATTGGGACTGGATTTATCAGAAGCACATAAACATAGATTGGAGCAACTCAATGAGCTTGATGAAATTAGGCAAGATGCAGTTCAAAGAACCAGTTTAGTTCAACAACAAAGGGCTAAATGGCATGATAAGTATATCAAGGAGAAGAAGTTTCAAGCAAGGGATTGGGCACTTTTGTTCGATTCAAAATTCAAAGATTTTCAAGGGAAGTTTCAGACTCATTGGCTTGGGCCATATGAGATTGAAGAAGTCTTTAATAATGGAGTAGTGAGAATAAGGACAATAGATGAAAGAAAGGTACCTCTTCTTGTGAATGGTCATCAGTTAAAGATATATCATAAGCCAATTTCAAGAGACGATTTTGTCAAAATTTTCCAAGATAACACTGAAATGAAGTTGGTGAAGAAGAATTATTCTTCTCCACTATCTTAGTTTTTCTTGAACACACACACACACACACACCCACATATATATACATACATACAATACAATAAAAAAAAACATAAAGAAAAATATAAATAAAATGTATAAGTCTAAAAACCAATTGTTCATTGGCTTACTTATATAGGAAATACAGGGTGAAAATCAAAGATTTCTGACATCCTATATTTCCTATTTTCTTTCTGTAATAAGTAGTGACATAAAGATAAAGTCATTTGCAGTTCCTAATCTGCAAATTCATTTCATTTCATTTCATCTCACTTCACTTTCAGTCCCTTTCACTGTTATATTCCATTTCCATTTCATTTCAAATTCATGTTCCATAGCTATACTTCATCTTTATCATGTTCTGCAGCTAATTCCATTCCACAACTGATTTGATTCTGCAGCCATACCTCATTCCGCAGCTTTGTTCCAAACTAATGATGATTGCAAGAAATTGAAGAATCTTGTTTTTGAAGACTGATATGCTAAAAAGGGGTATCTGCGGATCAACATAAAAGAAAACAACAAATGAAAAGGTTAAGTTCTAAGAGGTAAAGTGAAAAAAATTATTTTAAATAGCAAGGTTAGAACATAAAGCATGTATAATATGGGCATTCATATGTTTCCTTGATGAACCATCATTTGATTTGATTGAAATCTCCATCGTACTGCATATCCGCCACATCCTCCATATTTTGTCACATAACGGCCCATAATTAACTTCCTCATTTTTTTTAACGGTCATGACTACGCCATGACATACTTGTCCACGTTTCTCCAAAACCCTTACCATCTACTTATTTCTTACAAACCCGCAGTTCCTTTCACCATATTCGCAGTCAGTCCATTTCATAAACAAGGAAGGGTAATTCTGAAGGTTGAGGAACTCTGCATAGTAGAAGGCATGGGGCTCATTGTCAGATCAGAACCAGTAGGAGCAAAGTATATGGAAGGATACCCACAGCTCAAAGAAATGTTGCAGAAGGCTGGATGGCTCAAATTCATCGAGAAATTTGATGGTTTTCATAAGGAGATCACAAAATCCTTTGCTAGATATTTTGATGGCACAGAGGTAGAAATTGGAGATATTAAGTTTGCAGTAACTGAGTCGTTCATAATCGAGGCTACAAAACTTCCAAGGCATGGTGAAAGATGGTTCAAAAACAAGGAATTCCACAGTGAATCATGGAAAGTAATACTTAGAAACCCAAGTATGGATGTCTCTGTTTTTAGAAGAGGAATTCCCATTTCAACTCTTAAAAGTAAGTGGAGGAACATGATTTTGGTATTACAAAAATTTATCACCTGTGCGGGGATATTCGGTTGTATGTATGTCTACCATATCCATTTACTAATGAATTTCCTAGAAAATGGAGAAATCAATCTTCCTTTCTTCCTGTTAAATAATTTAAGAAGGATGGCCTCAAATGTGCAAAAGAAAATAGAGTTCATAGATACAACCATGTATCATCATGGGTTGATAAATATACTGATTGAGTTTCATTTAAAAAGCATAGGAGATACCTGGGAGATTTTCCTCGTTAGAAACTATTTCCAAGAAGCACTAGAGTCACCCAAAGAAGATAATGTTAGAAGAAGCAGAAGAAACAACACTGGTATAACTATTAAAGACAGACCTGAGTCTTCATTACAGAAAGATGATGAAAATTTAATCTCTGAAGAATTGACGGAAATCAGGAAGCAAATCAGGGCAAGAAGAAAAATAAGAAAAGAGAAAAAGGTCATAGAGGAGGAGAATGTAAGTCATCCACAACCTAGAAGAAGCTCTAGACTTTGAGGTTTTGTAAATAAAACATCATCAAAAGGGACAAAGTTTATAAAATTAGATGAGGAAACCCTAGAAACATCTCCTATTAACATCCCTTCTACACACAGTCCTCAAAATTCTCTTGATCATCATTTTGAAGGTAGCCCAAGCAAAAGATCTCCAAGCATAGACCCAGTGCAACAACAAATATATGATTACACAGAATCAATAGAGAAGAGAAGTGCTTCAATGAATCCAGAACCTTCTGTCAATCCACAAGAACCTCTAATTGACTCTCTCAAACAGGAAATTTATGAATTAGAGATATTAAATAGGCATATCAAACAGGAGAATGAAATCTTGAAGGAACAAAATAAATTGGACAAGGTAATTCATGATAACAACATTATGCATCTAGGACCGTGGTATAAGAAAAACAGGAAGCTGAAAAGAAAGAATAAGATTCTGAACATAACAGTCATTAACCTCAAGTACAGGTTTCTTATGAGAAAACCCAAAATGAAAATCACTTCAAAGAAGAACAAAAGAAGAAAATTAGATGTACTAGCATAAGTGTCCGAGCAAATGCATTAGAGAAGAAGAACTCACATTTTTGGAAAATTAGATGAGGACATGCAATGAGTTTGCAGTGGGGGTATGTTGAACCTCAAAATTACCTTCCCCTTGACATTTGTTCTCACTTTTTTTCTCTCATTTTCTCATAAGACTACAGATCCATTCAATGATACATGCTAGGTTTTGTCTTAGGAAAGCATTAAAATGATCACCATATTATATTTTCATGTTCTTGCTATTTTAATAGATTTTTGCAAATTAGCTTTAGAATGTAGCCTATTCTACAGCTAACTGTGGGTTTCATAGCTACTCTCATGGTTTGACAGGTTACAGGTGTCAAATGATGAACTGAGCCACATAGGCATTTCCAGAATCATCTCCACATGGATTCTATCCTATTCACTCGGTCCAGATAAAAAAAAAAGCATGCTTAAAGTCATGGTCAAAGATGGAGTCAAATACGTTATCTAGAAGTAGTAGGACTCTTGATTTTCTATTTCGTAGCTAATCAAGAGTCTAACAGTTCTATTGAAGAGTTAATTCGGATTAGGCCACATGTAGTTGATCAGAAGCTAAACAGTCCTATTACAATTCGAATTAAGCCACTTGTAGCAAGTTTTTCTCATAAACAATCATGTTAGAGTTAATTCGAATTAGCCACGTGTAGCAAGTTTTTCTCTTAAAACAATTATGTTATTTTCCTATAAATATCGGTTGCATGAAACCGAGAGGTAGTTAGAAGATAGAATGAATTACAGGCTTTTTGCTGATACTTTGTATTTAGACTTCATTTTGTTCATAATACAAACTTCGTTTTCTCAATGGTGGTTTAAAAGTGCATCTTTAACTAGCTAGTATTTAGCCACATCAGTTGCAGAGGGCCCTACACCGAAGGAGGTTTTTCACTTGTTGTTTTCAGTTTAATTTCTATTACTTTGTTTTCCACAAGTCTGTTTTCTCTAATTTAGAATGATGTTTCATTTCAGTTTGTAACCAATAGTGTAAGGATAAAATCACAACTGTTCAGCGTTGTTCTTCTGAGATATTTTGTGGAAAAACGATTGAATGAAGATTGAAGTAATAAGAATATACAGTTGCTTAGTTTTCTTACTGTTTTGTTACTCATTTTCTTAGCATAGAACTGTCAATTAGCTGTATTAATAGATGTTCGCAAAACCATTTCAAAATGATGATGATTCTAACTTAAATGGTTAAATATCTAATTCATGCAATGATTGAATTTACTCAGTACATTGTTAGTTTTACATGCTTTTACCTTTTCTTTTCTGCTTTCAGGTCCTTACTTAGTTGCATCACTTAACATTCCAAAAAATCATTTCAAGGAGATTGATTCCATCATATTCCAAAATTGAATGGTTGAATGTTTAAATGAATGCAATTATTGAGTTACCTTCTGCATCAATATCACTTTTGGTTTTAAGAACTAGATCCATGGATTAGGACTAATGATAAGATAACATAGATGCTCTGTTTTCTTATTTAGGTTCTAACTAGTTAACATCTCTTGGTCCATTTTTAGGAGAATAGACTAACTTAGGAACCTTTCATTTCCTTTAGAATTCATTAGATCCATTTATATCTCTCATAGATTGTATATTCTTAGACATCAAAGAACAGAAACCCCCAAAACAAACATAAAAATACAAAACAACGAAGTAAGAGAAAGGTTAACTAAGCACATATAGTGCATCACACTTCATTAGTATACAAACCACGGTTGATAATTCATGCAAGCAATTTGGGACACTAAATTGACTAAACAATCTTATCGAATCTCATCCAACTCGTGAAGTTAAGAAACTATCTACTTTTGGGCTTCTGAAAAATCTATATCCAATTGCATGGTTGTCTTGAATGTCTTCACTTAAAAATCAATGGGAAGGAGAACTTATTTTCCATATACTAACTCATAGGGCGTGAATCTTGTAGTAGTCCTTCACATAGTCCTGTAAGCCCAAAGTGCTTCTGGGAGCCTATCTACTTAGTCTATAAGATGTAGCTGTACTGTCTTGGTCAAGATGGCATCCAACACTTTGTTTGTAGATTCTACCTATCCATTGGTATGCAGGTCAAATGGGAAGACTTGCAATGTTTTATACAATACTCTTGAACCATAGCTTGTACTACCTTTGATACAAATTGTGGTCCATGATTTGTTACAATCTCTTTTGGAATACCAAAATGGGTAAAAAATATTAAAAATGAAAATAAATTATAGATTTTCATTAGCTTGATATAAATATTTTGCTTCTACCCTCTTTGTAACATAGCTAGAACAAAATAAAGTATACCTCTTTTTTCACGACATTAGAGAGATTGGCCCCACAAAATATAAGGCCCATCTTTCAAAAGGTTCAACAAGCACTTGGAGTCGTAATGGTACTTCGTTAGATTGTACTGGTCTTATGATGGCTGCTATCTCAACAAACCATAATGTTGTTACAGGATGAACATCAAATATTTGCTCTCATAGAAAACTACAGTGTTGTTACAGGCTCTCTCAGCAAACTACAGTGCTGTTATAGACTCTCACAACAAAGTACAGTGATGTTACAGGCTCTCTCAACCAACTACAGTGCCATTATAGGCTCTCTTAGTAGACTACAGTGTTGTTACAAACTCTCACAACAAACTACAATGTTGTTACAGGAGGAACAACGTTGTTTTTTTTTCATCCACGTAGTATGTAAAAGCATAGTTTATATATCCCTTTGTAACTCCCAAATGAAGGATCTTTTTTTGGAAATTACTCATGAGTTACCAAATAGACCCTTCTTTGTACAAAACCCAGATGCCAAAATTTCGAAATTCATCTTCCTTTAATCAGAAATTGACCTGCAAAACCGGTGATGGTTTCCTTTACGAATTTTCTTTCTTTTGTTTGCTTGATACAAAGTGCTCTGTATTCTTGAATCTAAAATGTACAATGACTCTTTCCAATACACAATATTGGATGCAAAAGTACAATATTAAAATATTTACTGAAATATGATTCTCCAGGTTCTCATTTAAATGTAAATAACACAGAAAATACAATGCAAGAATTCCTCATTCAACACAACAATTTAAAGACCAATCAATTTCAATCTCTAGATATTAGTATTATGGTTCATAAACCTCACAAACACATATGCAAATAACTATCTCACACACACTTACATATTCAATTTTCTGATACAAAAAACCATTGGTCTAAGAAATGTTGTTCAATTAACTTCAATCTCACACCAAAATTTCCAGCACCCAAAAATGTTCCTCCTCTCTCCTTCCTTCTCCCAAACTAAAAAACTATCCAAGAAAATGAGTTCATGGATGTGAACCAATTTCCCTTAGCCCTAACTACCTACTAACTATAAATTTCTTTTAACTAGATATTCCTAACTAATCTTAACTGAATATCAAAAACTTTTTCAAAAATAATCTTTAAAATGTTCTAGCCTTAACATGTGATCAATCCATCACATTGCTAGGCTCTTGGTCTGACTTTAATAACTTATCATTTTTATGTGCTCGGCCTAATACACCTGCATCAGACTCCCCAAGAAGGAAAATTTTATGAGCTTCTGCTCATAATATCTTCTATAGAATGACCTGATTTATATAGTGCTGCTTCATCCATCCAAGTAGAATCCTCCATTGGACAGTCTTTCCACTTCACAAGATATTCCAAGTATTCTTTCCTTCTGGTCTTCTTGGCAACACATGTATCCAAAATCTGTTCAACCTCTAAACTCTTTTCCATAGGCATTTTCTTCAGCCACTATTGTTCCTTTCCTTCATCCTGGTCAAGATTCCCAGAATCTTGATCCGCATCACCAACTGTGTAGGGATACAAATTTGCTACATTAGAAAAGGGTGAAATGCCAATTTCTGGAGGTAACTCCAGCTCATAAGCATTCAATGAAAACTTGCGGAGGACCTTACAAGGTCCTACCTTCTTCATTTTCAATTTGTTTTATTCTCCCCTTGGAAACTTTCTTTTCTTAGGTGAGCTAGGACCATATCTCCCACTTCAAAGTTTACCTCTTTCCTGTGTAAATTTGCTCATTGCTTGTAGTTGTTGCTTGTATCTTGTAATATTTGTTTTACTTGCTCGTGCAACTCACTCATGGCTGTTGCAAAATCCTCTCCATTAGCACTTCTATGCTCAAGCTTTCCCAAGTCTCTTAGCTCACAAATTCCCCTTAGATGCATGCCATACAAGATTTGAAATGGACTTTTTCCCATGCTCCTATTTGGTGAGTCATTATATGCAAACTCAGCCTGGGCTAGCACATGATCCCACTGCTTTGGTCGGTCACCTACTAAACTCCTCAAAAAATTACCCAAACTCCTATTTACAACCTCTGTTTGCCCATTAGACTTTGGATGATAGGATGAGCTAAAATTTAGCTTAGTGCCAAGTTTCTTCCACAAGGTTCTCCAGAAATGTCTGGTGAATCTTGTATCCCTATCAGAGATTATAATTTTTGGCAAACCATGCAACCGAACAATCTCATCAAAAAACAAATTAGCCACATGGGTAGCATCACTAGTTTTGAAACACGGAATAAAATGAGCCATCTTAGTAAATCTATCCACAACTACAAGGATTGAATCATTACCTCGTTGAGTTGTCGGTAAACCCATAACAAAGTCCATACTCACCGAATCCCAAGGTCTGTTGGGAATGGGTAATGGCATGTATAGTCTAGTATTCTGACTTCTCCCTTTCACATGTTTACATACCCTGCACTTACTCACATATCTTTGTACATCTGCCTTCATCTTAGGCCAAAAATAGAAGTAAATAAGTTGCCCAAATGTTTTCTCAACACCAAAGTTTCCAGCCAACCCGCCATTATGATTTTCTTGGACCAAGTTTGCACGCATTGAGAAATTGGTAATACATAGCTAATTGTTCTTGAACAATAGCCCATCCTGCAACATAAACTCTTTCCATGGACTGTTGTCCCTATTGACTGGATTTTTACATGCTGCAAAAGCTTATTTTAAATCAACATCAATATCATATAAGTCCTTCAAATAATCAAAGCCTAAAATTTGTATTTGACTTTCCTGCGTGATTAAGCATCTCCTACTCAAGGCATAGACAACCTTATTTGCTTTCCCACTAATGTGCTTCAAAACAAAAGTGAAACTTTGAAGGAATTCCACCCACTTTGCATGTTTATGATTTAACTTATGTTGCTGCATAATGTATTGTAAGGCAGAATTATCCCTATATAGAACAAACTCATTAGGCATCAAGTAATGCCTCCAATGCTTCAAAGCTTGAATCACTGCATAAAATTCTTTGTTGTAGAAAGAGTATTTATGTTTTGACTCATTTAAATTCTCACTAAAATATGAAACAGGCTTATCTTCTTGGCTCAATACAGCTCCAATGGATGTCCCACTAGCATCACATCTCACTTGAAAGGGCTGATTGAATTATGGTAACTTCAACACCGACTTCTCAGTGACCTTCTTCTTCAATAGTTGATTATTTTTTTTTTTGCTGCTGCTGTCCAATAAAATGGTTGCCTATTCTTCTTGATGGTGTCAATGATAGGTGCACAAATGCCACTAAAATTCATGATAAATTTTCTATAGAAGCTGTCTAAACCACGAAAACTTCTCACCTCAAAAATATTCTTAGGTTAGGGCCAATTTATAATTGCCTCTATATTTTCTAGATCCATTTTCAAGCCATCCTTAGAAATGACAAAACCCAAGTATACAAGTTCACTCTTCATTAAAGAACACTTCTTCATGTTAATCAATAGCTTTTCTTGTTCCAATCTCTCTATAACATACTTTAAATGTATTAAGTGCTCTTCTTTAGTTTGACTGAAAATTAAGATGTCATCCAAGTAAACAATGGCAAACTTACCAATGAACTCCTTCAAGACTTCATTCATCACCCGCATAAAGGTATTGGGTGCATTTGACAATCCAAATGGCATGACCATCCACTTGTACAAGCCTTCATTGGTCTTGAAAGATATCTTCCACTTGTCTCCTTCTTTGATTCGAATTTGATGATAACCGCTTTTTAGGTCAATCTTTGAGAAGTTTGTTTCTCCACCCAAGCAATCCATCATATCATCCATCCATGGCAATGGAAACCTGTAATGAATGGTGATCTTGTTGATTTCTCTAGAGTGAGTACACATTCTCCATTCTCCACCATTCTTTGGACTTAATACTGTAGGTATGGGACATGGACTCAAACTTTCTCTTATTAGTCCTTTGTCCAACAATTCTTGGACTTTCTTCCTATTGAAGCCTCGAAAATCGCTGCAAAAACATCGGGGATAACCACCCGGTCCGGACCTTAATACAGCTCCTTTTCCGTTTGGAATAGTGGCTCCGACTGGGGATAATGGGACCAGTTTCCCAAAAGTGGATAAACGGGATGAATGTATGATTTATAAACTAAGCTAGTGGTAAGCGAATAACTAAACTATTAACAAGAATACGAGAACTATAACATATCCCGGGAATCTATTGAACTTTAAAGTGCAGCGTTTAATGGTCTGCGTCTAAAGACAGACATATATATGACTCCATCGATCAGACATAGATATTAATTCATTTAAGATTACTGTGCCTAAATAGTTAAGCCCAGCGATTAATGTGATATTACCACACTCATCATTTATATTATCGACATATACATGATTAAAAGGAAATCATATCATAAAACATCCAATAGTGGTATGAATGTAGATCTGCTGTTACAGCGCATGCATATTATCAACAATAGCAAGGATAATCAAATAACAATTCACATAACAAGAATGAATTCATACATAGATAGAAATACCATATGAGCTGCTTTGACACTCCCGATATCAATCGCTACTTGTAATTCTTTCTTCAACGCAGAAACATTCTCAACAAAGACAATAGTGCACAATTGCATAAAAAGCCTCCTTGTTGAATTAAGAACAACTGGTCCAGTTTCATAAAAGAATATTGACTGAAGCACAATAGTGCAAACTTCAGTCTTTAAGTCTGGTACAAAACTTTACGACCCTTTCCAAAACAATGAAAGGGTCTATAAATACTAAATTAATCTAAATATCTATTAAACTGAAATACTACTAAATTGGTATCAATAAATTTTGATCCTATTTTTCTCAGCGATCTGGCAATCGACGGCATGATTCATCAAGTAGGCTACTTGCCTTTAAATCTGAGCTGACTTATCGCAAGCATTGGCTCTACTTCAGGAGGTTTGTTGAGGCGCGAACTGAGCTGGGTGGCATAGGTGGCATCCTGAATATCGGGAATTATATACCCGATTGCATCTGTTAAACACTTAAGGGCGTCTCTCTGTGTGTGCGGCTTAATCAGGAAAAGCCAATATGCATCGAAGGTTAAACTGTTAATCCCGACTATTAATCTCCCCTTTTCCTCTAAATCAGGATAACATGATTGCTCCAACATGTTTGTTGTTGTCATCTTTCCTGGTGTACATTGGGAAATCATATTTGATAAGTAGAGAGTGTTGTTAACTAGATCAACTAGATTGCTGGAAGTTGATTTACATCTTGAAGCTGCCCTCTCTGCTTTCATCACCTGAGTGTGCCATTCTGTGAAGAGTATATCTTTATGTGTTTCTAGGATCTTGGGAAAATTTGCTGCTTTCCCTTGATCAGAATCTTGCCAGTCAAGATATGCAGTTATGATCTCTTCGGCTTGGTCTAACTCATTCCTGGCCTTCTCTACCTGCTGATTTATGGATGTCGTTAGCTCACACAATGGCTCTGCCTGAGCAATTTGTTGACACAGGAGCCTAATTTGGGATATTAATGCAGTGTTTATTTGCACTGCTTCTGCTCTGAATTCATCCACTTGTGGAGTGCCCTTTATTATTTCGAGCTGCGATGACAATCGAGCGATTTGCTCATCTTTTGTTTTCATCATTTGCTCATTTGCTGCCCTCAATTGTGCCAATGCCTCCGATAATTCCTTCTGTTTCTGGATCACACTTTGGTCAATCCTTAGCTTTTCTGCCTGCAATTGCTGAGTTAATTGACTGTTCACTTGTTGTTGTGTTGACAACTGCTGCTCCGCCTGCTCTGCCTTCTGCTTTGATTCAGCCAACTCTGCCTGTAATGCGAAAATTTCTTGGTCCTTAGTCTTTAGTAGAAGACTTACCTCCGATGCCTTGTCGATTGTTGCTGCCGAATAGGCTCCCGCATACTGTGAAAGTTTTGTTAGGTCATCGGAGGGGTCGAATTCCTCCTTCCAAACCACGCTGCCCGTTACAGTTTGTTCTGGAAAAAGGGGAGGTTGATCAATCTTCCTCCTTTTCCTTTGTCTTTTTACCACTGCCTTATGCCTTGGGCTGTAGAAAACATCCAGGGGAGGAATATCTTCTACCTGGAGAATGATTTGGTCGGAGGGGTCTTTTGGTATTATCTCAACATCCTTAGAAATGGGTGGGCCGCTGGTTCCACTTAGAACCTGAGGTGAAGTGATGTCCTGTATATCATTTGTCTTGGAAGTGTCTGTATCCTTGGAACATTCCAACCCACTGATGATAGAGTCAAATTGCTTCCACTCTTGAAGCAAATTAGGGTCAATATTAGTATCTATATTGACATCAGTGGTGGTTTGTTTTTCCTTTTTAGCTTGGGACTCCTTCCGCACTTTTTCCTGCTCTCTTTTCTTCTGTTCCTCTTGTTCTTTCTTTTGCCTTTCCTCTTGCTCTTTCTTTTGTTGTTCCTCTTGTGCTCTCTTCTGCCCTTCTTCTTTTCCTTTTCTCCGCCTTTCCTCCTGTTCCTTCTTATGATCCTTTGTTACAACCCGAGGTTCCTTTGACTGTTGCCGAACAGGCTCGCTTGATGATGTCGCCGGTGTTGTTGCTAGTAAATCTAGAGGCAGAGTTTGCAACCTCTGTTCTCTAAGCTTATTAAACTCAGTCAGACCTTCATCATTATATTTCATTCGAGCGAATTCTTTAGCCTGACCTATTGATTCGGATGAAACGAATAGGTCGTCAAACATATCTTCTTTGTGCTCAAATTTTGTCAATTTGGCCTGTTCTAGTGCATTGTAGGCAACTTTCTTTGGATCATATGGCCTATTTGGGATAGTCGCCAGAGTTAAGGATTGAATCTTTGTGGCTTCCTTTTCTGCATGTTTGAGATCATGCAGAGTATAGACACCACACCTGAAGGGAAAAGAGGGCCAGCCCCTCTTCTTTTCTTTCTTGAGAGTCTGTGTAACACTCTCAGCCGTAATCTGATAAGCGATTTCTCTTGCTAGCAGTTTATCTGGTATATATAGAGGGAGAACATGTGGGTTGTCTTGGCTGCCGAAAACTCTTATGTAGGTAAATATCTCCTCTCCAAACCAACTCGCTACCGCTGTTATATCAAACGAAGCTTGATAGGAAATCTTGGGAATGGGTTTATCAAAAATAGAATAATGAATAGGCACCATAAAGCCATTGCAGATTTGGTACAGATGATGCTTGTAAGAGGAATTCCATAATTTTTGATGGTATATGTGGATAGCCGTGGGATCTTGTGGCGTCCACCTCCAGCCGAGCACGGGAAATTCAGAATTGAAACATAATGTATCTAAGATATATGCACTGTAATAGAATGGGGGAATTTTCCTTTCAGAGACGACAGTCTGATTTCTAAAATCGCGCACAGCTTGTGCTAATTTGTCAGAAAGGATGGTGGCCCAATCCATGATTATACTGTTTACTGCTGCCTCCATTAGAGGAACCATTTCTATGGTAAAATTAGCAGAGTCATGCAATCCCCATAATCTACACATCATTATTCCCGCATAGCAATAATGAGAAGCCAGAGAATCAACCGAGTACTTACCGGAAGATTTGTGTTTGTGTTTGGTTGGATTTTGTCTCCAATCCCGGATGGGTTCGGATTCAACTTCATTTTCATTTGCGAATTTCTCCAGGAATGCCTTATTATATATCTTCTCTGGCTCGGGCAAATGATACATTTGCCTTAGATCATCCGCCCTAAACGATCCGAAGATTCTTCCGTCTCTAGTGCTGAAAGTTCTATCAAGATTGGGATTTCTTGAATCGCCCACCGCACTACCTCTGTGTATGGGAGAATTTGCTCCCTGGCTGCTATTCTGTGAAGGAAAGAGTCGGCTAAATCCTTGAGAGTACATTCAGACTTCCGAGTAGGATCCGCAGTAGCTTCAACTATTGTCCTTGTTGGTTCTTCGGCTTCAATCAGGTTATAGGTCCCTTGCCAAGTAACTCTGACGAGACCTGTACATGTAGTATCAGATATCAAGCCCTTCTTTTTGTCCACGAGAGCTTGTCCTGCAGCTGGTGTAGTGGAAGCGCCTGCGGTCTTCTTAGATTTCTTCCCCATCTTGTTTGAGCTTCCTTCTATCGATGAATTCTGCAGGCGAAAATAAACGTAACACAGAGATATGCTAATGAAAATCCAATATGGGAAAGATATATCGATCAAAGCGTGCTGAGAGATTAACTCTTAAAAATGGCTGCGGATCCAATCCATGGGAAGATCTTACAGATACATTAAATGGCCGTTTAAGGCCTGCTACCCTTTAAATGCTCATTACACCATTATTCGGCTGAATGACTCGCTTAAGCGTGCTATGGATATTTTGGCAGTTGAGTGCAGGTGATGGATTATTTAAGAGATCAAACTTTAAATACGAATGGATCATAATATCCCTCCATTTAATGGCTTTTTCGAAATCTGCGCTATATCGCAATCGGGCATCGGGAACACTTTAAATCTTTATGTTGACAATTTTGAAACGCCGATCGCCGATAGCGATATCACATCGCATCGGGAGAATAGGTGTTATATAAACATACGGATAGCATACCCCCGACCGCCGATAGCGAAATCGCATCGCATCAGAATGAAGGGGCATGACAATGTGCATAGATAGTGTCTCGCCGATTGCCGATTTCCGATATCGCATCGCATCAGGGGTAGAATCTGAGCGTCTTATTATTATACATGGGATATGGCTGAGTGCCGATTGCGAAATCGCATCGGACCGGGGTGAATGATTTAAGGTGCTTAGCCTGCATATAAAGTATCGCCGATAGCTTATCGCCGATTGCGCATCGCATCGGGGCTTATGTCATGGGGGTGTTTTAAAATGTGTATAGAGTATTGCCGATAGCCGATTGCGAAATCGCATCGGCGGGATCCCATATGTCACTTATTTGCGTCTTCTATGTCATTGCGATATGCGATCTTGCGATCGCTTTATCGCAATGATAAAAGATTGTTATATTTGATTCAATATGGGTTTTTCAAAAGGTTTTATATAATGCCTTCATTTGGTTTGCGGACCTTTTACAAATAATGCAATATTGATACCAATTGACTTCTAAAGGGACCCATTTCACATAATAATTTTGTAAATAAAATGTTATGAAATGGGGGGTTGTTGTGGAGCACAACAATTGGCGATTCGCTGGAAGAAACAGTTATCTCTAAAAAGTATAGAAATACTTAAACTTTTTCAAAAATAGAATTCTAATCAAAGGGGAAAATTCTAATATAACTAGGTATATATGCATTCCAAGTGAAATGAATCTATTTTTGCTAATTTCCTCTCTTTTTTAAGAAAATAGATACATTCTAAGTTTTAAATAAGCCTCTATGGGTTTATAATGATAAAACAGAAAACTTCTCCAAATCAACTTTTAAAGTGAACTCTTCTGTCATAGGTAGAGCCTCTGCTGCCAGCAAACGTTTATAGTTTCGACAGGGATACCTTTTAGCCATGTTATTTTCCATTGTTCCATTCAATTAAGAGTGCGATTAACAGAATGAATTCAAAACATGTTTTCATATTTTGTATTTCATTTCCTTTTCGGTTGTTGATAAGATAAAAAGCCATTGTCCTGGTTTGGTGGCCAGCTGTTGACAATGCCATTCACTGGTAGTAGTCTAACTGAACAAGTTGGCTCGTGATGAGACCCCTTGTCTTGTAATTTCAAGCCATTACCCTGTGTTGGTATGCAGTATTGGTAATGTCAGTTAAACTATTTCCCTATGAACATGGTAAGCAGGCTTGCAATAAGACCTCTTATCTTTAATATTAGATATTTTAGAATTACACTCTGAGTAACCATAAACTTTAGTGAATGGGATGAACAATTTTCTCCTTAAGAGTAAATGGATGACAGGGTAAGAGTTGAAGATGCTAAAATTGGATTGGCTTCTATCTTGATATTGATAACCTTTTGAGACCAATTTGAAAACAGAGAATGATTTACAATACTTTTAAACTTTGAAAGGAGTTCACAAAACTTGAACTGTAGTTTCAGAATACAACGATACCTAATTTCCTAGAAATTATCCCTTTTGGTTAAGAGTTCTATTATTTTAAAAGCAAATATCGCTGCACTCCTGTAGATCAAATTTTCAAACACAGCAAAGGTCAATAGTAGATACCTTACAACATTATTTTCTGCAAATCCTACAAACTACAGAAATCTATCAAACTAGAAGGAGAAGGGGATACCTCCTCAATTAAAGAATTTCTTCAAGATAAGGCCATTAATAGGGAGAGAATCTCTCAACCCTGATAAGTCTTGCAATATAAAGGTCGAATGGCCTATCTTTTCACAGATCTGAAATGGTCCAAGCCACATCTTCTGGAACTTGGTATGTTTACCCTTGTCCTCATGGGCTTTGTCCCATTTCAGAACTAAACCGACTTGGAATTGTTTTGAACCAGATGAGACTGAATCAAAAGCTGCCTTAATGATTTGCTGATGTCTGGCATGAATAACCCTGGCTTTTTCTCTTTCCTCTTCTAATTTTAGAATTTGGTCATGTCTAAGCTGAATAGAAGAGGAAGGACTTTCCTCAATGAACTGCACTAGGGCTAAAGAAGGAAGAACAAGATTTGTGGGTAGTACTGCTTCTTTTCCATACACAAGATTGAACGAAGAAGATCCTATAGAAGCTTTCTGTGTTATCCTATCAGCCCATAATGCAAACACTAAAGATTTGTGCCAGTTTTTATGATTCTGTTCGATAGTTCGCTTAATGATTTTGATCAGATTTTTATTAGTAGACTCCGCTAAACCATTACCCTGGGGATAGTAATTAGCAGAATATTTTAATTTAAATCCTCTTTTAATAGCGAAATCAAACATAGCATTGCCTGAAAAGTAAGATGCATTATCAAAAACAAGAGCATTTGGGACACCAAACCTGGTAATGATGAATTGATCTATGAATTCAGTGATTGCTTCAGAATTTGCTGTCTTTAAAGGGATTTCCTCAACCCACTTAGTAAAATAATCGGTAGCAGTAAGGATATACTTATGTTGTTTGGAAGATGGTGGAGTAATCTCCCCAATGATGTCCAATCCCCATTGCTCAAATGGTTGTTCAATGTTGACTGGTTGCAGAGGGAAAGCTGATTTACGTTGTCTTCCACTAGAAGTTTGACAATTGAGGCATTTCCTTACATACTCGTGGGCATCTTTAAACAGAGTAGGCCAATAGTAACCAGCATGAATAATTTTGTGAGCTGTTGTATCAGCTCCAAAATGTCCTCCCGCTGGTCCATCATGTAACTCCTGCAAAACCTTTTGTGCTTCAGTTTTCTCAAGGCATCTTAATAAGATGGAATCATAATTCTGCTTAAAAAGGACATCATCAATAATTGTAAAATTCTTTGCTTTCAACCTAATGGCCCTTTTGTTCTTGTAAGATAGATTCGGAGGTGCATATCCATTCTTTAAATAAAAGATTAAATCTGCATATTGAGATTCAGAATCAGAAACACTTATCTGATTGATTTCTTCAGTTTGCTCTGTATCGCTTGATTCTGGAATGTTGGATGCTCTTGCCAATATCCTGCAAAAACCTTGGCCCCTAACAATCTTTGCTGGTCTAATTTCTAAGTCATACTGTTGAAGCGCTGTGACCCAATTTGCCCTTTTCTCACCTAGTTCTTTTTGGATTAATAGTTGCCTAACTGCTGGGAAAGGAACTATAACTTTTGTGTGAGTTTTCAAAAGGAAGGGTCTATAATGCTTGACTGCTTTAAATACAGCAAAGGCTTGTTTTTCTACATCGGAGTAATTCAATTCAGCACCCTGAAGATTTGAGCTAAAAAATGAAATGGGTGCTTCCAAATTGTGATCATTTAGTTGCGTGAGTACTGCAGCATAAGACAAGTCGGATGTAATGGTATACAATGTAAAATGATTAGAAAAATTTGGAGTATTCAAGGCTGGGGCATTGATTATTGATTGCTTGATTAGATTAAAAGCTTCCTTTTCTGTTGATCCCCACTTAAAGACTGAATTCTTCTTAATCATTGTTTGAAGTGGCAAAATAATTTGAGAAAAATCTGGAACAAATCTTTTAACAAAATTGATCTGGCCTAAAAATGACTGCATCGATTTTTTATTGTGTGGGAAAGGGATTTCAGAGATCTCTTTGATCCGATCAGGATCAATATAAATGCCATCTTTGGACACAATAAATCCCAAGAGCTTTCCTTGATCAAGAGCAAAGAAAGACTTTTTAGGGTTAAGAGAAATACCATATCTTTTGCAACGCTGAAAAATTTGATTTAGATCATGCAAATGATTATACCTCTCCTTAGAGAATACAGTAATATCGTCTAGATAGACGACTACTGTTCTATTAATTAACCCTCTAAAAGCTATATCCATAGCTCTTTGGAATGTCGCTCCTGCATTTATAAGTCCGAAAGGCATTTTCTGATATGCATACGTTCCCCATTTTGTTCTGAATGTGGTTTTAAGCTGGTCATCAGGATGAACCAGAACTTGGTTATATCCTGAGAAACCATCAAGAAAGGACATCAATTCAGAGCCTGCTACTGATTGGAGTATTTGCTCCATAGTAGGTAATGGGAAATTGTCTTTCAAGCTTGCTTTGTTCAAATTTCTGAAATCAATACAAATTCGAATGTCGCCATTTTTCTTTCTGACTGGCACCATATTAGAGACCCAGTTTGAGTGTCGGACAGGAAAAATAATCTTGGCTTTCAAGAGTTTGTTAAGTTCCGATTTTATCTGGCTCTCCAAATTTGGATGTATTTTTCTTAACTTTTGCTGAATCGGTTTCTGATCGGGAAGCATAGGAATGGTATGCTGGATAATGGATGTATCATAAGTCTTTAAATCATCATATTTCCAAGCAAAAACCTGTTTATTTTTCCTTAACAGTTTAATAAATGCCTCCTTCTCTTCCAAGGAAAGTCCTAATCCTAAATTAATATTTTGAGGAGCATGTTCGGTACCTAGATTTATCAATTCGAACCTAAGGGTAGAACTTTGGAGCTTTGCATTAATTACAGGTTTAAACCTGTCTTTGATATCATAAAGATCTTCGAGCTTTACCACTGGCTTAGGAATTGAATTTTCCTGAGGTGTTTCTTTCATTTGTAGATCATGGTCATTTTCCTCAATAATTTGATCGTCATAGGACTTTTCAGAAGTTAGAAATTGTAAAATATCCTCATCATGATTGAATACTCTCCAATTAGTGACATTGTCAGGAATTGAAGGCCTAAAAAGTAATTCTACGGAAAATCTATCTAGGCTGTAGTCTTCAGAAGGTAGAAGCTTGGAAGCTACATTGGCTAGGAGATCAGCTGCTGAGTTTTGAGACCTGGGGATGGAGGAAATGTTGAACGCGGAAAAGTGCGAAGTAAGTTCTTGTACTAGTGATTGATAGTGCTTGAGGTGATTTGAAAGACAATGGATTGCATTCCTCACCTGTTTAACAATAATTTCAGAATCGCCGAATACTTTCAAATATTGCACTTTAAGACCGATCGCTTTATACAGTCCCTGGACTAAGGCTTCATATTCGGCTGTATTGTTAGTGCATTCAAATTCCAGCCTATAGGACAACATTGTCTTTTCACCTTGTGGACTAACCAAAATGCAACCTGCTCCTGAGCCCTCGTTGGACTTAGAGCCATCAAAATATAAAGACCAAAATAAAGAGGTATTAACAAATGTATTTACAGTTTTCTCAGCATCATTGAAACATCTAGACTTATCAGTTTGTGAAAAATTTTCAATCTGAGATGTAAAATGATTGATTGAAAAAGGAGATGGTTGGGCAACAAAGTTGCCAAAGAATGACTCTGACGAATAATTCCCCAAAATGTTGTTGTTGAACGCTACAGGTTGGTTTTCTTGCTCAAATTCAGTAACTGTGTGGGTCATATGTTTCTCTCGATTGATCCTTATTTGATTTGGCTTGCCCTTGTAGGGAGCCACATATGTGACCAATCAGTGGAAATATACCCATGCAATTTTTCGGACCAATCCCTACTCAGAATTAAACCGTAAAATTCAGGTATATCGACTATTAGGATGTCAATCCTTTGTACTACTCTGGGATCAGCAGACAACCTGATAGTTACGGAATTAATTTCTCCCACAACCTGCACTTTGGTCCTGTCCAACTGTACAATATGGATAGCAGACTTCTGGGGTTCGATGTTCAGTTTAGAACAAACTGAAGCTGGCATTATGTTAGATGATGCCCCTGAGTCAATTAAACAGTTGTGCAGGTTTCTGTTGTAAATCTCATAAGTTAGCAGGAAGGGTGGAGTATGAGAATTTGATCTATCTCCAATTAGAACTGAATCAGTAGTTTCAACCATACCTGGAGGAGGTTGGCCTGAATCATTAGCAGCTTTTGCACTGGGAAGTGGTGTAGAGGGAACAACATTCAGTTCCTTAAGAAGTATTTTCTGCTGATGCTTTAATTTACTAAGCTCAAACATAGTAATATTTGCCTTAGTTTTCTTCATGTCATCAACAATGTTATACTCCATTGAATCGGATACGACTAATGTTTTGGATGTTGAAGGAGCATTAGAAGTTGAAGGCTGGTTTTGGGGAACTGCTGCAGGTGATTTCTTTGCAGGTGTTTTTACTTTGGTTGTAGCGGCACCAGCACTCCTTTTCTTGGATGTTACTTGAACGGGCTCGGGAGTACTTTTGCTTCTAGTAGTAACCGGGAATGCTTCTTCTTCATTGTCAGTATCGGAGTTGGGGAGTATAAAATCCCACATTCCATGACATTCTACTACTTCTTCTTCATCGCTAGTTTGTGAAATCGATTCCTCTTCCTCTTCTTCTTGTTCTGAATCAGCATTAGATATGACATTTGGTGGCTTTGATTCATTTTTCTTAAAAGTTCTAAAGGGTCTTTTGGTTGATGTCTCAGCTACCTGCTTCTTTATTTCGACCATTTCATTTGATAACGTTTTTAAGACTTTTTGCAAACCTTCCATGTCGTATGGGTCTTTTGGGGTTTTCTTTCTTGAGTCATCTTTGAAAGAGACTTTTTTGGCTTTTCTGTCTTCCAGAGCAGCTTTCTTCTCCAGGGCATTAATGCGTTTCTCCAAAGCAAGCGCTTCTTTCATGTTTTCGGCTAAGGTAGGTTTCCCAGCCCTGTCTACAAAAATGGCTATATTTGTAGGTAGGGCGGTGATATACCATTCGCTTCGAATTTGTTCGCTTGGTTTGGAGGCTGTAGGTATTTTATTTAGGAGTTTATTGAAGCGTGCATTAAATTCCTTAATTGGTTCCCTATGTTCTATTCTCAGATTGGAGAGATCGTTTATTAAAGTAGCCAAAGACCTATCATCTACATATTTGGTAAGAAACTGCTCTTGGCAAGTGTTCCAACTGGTAATGGAACCAGAGGGTAAAGAAAAATACCAGGATCCTGCTGATCCTTGCAAGGTGTAAGGGAAGAGTCTAACAACAACATCTTGTTCTGTTACTCCTTTCAAGTTGACTGCCAACATGAAATTATTAATGTGTTCCTCAGCCTGGGTCCCATCATCCGGATTGAATTTGGGTAGCCATTTTTCAGGAGCATCTGGTAATGGATGCAACGGTGCAGGCATATTGACTGCACTAGGCCTGGTCCATGGATCTGCCATTATAATAGCAACAGTGGTTGATACTACTGCTGGAATTCCAGATGTATGGGAAGGAAATAATGCTGAAGAGAGAGTAGATTGGGATGTTGAAGCTTCTAATCCCTGGTGAACAACAATATGTAATGGGGGAGTGGATGGTTGACTTTGCAGAGGGGGAGATGCAATGGAGGATATGGATGAAAGCTCTTCACTGTCAGATTCTTCAGTATTTTTCTTCGCCTTTTTCCTTTTGGGTAAAGGGAACTCAGTGGGTTCAATACCGAGCTTTTCGCTCTGAAGTCTGGTGAGAGGGTGAGGTAAATTGAACTGCGAAGTCGCACTGCTTTGTGATACCTTAGATTTCTGTGGTGAAATCGAGAAGCTCTGAAGTTTGTGGATTAGAGACTGGACTTCAGGTGATTCAAGACTTAATTGTTCTGGAGTATGATGGGTTTGAGCAGTGGTAGTTGATTCCTCTCCTTCTTGTTTGGGTACTGGAGAACCAGTATGCAAATAGGAAGATCGAGGGGATTCGGAGGGAGAATTACTCTTAGAATGGCTTATAGGTTTTGGCTTATGTGCCATTCACAGTCGATGGCCCTCCTTCTAGCGCCAAAAATGTTGATGCCTCGAAAATCGCTGCAACAACATCGGGGATAACCACTCGGTCCGGACCTTAATACAGCTCCTTTTCCGTTTGGAATAGTGGCTCCGACTGGGGATAATGGGACCAGTTTCCCAAAAGTGGATAAACGGGATGAATGTATGATTTATAAACTAAGCTAGTGGTAAACGAATAACTAAACTATTAACAAGAATACGAGAACTATAACATATCCCGGGAATCTATTGAACTTTAAAGTGCAACGTTTAATGGTCTGCGTCTAAAGACAGGCATATAGATGACTCCATCGATCAGACATAGATATTAATTCATTTAAGATTACTGTGCCTAAATAGTTAAGCCCAGCGATTAATGCGATATTACCACACTCATCATTTATATTATCGACATATACATGATTAAAAGGAAAGCATATCATAAAACATCCAATAGTGGTATGAATGTAGATCTGCTGTTACAGCGCATGCATATAATCAACAATAGCAAGGATAATCAAATAACAATTCACATAACAGGAATGAATTCAGACATAGATAGAAATACCATATGAGCTGCTTTGACACTCCCGATATCAATCGCTACTTGTAATTCTTTCTTCAACGCAGAAACATTCTCAACAAAGACAATAGTGCACAATTGCATAAAAAGCCTCCTTGTTGAATTAAGAACAACTGGTCCAGTTTCATAAAAGAATATTGACTGAAGCACAATAGTGCAAACTTCAGTCTTTAAGTCTGGTACAAAACTTTACGACCCTTTCCAAAATAATGAAAGGGTCTATAAATACTAAATTAATCTAAATATCTATTAAATTGAAATCCTACTAAATTGGTATCAATAAATTTTGATCCTATTTTTCTCAGCGATTTGGCAATCGGCGGCATGATTCATCAAGTAGGCTGCTTGCCTTTAAATCTGAGCTGACTTATCGCAAGCATTGGCTCTACTTCAGGAGGTTTGTTGAGGCGCGAACTGAGCTGGGCGGCATAGGTGGCATCCTGAATATCGGGAATTATATACCCGATTGCATCTGTTAAACACTTAAGGGCGGCTCTCTGTGTGTGCGGCTTAATCAGGAAAAGCCAATATGCATCGAAGGTTAAACTGTTAATCCCGGCGATTAATCTCCCCTTTTCCTCTAAATCAGGATAACATGATTGCTCCAACATGTTTGTTGTTGTCATCTTTCCTGGTGTACATTGGGAAATCATATTTGCTAAGTAGAGAGTGTTGTTAACTAGATCAACTAGATTGCTGGAAGTTGATTTACATCTTGAAGCCGCCCTCTCTGCTTTCATCACCTGAGTGTGCCATTCTGTGAAGAGTATATCTTTATGTGTTTCTAGGATCTGGGAAAATTTGCTGCTTTCCCTTGATCAGAATCTTGCCAGTCAAGATATGCGGTTATGATCTCTTCGGCTTGGTCTAACTCATTCCTGGCCTTCTCTACCTGCTGATTTATGGATGTCGTTAGCTCACACAATGGCTCTGCCTGAGCGATTTGTTGACACAGGAGCCTAATTTGGGATATTAATGCAGTGTTTATTTGCACTGCTTCTGCTCTGAATTCATCCACTTGTGGAGCGCCCTTTATTATTTCGAGCTGCGATGACAATCGAGCGATTTGCTCATCTTTTGTTTTCATCATTTGCTCGTTTGCTACCCTCAATTGTACCAATGCCTCCGATAATTCCTTCTGTTTCTGGATCGCACTTTGGTCGATCCTTAGCTTTTCTGCCTGCAATTGCTGAGTTAATTGACTGTTCACTTGTTGTTGTGTCGACAACTGCTGCTCCGCCTGCTCTGCCTTCTGCTTTGATTCAGCCAACTCTGCCTGTAATGCGAAAATTTCTTGGTCCTTAGTCTTTAGTAGAAGACTTACCTCCGATGCCTTGTCGATTGTTGCTGCCGAATAGGCTCCCGCATACTGTGACAGTTTTTTTAGGTCATCGGAGGGGTCGAATTCCTCCTTCCAAAGCACGCTGCCCGTTACAGTTTGTTCTGGAAAAAGGGGAGGTTGATCAATCTTCCTCCTTTTCCTTTGTCTTTTTACCACTGCCTTATGCCTTGGGCTATAGAAAACATCCAGGGGAGGAATATCTTCTACCTGGAGAATGATTTGGTCGGAGGGGTCTTTTGGTATTATCTCAACATCCTTAGAAATGGGTGGGCCGCTGGTTCCACTTAGAACCTGAGGTGAAGTGATGTCCTGTATATCGTTTGTCTTGGAAGTGTCTGTATCCTTGGAACATTCCAACCCACTGATGATAGAGTCAAATTGCTTCCACTCTTGAAGCAAATTAGGGTCAATATTAGTATCTATATTGACATCAGTGGTGGTTTGTTTTTCCTTTTCAGCTTGGGACTCCTTTCGCACTTTTTCCTGCTCTCTTTTCTGCTGTTCCTCTTGTTCTTTCTTTTGCCTTTCCTCTTGCTCTTTCTTTTGTTGTTCCTCTTGTGCTCTCTTCTGCCCTTCTTCTTTTTCTTTTCTCTGCCTTTCCTCCTGTTCCTTCTTATGATCCTTTGTTACAACCGGAGGTTCCTTTGACTGTTGCCGAACAGGCTCACTTGATGATGTCGCCGGTGTTGTTGCTAGTAAATCTAGAGGCAGAGTTTGCAACCTCTGTTCTCTAAGCTTATTAAACTCAGTCAACCCTTCATCATTATATTTCATTCGAGCGAATTCTTTAGCTTGACCTATTGATTCGGCTGAAACGAATAGGTCGTCAAACATATCTTCTTTGTGCTCAAATTTTGTCAATTTGGCCTGTTCTAGTGCATTGTAGGCAACTTTCTTTGGATCATATGGCCTATTTGGGATAGTCGCCAGAGTTAAGGATTGAATCTTTGTGGCTTCCTTTTCTGCATGTTTGAGATCATGCAGAGTATAGACACCACACCTGAAGGGAAAAGAGGGCCAGCCCCTCTTCTTTTCTTTCTTGAGAGTCTGTGTAACACTCTCAGCCGTAATCTGATAAGCGATTTCTCTTGCTAGCAGTTTATCTGGTATATATAGAGGGAGAACATGTGGGTTGGCTTGGCTGCCGAAAACTCTTATGTAGGTAAATCTCTCCTCTCCAAACCAACTCGCTACCGCTGTTATATCAAACGAAGCTTGATAGGAAATCTTGGGAATGGGTTTATCAAAAATAGAATAATGAATAGGCACCATAAAGCCATTGCAGATTTGGTACAGATGATGCTTGTAAGAGGACTTCCATAATTTTTGATGGTATATGTGGATAGCTGTGGGATCTTGTGGCGTCCACCTCCAGCCGAGCACGGGAAATTCAGAATTGAAACATAATGTATCTAAGATATATGCACTGTAATAGAATGGGGGAATTTTCCTTTCAGAGACGACAGTCTGATTTCTAAAATCGCGCACAGCTTGTGCTAATTTGTCAGAAAGGATGGTGGCCCAATCCATGATTATACTGTTTACTGCTGCCTCCATTAGAGGAACCATTTCTATGGTAAAATTAGCAGAGTCATGCAATCCCCATAATCTACACATCATTATTCCCGCATAGCAATAAGGAGAAGCCAGAGAATCAACCGAGTACTTACCGGAAGATTCGTGTTTGTGTTTGGCTGGATTTTGTCTCCAATACCGGATGGGTTCGGATTCAACTTCATTTTCATTTGCGAATTTCTCCAGGAACGCCTTATTATATATCTTCTCTGGCTCGGGCAAATGATACATTTGCCTTAGATCATCCGCCCTAAACGATCCGAAGATTCTTCCGTCTCTAGTGCTGAAAGTTCTATCCAAGATTGGGATTTCTTGAATCGCCCACCGCACTACCTCTGTGTATGGGAGAATTTTCTCCCTGGCTGCTATTCTGTGAAGGAAAGAGTCGGCTAAATCCTTGAGAGTACATTCAAACTTCCGAGTAGGATCCGCAGTAGCTTCAACTATTGTCCTTGTTGGTTCTTCGGCTTCAATCAGGTTATAGGTCCCTTGCCAAGTAACTCTGACGAGACCTGTACATGTAGTATCAGATATCAAGCCCTTCTTTTTGTCCACGAGAGCTTGTCCTGCAGCTGGTGTAGTGGAAGCGCCTGCGGTCTTCTTAGATTTCTTCCCCATCTTGTTTGAGCTTCCTTCTATCGATGAATTCTGCACAGCGGCGAAAATAAACGTAACACAGAGATATGCTAATGAAAATCCAATATGGGAAAGATATATCGATCAAAGCGTGCTGAGAGATTAACTCTTAAAAATGGCTGCGGATCCAATCCATGGGAAGATCTTACAGATACATTAAATGGCCGTTTAAGGCCTGCCACCCCTTAAATGCTCATTACACCATTATTCGGCTGAATGACTCGCTTAAGCGTGCTATGGATATTTTGGCAGTTGAGTGCAAGTGATGGATTATTTAAGAGATCAAACTTTAAATACGAATGGATCATAATATCCCTCCATTTAATGGCTTTTTCGAAATCTGCGCTATATCGCAATCGGGCATCGGGAACACTTTAAATCTTTATGTTGACAATTTTGAAACGCCGATCACCGATAGCGATATCGCATCGCATCGGGAGAATAGGTGTTATATAAACATACGGATAGCATACCCCCGACCGCCGATAGCGAAATCGCATCGCATCGGAATGAAGGGGCATGACAATGTGCATAGATAGTGTCTCGCCGATTGCCGATTGCCGATATCGCATCGCATCGGGGGTAGAATCTGAGCGTCTTATTATTATACATGGGATATGGCCGAGTGCCGATTGCGAAATCGCATCGGACCGGGGTGAATGATTTAAGGTGCTTAGCCTGCATATAAAGTATCGCCGATTGCGCATCGCATCGGGGCTTATGTCATGGGGGCATTTTAAAATGTGTATAGAGTATTGCCGATAGCCGATTGCGAAATCGCATTGGCGGGATCCCATGTCACTTATTTGCGTCTTCTATGTCATTGCGATATGCGATCTTGCGATCGCTTTATCGCAATGATAAAAGATTGTTATATTTGATTCAATATGGGTTTTTCAAAAGGTTTTATATAATGCGTTCATTTGGTTTGCGGACCTTTTACAAATAATGCAATATTGATACCAATTGACTTCTAAAGGGACCCATTTCACATAATAATTTTGTAAATAAAATGTTATGAAATGGGGGGTTGTTGTGGAGCACAACACTTCCTCACTTCCTCATTCTTTTTGGGTGTCATTCGATATGCAACCTTGTTCGGAGGACTTGCTCTTGGTATCAAGTCTATGTGATGACTGATGCTTCTTTTGGGTGGCAACTCACTTGGCAATTCATCGACTACAATATCATGAAACTCATGCAACAACTCTTGAACTTCAAGAGGTAAATCTACAATTTTAGTGTGTAGAAGTACTACCTTTGGCTTGCAAATCACTACATAGCTTACCTCTTCTTCTTCCATTTGTTGTAGAAATTCCTTTCCACTAAGTAGCAGTGCTTTTGGGCTACTTGTTTCAGCTGTACCTTCCTCTTTAGTGGTACAAGAGTGTGCTTGATTCCATCCTTTTCGAACTTATAACAATTTATCTCTCCATCATGTGCCACCTTCCTATCAAATTGCCATGGGCGACCCAAAAGAATGTGACAAACATCCATTGGCATTACGTCACAAAGCATCTTGTCTTTATACCTGCCTATATGAAACTCAAATTCACTTTGTTCATGCACCAACAATTGGTGTCCTTTTTGCAACCACGATACCTTATAAGGTGTGGGATGATTAATCTTTTTCAATCCCAATTTTTCCACCATTTCTTGGGAAACTAGATTGTTTGTACTTTCGCTCTCTATCACCAATTTGTAGCTTTTGACTTTTTCCTTACACATTGTCTTGAATAAGGATTTTCTTTGGACTGGTTCAATAGTCTCCTTTGTTGGTTTTAAAAGGACTTTGTGCATCATCAACACCTCTCTAGTCTCTGGCACTTTCTCTACCTCAGGTACTTGTGCCTCTACTACTTCAGTTTGAGCTATGTATGCACCTCACTGTCTCGTATTGTCATTCTCAGGACATTGAAAAGATTGGTGACCCAATTTCTTACATCTGTACCGGTAGGTAGTCTCTCTACCTCTTCTTCTACCTCTACCTCTTTGGTAAGGTCTTCTTCCTCTGTTGCCACCTTCTTTCTTTGACTGCCCTTGCTGATTTGAGTTGCCTTCATCATTCTTTTGTGCATGAAACATTCCTCTTCCATTTTTTCTGGCCTTTCCCTTTGGAAAAACTGTGTCCTCAGCCAGAGCTTTGCTTCCTAGCTATCTTTTCTTCTGCCTTCAAAGCACACTGGTATGCTTACCCTATTGTCCTTGGAGAAAGTATGCTAATTTCATCTTGAATATCTAGCCTCAAACCATTGATATACCTTGCTATCTTTTCTGGGGTATCTTCTACATAGTCTGCTCTCAAATTCACCTTGTAAAACTCTTTGATGTATTCTCTCACTGTCATTATCTTTTGTTTAAGATTTTGCATCTGTTTGTAAAGAGTTAACTGGTAATCCTTTGGCAAGAACCTACTCTTCATCTTTGCCACCATTCTATCCCAACTCTTGATCAATGGTTTGTCCTTCTTCCTTCTTTCAACATGTACATTGTCCCACCATAGTGTAGCATGGCCTTTCAACCTTGTCACAAAAAACTTGACTCTCCCATCCTCATCGATTTCCTCGTACTCAAAATACTTGTCCATCTCACTAATCCAATCTAGTAGATTCTCATCTTTAAAACTACCATCATAAATAGAGATTTCATACTTTGGCCTTGAACTTGAGCCCAATACTGCTCTCAACAACTTAAGCTCAACAACTTCTTTAAGAGGTGCTGCTCCTTCTTCTTCAAGTTCCTCTTCGGCCTCACTAACATCTCCACCTCTAGGATCCCGATGTCTTCCTACTTCCATGGCTTCTAACCAAATTTGTAGTCTCCTTATCTCTTCCTGGAGTTTTGCATTTCACGCGAGTCTGCCTCCTTGACCTTGTTCCCTTCCTAAACCCCTATTCATCTCTCTATACTATAGATACCAACAATGTTAAGGCTTTGATACCACAAATTGATGGTTGTTATCTTAGCAAACCAGAGCGCTGTTACATGATGAACAACAAATATTTGCTCTCACAACAAACTACAGTGTTGTTATAGGCTCTCTCATCAAACTACAATGTTGTTACAGAATCTCACAAAAAACTACAGTGTTGTTATAGGCTCTCTCAGTAGACTACAGTGCTGTTACAGTCTCTCACAACAAACTACAGTGTTGTTACAGACTCTCATAGAAAACTACAGTGTTGTTATAGGCTCTCTTAGTGGACTACAATGTTGTTACAGAATATCACAACAAACTACAATGCTGTTACAGACTCTCATAGAAAACTACAGTGCTGTTACAGGAGGAACAACATTTTTTTTTGTTTTTGTTTGTTTTTAATTTTTTTGTTTTTTGTTTTGTTTTGTTTTTTTTTTTTATTGTTTGTTTTGTTTTGTTTTTTTGTCTTTTTTTTTTTTGTTTTGTTTTGTTTTTCATTCAGCCACGCAGTCTGTAAAAATTCAGTTTAAAGATCCCTTCGTAACTCCCAAAATAAGGATCTTTTTGGGAAATCGCTTGTGGGTTACCAAATAGACCTTTCTTTGCACAAAACCTGGATGCGAGAATTTCAAAATTCATCTTCCTTTGATAAAAAAATTGACCCATAAAACTGGTGATGGTTTTCCTTTACGAATTTTCTTTCTTCTGTTTGCTTGTTATAGACATTTTTGGGCACTGCAACCCCAATCATACATGTCCATAAACCAAGGGCTCCAATTCCCTAAAAGTGTTGTTTCATACTGTAAAGGAACAAGGTCAGCTGATTACATCATCTCCCAGAAGTTCTCCACAGGAAACTGCTCAGAATTGGTCAAAACTGGACCATACAGGTTGCTCAGTGTTAAGAGTGTGATGCATCCCACCTGCCCAGTGTAAAGGGTGCGATGCATACTGAAAATCCCTTCTGTAGGGTGCGATGGGCAAGAGTGGACAAATGGCAGAGACAGTTTTCGAGGTGGATGAGCATAGAATCTCCAAAAACTTCTCCTATGACACTTGCCTCTCTGAATTCGCCCAGGGATGAGTAGGAGATCATCAATCTCCAAGTGGAATCAAGAAATATCAGAGAGAGGACACTAATCAAAATCACAGAAGCTGACTCACACCCCTCCAATCATCTATATATGGATCCCTCATCCCAAAGATCCAGGGGATGGAATTTTGTATCTTGTAAGGAAGTGCTATTGGTTTCTTGGTGCAACATCACAGTGTTGGGTGATCTAAGCTTTTCATGAGGTGAAGAAGGGCTTTCATGCTGGGAGGATGATGCTGGGTCAGAACAATTGGTTGTAATCCTCTTTGCTATTCTTGATATTAATAAATCTATTCAAGTTTTCCTCCACATTCTTGTATGTTTGATGATATATGCATGTGTGGTCAATATATATCTGGTCCTATATTGTTTATGATTGTAGATCTTTGTTCTTCGATAGTATTATGCTACTTTGATTCCACAGGTGCTCTTTGAAGCTGGGTAGACAAAGGAAAAGCGATAAGGATCTGTCAGAAGGGAGAGGAACCAAGCAAGGAACCAAGCGCAAGACTGAGGTTGGTGTCCTTTGTTCCCCTCTTATCTACTTCTCATAAAGGAAAGTGAAAGTAGTTTTAGTTTGTTTGTCTCTAAGATAGCTACCAGCCTTAGTGGGATTAGCAGCTCCGAGTGGACACTGGATTTCCCGATAAAAAAATGGCAACCATACTGGGGAATGAATAGATTGTTTGCTTGTCTATATTTGTTTTCTTTATAAACTTACATACGGAGCCTGAAGTTAAGCCAGCTAGCCTTCGAACTGCATTTGCTATGCAAGTGCAAAGTAGATCAATGCTGCTTCAGTCTATCTCCGGGTTTTGTTTATAAACTGAACAATCGATTTGAAAACCTTCTAATTTCCCTAGTGGTGGCTCCAGTAACCTCATTAGATCAACCCCTATGATTTATATTTACTGAACGTCACTTGCTCGGCCTAAATCCCTGAACTAGGCTGCAAACTGTGACCCGGAACCAAGTTGAAGTCTCGTCCCTGGACCATCGCACTTTCTCCTCTTGGGAATCTGGATGCATCACACTTCCCATGTGCAGCAGGGGCGCTGCATCACACTTTCCCTGTGTTGTAGGTGCGCTGATCAGAAAAGACCTCTTCTGCTCTCAGATTTTGGTTTCTGTGTTCACTCTCTTCAGGTTTATTCAGGAGTTTTGTTGTCTGTGATCAGTATACCACTGTGGAAACCCTCTTCCTTTCCATCATTCCACCTCCATTGTGCAAAGAACTGTGAATTTTTTTTATGTATTGTGCGCCATTTTCAGTTCTCTTTTACAAAGAAGTAACATAATCAAACTGTCGTCTTTTGATTTGAAAGTGTCGTTTTCAGTCAAAGAAAAGAATTCTATTGTTCTTGATGGTCGATTATATGGTTACTCTTGTTTTTGATTTGAATTAGTAGTTTTTCAAGTGTCGAAAGCAGTTCTTAATTCAAAATAGCAAAGTGTCGTCATTATCTTCCTTTCGTTTTTTTGAAGAGAAATTTGTTAATACTGTCGCTTTGAAAAGATAATTCAGATTTGTACTTAGCATTCTTCTTGTTATTCACACATTAAGAAAGCTGAAAAAAATACATGCATGTGCATTTGCATTCATACTGCTTGTTAGTTTGATTTAGGACAGTGCATCTAGTGTGTGCTCTCTACTCTATGTTGAAAGAATATCATCTCTCTTTCTTTAGTAGCTAGGATTTTCATTGCAAAAAGAAGATTAAACGATTGTTTATCATCTTAGATTGCATTTTAGGAATTGTATATCTACATCACGCGGTGAACCTAAAAGGAAAATTTCTTAAGAAAGATCAACTATAAAATAAATTTAATGAACATAAAAACGCTTTGGAACCTAACGCACAACATTTAGAAGTCTAGGCTAGAGACATATTCCGGCGTCGTAAAGCCTGGTAACTATCGCTTTCATTGTTGGTTGGGTGATTCCTCCTCTTTGAGACGACAAGTGCTAGTACAGACTTGTGATCCCATGTACCATCGAGTATATATTGGGAGACCAAAATAGGCTATATCCTTTATCCATAGGAAGCCGTGTCTGCCGCCCTATCGATCGCAATGCACTGAACACAGCATTTGGGAAGATTGACTGCCGTACCGTAAAAAGTATTCTGCAGTTTTGCGATTGGTTTGGTAATCCCTCTATCTAGATTTCCAGAGTAGTCTCTTTCATTCCTTTTTAGACTCCTTAAAGGAAAAGGTCCATCTGAGCACTTGTCACTTCAGGCTCATTAAAAATCGAAGGCGACTAGAGTCATCTTTTGTTTTTTCTCGACTCTTAAAAATTGAAAAAACAAGTTGTGTCAAAGCATCTAAAATTTATTTTAATTGGAATAATATCACCATTCCCTCGTCAGTATTAGGTTGAGAAAAATGGAGTCCACCAACCAAGGATTTCCCCTTGGAGGAAATCCTAGTCCTTTTTCCTCTTGGGGAGATGTTGGTGCACCTCATATGGCCACATTGTCACTTCCAGGATTGACGATTGGCTTGCCAATATGGCTCTTCTCGACCTCCGTTGTTCAGAACACCATTATTCTTGAACAATCGAGTCAGCAACTCGATGATACTAAAGTTACCCCCCAACCTTCTACTTCGTCCGATTCTCCCTCTCCTCCTTCCTCTTCGCTTGATAAAGCTGGTAAAGCCAAAAGTCAAGTAACTAAGAAGGAGAAGAAGGTGAAGGAGAAGAAAGAGAAGAAGAAGAAGGAGCCAAAGGCGAAAAGGGGTAACCAGGCATCGTCTAGTGAAAATCCACACACTGCATCGTCCCAGCCTAAATCTCCATGTGTCATTTGCAAAGGAGGCCACTATCATCGAGATTGTCCTTGCATCCCTCGGATCTTAAGGGATTAGTCTCCTCGTTTGCACAATCCGGTGTCATCAACCTCTGAAGATCATGTTGAAAGTACACCATCAACTAGTGAAAGTGAAGCATTTGGACAGAAAAGGAAATGTAAATTTCCTTGTAAACTGTGTGAAGGCGATCACGTCGTCCACTGTTGTCCCTTCCTAGACGAAGCTAAAAGAGTCTTGGATAACCGTCCTGCTTCACCGCTATGGCTTCCTCCTGATACAAGAAACTCTTGCCGAGTCCATCGCTAGTTGAAAATCCGACTGACAAGCCATTATGGTCTGTCGAAGCATCTACCATTGAAGATAAACCCGCCGAATCCATACCAGACGAAAGTCAAAATGTTGAGGCGGCAGTCGACCCGGTCTTGTCTTCGGAAGGTCCATCTTCAGATGATACAATCACCGAAGAGAATGAGAATGACACCGTTCAAATTCTTTTCGTAAACACATACTCTGATGGATACGGGGGCAATATACCCATTCCTTTACCACAGGAAGTAAGTTCGTCAGAGTCATATCCGGCCATCTATTCGGTCCCACCTCCAAGCAACCTAGTCGTTTCTTTCGATTGGAATCTACTAGGCAGACCTGTTTACTGGCTAATGTACCATTCCGAATCATTGTACAAGCTTACAAAATGATGATGGTCGGTACCATCATAGATGAAGGGGCTTCTGTGAGTATCCTTTCCTCAATTGCTTGGGAAGCGCTTGGTTCGCCATTGCTTCTGCTTGAGATGAGAAATCTAACAGGCTTCGACAAAGGAACCAGTTGACCGTTAGGGATCCTTCCCAATGTTCCCATAACGTTGAGAAGGAAAACCGCTTATATGAACGTAATGGTAGTCCAAGGACCTCTATATTACAATCTACTCCTTGGGCGAGACTATATTTATAGCATGGGAGCCATTGTCTCCTCACTATTTAGAGTAATGTGTTTTCCGCATGAAGGTCGAGTGGTCCAGCTCGTAGACCAGCTTTCATTCCCCGGCTCACACATAGCTAATAGTCAAATGCCATCCCTAAATGGTCTTTTCACACAAGGAATGCCTCATCCATCTCCAGTCCGTCCACCTGAAGAGCGCGAGTGATTCGGGAGGACATGACTGAAATCCAGGGGGCATGCACCCTGGTCTGTTTCGGCAGGAAAACCTTGGGTATAGGGTAAGTTTCCGTGAAGGATTTAAGACTAGTTCGACGCCCGTCCGTATAGGAAGAGGGAGTTAGACCGAGATAAGATTCTTTTGTCAAGGTTAGGTGATTGGAGCCTTTGTCCAGATGGACTAAGCTGAGGAAGTGTTTCTGTTTGCTATGCGGATGGAAACTATCTTGTGAACGTGAGAACTTCTAGATGGTAACCTGGAAACTTTACTTCACTATACCTGGGGGCATGCAAACCTTTTTGCCTGAAAGTAAAGAGCGACCATTTATTTTATTAGTTTGTAGTTTCTCAACCCTTTAAACTCGTAGGATTGGTCGTTCCTAACTTGCATAATGAAAGGATCCGGAGCAAAGTTTTGAATGGTGCAAGCTCCCTAAAAATTGAACCTATCGATGAGACATCCTTATTATACGACTGGCACGAGCAGTTTTTATGCGAAGTTCAAGCTCATTAAAAATTAAACCTTAGCAATGAGAAAATGTTTCCCCCAGAGTTTAGGCTCATTAAAAAATGAACCAATCCCCGGTAAATAACCATTGTGAATGCATTATCATCAGCTTTTGAGCCCTGGTCGTGTTCTTACCATCACCTCCACTCTGTTTTAGCCGATCATTCACCTCCATTTGATTGTTTACCCCTTTTGAGGAACAACTGTGAAGAGTGATCCTATTAGCCATCCTTGTGACACTGCAGTGATTGGAAAATTCCAAACCTTACCTAGAATCAGCTGCTACCTGAAATTATCACTCGTTCCTCAAGAAACAAGTCTCCTTTAAGCTCTTTTCATCTGACTCGTAAAATATGAAAAGATTGCCGAGCAATTGGCCTCTCCAGCTCGTTAAAGCTACTGGGAGTGCTATCCCTCCTCTAGATTTTAATCTTTTTGGACCTGAGGGATTATTACACAAAAAGATCGAGCGCTTGTTTTGTTCGGCTCGTTAAAATTACCGAAAATTCATCCCTTTCGTATTATTTTATACTTTTTTGGACTTAAGGGATTATATGACAAACAAGGATTATCGGAGTTTCCTTTACGTCCCTTTCAGAATCTCTAAAATTGAAAAGGACTGAGTTATCTTTGTCGTTAAACTCGTTAAAACCAAATAGCGACAAACTTGTCCATATAGACAAGAACGAGTTTCACTGTCGCTAGGCTCGTTAAAACATAGCGATGGGTTTGCCCGAAGGGCAAATTATAGAACAAGCATATGTTATCCTCCTCAAGCTTGACAAAAATAAAGAGGTACTGGTCAGAAATGATTGGGGAAAAATTGGGAAGAAAACTTGAAGAAACTTTATTGGTAGCAAGTCGCTGTTGAACATGACACTTTCACTCCACATCCGAGTCGAGTTTGGTTATTCCGTTCACCGGTCATATCACCATCGGTCCATCACACCATCGATATTTGGGGTTAACGCTACCAATCCATGTCAGTGCCGCCGGTATGTTCAAGAGAAGTCACTTAGAGAATTCACCTATGCCTCATCCGCTGCAATACATTCACGCTCCATTCTTTCATGACCGCCACCCTGAACCCTGTATCATCAGATCATTTTCACCTCCAAAATCATTTACTCCGTTCCGTGTCGTAGATGTGGGATTCATTAAGGCCCTCCTACGATGGGTTGCCTCTTGTCAACATCAGCTCATTATCCAAGAAGTCGACCTAGGAACAACCCTTTCAGTACTTTGAAGCTTGCATGCCTCAATGGCAAGTTTCTCACTTCCAACAACAGGTTTACATCAATGGCCTTCGACTGAAAGATTTTGCATGGTGTTCAACGCCAAGTCCCTTTTTCACACCATGCGAATTGTACTGTAGTACCTTGAGGGTCATCATCATTACCTATGATTCCTCTCGCACCCGTTAACAGCTTGCATCATTGGCTGGTAATCAGGTGATGTCTTTCCATGTTCGACTCCAGAACATATTTCACATGGATCGACTTGTACTCCGAGTGAAGATTGGACGAGTTTGAAGACCCCGGATCTAGTTTCATCCATCTGGGCTGCGATATATTCAGGAAAATAAAGACATCAAATGTACATCATTGCTGCATAGATGATCATCCGAATCAAAGGATGATGACTCTATCAGAATCATCAGTCTACCACACAGATGGTTGTCTGTCTTATGTACATGAAAATGAATTTATAAAGCTGAGCATGGGAATGCCCGCCTCAGCTAGATCATGAAAAATATTATGAAGATAATGTATTGTATTGTATCTTATTACAGGTCGCCTTCCAGCTCGAAAAAACTTTGGATCCTCATGATAAAGCATTTCACCTGACATCAAAAGATTAACGACCTCATGCTTTAGGGGGCAACTGTTATAGACATTTTTGGGCACTGCAACCCCAATCATACATGTCCATAAACCAAGGGCTACTAAGTCCCTAAAAGTGTTGTTTCATAACGTAAAGGAACAAGGTCAGCTGATTACATCATCTCCCAGAAGTTCTCCACAGGAAACTGCTCAGAACTGGTCAAAACTGGACCATACAGGTTGCTCAGTGCTAAGGGTGCGATGCATCCCACCTAACCAGTGTAAAGGGTGCGATGCATACTGAAAAGCCCTTCTATAGGGTGCGATGGGTGAGAGTGGACAAATGGTAGAGACAGTTTGCGAGGTGGATGATCATAGAATCTTCCAGAAACTTCTCCTACGACACTTGCCTCTCTGAATTTGCCCAGGGATGAGTAGGAGATCATTAATCTCCAAGTGGAATCAAGAACTATCAGAGAGAGGAAACTAATCAAAATCCCAGAAGCTGACTCACCCCCCTCCAATCATCTATATATGGATCCCTCATCCTAGAGATCCAGGGGCTGGAATTTTGTATCTTGTAAGGAAGTGCTGTTGGTTTCTTGGTGCAACATCACAATGTTGGGTGATCTAAGCTTTTCATGAGGTGAAGAAGGGCTTTCATGCTGGGAGGATGATGCTGGGTCAGAACAATTGGTTGTAATCCTCTTTGCTATTCTTGATATTAATAAAGCTATTCAAGTTTTCCTCCACATTCTTGTATGTTTGATGATATATGCATTTGTGTGGTCAATATATATTTGGTCCTATATTGTTTATGATTGTAGATCTATGTTCTTCGATAGTATTATGCTGCTTTGATTCCACATGTGCTCTTTGAAGCTGGGTAGACAAAGGAAAAGCGACAAGGATCTGTCAGAAGGGAGAGGAACCAAGCGCAAGATTGAGGTTGGTGTCCTTTGTTCCGCCCTTATCTACTTCTCATAAAGGAAAGCGAAAGTAGTTTTAGTTTGTTTGTTTCTAAGATAGGTACCAGTCTTAGTGGGACTAGCAGCTTCGAGTGGACACTAGATTTCCTAATAACATTGCTTGATATAGAGTGCTCTGTATTCTCGAAACTGAAATGTAAAATGATTCTTTCCAATACAAAATCTTGGATGCAAAAGTATTGGATTAAAATATTGACTAAAATATGATTCTCCAGGTTCGCATTTAAATGTAAATAACAAATAAAATATAGTGCAATAATTCCTCATTCAACACAACAATTTAAAGACCAAATCAATTTAAATCTGCAGATATTAGTATTATGGTTCATAAACCTCACAAACACATATGCAAATAACTGTCTCACACACACTTACATATTCGATTTCCTGATACAGAAAACCACTGGTCTAAGAAATGTTGTTCAATTAACTTCAATCTCACACCAAAATTTACAGCACCCAAAAATTTTCCTCCTCTCTCCTTCCTCCTCCCAAACTAAAAAGCCACTGTCCAAGAAAATGAGTTCATGGATGTGAACCAATTTCCCTTAGCCCTAACTACCTACTAGCTATAAAATCATTTCTTTTAACTAGATATTCCTAACTAATCTTAACTGAATATCTATTTTTTTTTCAAAATAAACTTTAAAATGTTCTAGCCTTGACATGTGATCAATCCATCACATTGCTAGGCTCTTGGTTTGACTTTAATAACTTATCATTTTTATGTGCTTGGCCTAATGCACCTGCATCATCTTCCCATCATTTGGAAATTGTGGCATCTATGAACATAATCCCTTGCATCTTTAAAAAGTATTGGCTAATAATATCCTTGTTGGATTACTTTCTATGCAGTTCTTTATCAACAAAGTGACCTCCACAAGGTCCATCATGGCAGGCTCGTAAAATATTAAACATCTCATCTTCTGGAACACATCTTTTGAATAGTCCAGGTATGGTCTAGTTTGGGAGAGATCTCCCCCTACCGATGAGAAAGTGGAATTTATCTTAACGATATGTCATCTTTCTCATGGGGAAGGTGCCGCGATAGTTTGCATGTGGCCAAATAGTTAGTTATATTTGTGAACCATGACACATTAGTAGCAATAGAGAATAAGTGCTCATCAAGAAAAATATTGTCCACAGGTCTATCTTTATCATCATTTTGTAAGGGAGAAATTTCCCTTTCCTGGTCTATCTATAATAGTAACACTAAATTCTTGTAGCGATAGCAACCATCTAGCGGTTCTGCCATTAGTAATAGGTTTGTTCATCAGAAATTTAATGGTAAAATGATCAGTATGTATAAAAAATTCATAACCAGTTATATAGTGTCTACATTATTTATGGCATGTACAATGGCTAAAAACTCTTTTTTGATGACTGTATAATTGAGCTCCATTGATGTTAATTTTTTTCATATAAAATAAATAACATAAGATGACTAACATTATTTTTGGCCCAAAATAGATCCAAGGGTCATGTCTGAAGCATCTATAAGAATGTGGAATGGGAGGGACCAATTTCGCCCTTTAAGCACTAGTGCCATAGACTGCCTTTCCTTGAGAGCTTCATAAGTAGATTGACAATGTGAGTCCCAAGAAAATTCAACATATTTTGAAATTAATTTAAGGATAGGTGCAACTATTTTTGTGAAACTTTGAATAAATTTCATATAGTAACCAACATGTCCTAATAAACTTCTTACCTCTTTTTATGTTCACGGTGCAGGAAGTTCTGTTATAACTTCAACTTTCGTTGGATCCACCTTGATACTTGCATGAGAAATGTGATGCTCAACAACAATCTCTTATATATATATTTTTTTTTCTCAGTAAGACTACTCTAGGAAATTATATTATATACAGAGAGAAATTACATGCATTGAGACAAGTTTTCCAAGGCCATCGATGGCACTGTGGTGTGGCAGCTGACAGTTGCTTGCATTGAGCACTAGATGCCCCAAAAACTTGACAGAAGGACACTGTTTTAACTTTAACAATGCCCACGCAGGGGCGGAGACTCAAGAACACTACCCACGCAGGGGCGACTCTATAGATTCGCAGAATTCCATAGTAAACTGAGGGACGTAATTGAAAATAGAGTAGGACCTAAACTAAGATAACCAGACCTGTTCATAATGTGCGACCGAGACAGAGGACTACAAAACATGACCAAAAGACTAAGACATGAGACAGCAAAACAGGACCTGAGAGGAGGGAGGATGATGGTGCTATTCCTCTGGCTCCAAATCTCCCGGGTCCATCTCCACAATCGGGTACCCAAAGCCTTCGAGGGGATCTTCCTGGACCTCGTTCACTTCCGCGTTGGACGAAGATGCCCCCGCTTTGGACGCTGAAGCCACCTGGATGGGCACCTTCCCTTTTGCAGCAGCTGCTTGATCTTCGGCTCTGTCCAGCGGATTCGCAGAGGGTAATTCGCTGTTACGTGCTCCCTCGAGGTCCTCCTCTGCGTCTCGAACAAAAAGGATTGAAACATGGGCACTAAGATATCCCAGCTTGAAGACTGTTGTGCCGAATGCTGGAAGCATAGGCTGCCTTGGTGGTTCCTCATTCGGGATGGAGGTGTCCATGTACTGGGAAACTTGCAGCTGGGGAATTCCAAACCTTTGAAAACAGTAGGAGCAACAACAGTGGTGATGCTCTTCTGCCACTACAGGAGGGCGAGAAGGAGCCCCACGACCAGGCCCTCTGCGACATGGCTGCCTTTCTCGCGTTCGGGCCATACAAACAGCGAAACTGCCCAGAATGTCCTCCTCACAAATCGAATTCCTGATCTCCAGAGTTTTCCGCAAGCAGAGAATGTTCCTGCTCGATTGCAGGTGAAACTGAACTTGCCAGGAATGTTGCTGCAGCATCCTTGCTCCAGCTTTATCATCTGCTTCCCTCTCTTGGAGTCTGAGCGCCATGAATGCGCTGCGCTCTCCCTTCCTGCCAACATAAATGCTCATTCAATTCTCGGAGCCACGGGTTGGCTCGTGGCAGCTCGTGCTGGCCATGTGGCCTCACCGTGGGTGCCGTCTTATCACTCGCATCCGGGTGGCTTGCATCGTTCTGGATGAGGCTGATGAGATCCTTTACTTGTTGTTGGTTTTGAATGATGGCCAAAGATCCTGAGCAGAGGATCTGGTTGTTTTCAACCCCAACATTGGCTAATAAATCAGCACTCTTATTACCTTCTCTCTGTATGTGAGTGAAAGAGATGGCCTTGTTGTTTCTGAGAAATTGCTCCATGTTCTGTAGCCTGGCTTCTAGTCTCCAGCTTGGGGCGATTTTTCTAGCTTGGGATCCATTCTGTAGGTGAGTAGCGATGTTGATGAGTAGTTGGGAATCCCCTTCAACTATCAGGGGCTGGAGATTGAGCTGGTTCGCTAATAGGAGACCTTGCCATAAGCCCTCTAGCTCGGCCGAGTTGTTGGTATCCCACCCCATGTTTCCAAAGTAGATTTGCAAGGTTGCGCCTGTGTGGTTTCTTAGGATTCCTCCAAATCCTGCCTCCCCCGGATTTCCTTTGGACGCGCCATCAAAGTTGAGTTTGAAGGAGTTGTTGGGGGGGGGGGTCCAGCAGCTATCCTCTGCACTGGTGCCTCTGGGAGATTGCTGCCTGTTGTCTATAAGAGGCAATTGTAACTGCCAATTGTTGAGGATGTTTCGTTCATTGTCAGCAGAGGGGTAGTCTTCCTTCGACCAGTTTCTGAGCATTATGGTTTCCTGGAGATTTGCCTGAATTTTGTGCCAGATGTCCTCAAAGCGGGAACTTGCATTTTTGAAGATGCGCTTATTCCTCTCCTTCCAGATGTTCCAGAGAGCTATGCCTGGGATAATTCTCCATAAGTGGTTGAGGAGCTCGCAGTTGTAGGGATTTTTTGGCCACAGCCTGAGAGTGTTGATGAGGTCGTCATCTGCAATGCATCTTTTTTGACATCTGAAACTTATTTTTTCCCATATCTTGTTGGCTAGAGGGCAAGAAGCTAGAAGATGCTGGAGGTTTTCTTCATGTTGAAAGCAGTTATGACATAGGGAAGGGCCTTGGAAGCCTCTTCTTCTGAGTTTGTCCCAGGTGAGAATTTTCCGGTGCCCTACTAGCCAGAGGAAGTGGGAGATTTTGGGCCAGGCTCCTATATCCCATAGATTGTTCCATAGAGGATCAGTAGTAGGTGGAGGGTTACTGATCAGCTTGTAGGCTTCTGCTGCGGTATAGGTTCCTTTGGGTTTATATCCCCATCTGAGAATGTCTAGGCCCTCATGATAACGAATTCTTCTTTTCCTTAATATTTCCTCAAGGTTCTCAACTTCTCTGCTGCTAGCGTGAGTGAGAATTTGATTACCTTGTTTCCAAGTCCTGTATCCCTGCTCCCCTTCCTGTGTCCAGAAGAGATGAATGTTTTCCCTAAGCTGCTCCTGTCTTGTTGGAATTAGAGTTGGCGTGAGAGTGCTAGTTAGTCTGGGCATTTGATTCCATGCATCAGACCAAAATCTTGCGAATTTCCCATTCCTGATTTCCCAGAAGCTATGATGTTGGATTAATTGATAGTGCTGCTTGGAAGCATTCCAAATCGAGGATCCTTTCTCCGTGGGCGTGAACCTGATTAGTTCTTCTGGAGGCCTGTGATTGGCATACTTGGCCGTCCAGATTTTGACCCAAGGCTTTTCCTGGTTCGTCATCCATTGCCACTAGATTTTAGCGTTCATGATAGCATTGCTTAGTTCTGGATCTCAAAGGCCAATGCCACCATTGCCTTTGGGCTGGCAAGCAGTGGACCATTTGACCAGAGCCCATTTGCGGTTTGTGGCTGAGCTGCCCCAGAGAAATGCGCGCTGTAGGTTTTTGATTCTTTTGATGACCCACTTAGGAGCTGCAAGCACTGAAAAGAGATAAAGCGGCATAGATTGAAGGATGGATTTAATAAGCACTGACCTGCTGGCTAGGTTGAGAGATCTGAAGGTCCAGTGATTGAGGCGGGCGTCAAGCTTTTCAAGAAGGATGTTCCAAGCTGGTTGTTTTAAGGCAGTGGCGGTGAGGGGAGCGCCAAGATATTTGGAGGGGAGCGTTGCTGCAGAGATGCCCAGAATGCGAGTTATGGCAGATTTGACTTGAGGCGGGGTGTGAAAGAAAAAAATCTGTGATTTGGAAACATTGACATGGGTGCCTGAAGCCTCAGCAAAATCGTTAAGGAGGGATTTGAATTGGGCTGCTTCCTGGGTAGAGGGATAGCCATAGAGCATAGTGTCATCAACAAATTGTTGATGAGAGGAGGCAGGGGTTTGATGGATCGAGATGCCCTTGAGCTTGTGCGTCTGGAGCACATTCTTTATGTGTCTGCCAAGACCCTCCGCCATCAGCACAAAGAGGAAGGGGGATAAGGGATCCCCTTGCCTTATGCCGCGAGAGGGCCTGAAGGGGCGGGAAGGGATACCATTGATCAGGATGGAGAATTACGAGGAGGTTATGAGATTCATGATCCAACGGATCCATAAAGAGTCAAATCCAAAGGCTTTTAACATCTGCTGAATGTAAGACCAACTAAGCTTGTCAAAGGCTTTTGAAAGATCCAGTTTGAGAATCATACCTGCTTGTTTTGAGTGCTTGAGGGAATGGATGATCTCATGCGTGAGGAGGATACCATCCATTATTTGACGCCCTTCCACATACCCGGACTGTTCCGGCGAGATTAGCATGGGAAGCAGGGGTTTCAATCTGTTGGCAATGACTTTGGTGATGACCTTGTAAATAACATTGCATAGGGCAATGGGTCTGAACTTGTCAGGTGTGATGGAGTTCTCCTCTTTGGGGATGAGTGCTATGAAAGTGGATTTGAGGGATGGGAGGAGCCATTTTGTAGTTCTAGATTCCTCGACTATTTGCCAAACCTCTTGTTTGATCAGGTCCCAGAAAGCATGGAAGAAAGTGGAGGTAAATCCATCCGGGCCTGGGGCTTTTCCTTCTTTGAGCTGCTTCACTGCTTCGTCAACCTCCTGGGGAAGAATGGGACTCATGAGAAGTTGGTTGTAACAACAATCTCTTATATTAATAACATTCTACATTTTATATTACTCAAGGCAAGGTTAAATTCTATGCAGTGAATTAATAATTTCTCAAGGCTATCAAGTGGTTCTTTAAAAGTGTTACCATAAATCGAAAAATAGTCAATATATATCTCTACACATTCATGAATTAAGTTAGAAAAAATACCTAGTTCTGCATGTTGAAATGTACTGGGGGCATTACATAAACCAAATGTTAAAACTCTATATGAAAATCCCCCCCATGGACATGTAAAAGCGGTTTTGTCATGGTATTAAGGTGCAATTTGAATTTGATTTTATCCATTAAATACATCTAAGAAAGAAATATATCGTTTTCTTGACAAAGTGTATTATACCTAATCAATAAAGGGTAATGGTAAATAATATTTTAAAGTAGCCCTATTTAATTCTCGATAGTCAACACAAATTCTCCATTTACCGTTTTTCTTAGGCATGAATATAAGTGGAGAAACTCACCTGCTATCAGATATATGCTATATGAAATTGACATTCAATAATTTTTGTAGTTCTTCCTTTACAATGTCTTTTAAGGCAGGATTCATATGGTATTGGGGCTGCCTAATTGACCTAATATTTTATTGAAGGTAGATATGGTGTAGTTAGGTGCTAGGAGGAATGGCATGCATGTCTTAATATTCCCATGCAAATGCACCAAATTTTTCCTACAGTACATGAATCTTATTCTCCTTGTTCCAGAATAAGATTAGAATTAATGTGTGAATTTTTTCCAGGACTGATCTCGACAAGAATGCTGTTGGAATCTCAATTTCCTTAATTACTTACACAAAACGAGATAATCAGATTGTTAAATCATAACATTATGGAAATATCTAAAAATATGGCTATATATATATGATACAACTAAGGATATTGAGTACAGTTTGAAACAAAGAGGAACCGACTTAGCATATTTTCTTTAGTTGGTTCTTTTAACTCCCATGATTTTTCAATAAAGTATCCATGCATCTTCTTCATTCTCATAAGGATATTATATTGCGGGTTTTTTGGGTGGAATAAGTTTCTTCAAGAAGGTACCATTAGAAATGGTCATTTCTCCATATCTGTGATCGATGAAAGCATCGAACGTAGCTAGCTAAGGTCTTCCAAGAATTAAAGGATGGACATTCATGGTGGTTTTTTATTGAATCAATAATAAATACACAAGATACTCCCGTGAATCCAAAGTCATGATCACATCGTCTAAAACACTAGTGGGTTTGATTCTAGATCTATCAGCAAGTTCAAGCACCTAGGTGTAGGTCGAGGATCCCTTAATTGTAGCATCTCCACAGTAGTAATAATCATGATATTTACGGTAGCCCCTAGGTCAATTAAAGTTTTTTCTATAGGGATATCTTTTATAAAAATAGTAACTACAGGGTTTCAGGGATCAATGCATTTTTCTATTATTATTCCCAGTGTTAACTCGACTAGCTGACCTATTACTTGTATCATATGGGGCTCTTTTTATTTCCTTCCAGGTCCTTTAATGCATAACTCCCTTATAGTTTTTGCATAAATTGGTAGATATTTTATGGATTGTAGTAAGATAATTTTCACACAAACATTTTTCAGTAAAGTTTCAAGATCGAATTCAGGCAAGAGATTTTTTTTTCTATTGCCAACCTTTTTGTAAAAGGTGGTGTAACCCACCACCTCCAACATTTATCCACTTTCACTGGCTTTCACGGGGTAAAAATGAGTTGAGGGTCACTATGATAAAACTTAACCTCCTAAATGACCTTAAGGAAATGGATTCGACAACTTAAGACCTTACTAACTTCCCTCAGGTGCTACAAGACCCCCAAGAGTAACCCAACTCCCCAGGTGTCCAACCCTTGAGATAAATCTCTTTTTGACTGACCTAAAGCCCCAGACGCTCCCTTTCCAAGGTCTACAAGAAACTATATCCCTCCAGTCACACTGATAAGCCTACCTCCATGCGATTGTGGAATTTTCCAGTCAGTTCTATGCCAATGATCTCGAATTCTAAGCCACTTTTTCAGGTTCAGGACTCAGGCCTCTACCCATAACTCAGTGTAACTTCTAGAGATGATAAATTACATAGAAACAAAGCTTATGAACCAAAACTTGAACTAGGACTTGACCTGACCTCTGCCAACAGAGACTGACATTTTGTCAAACACATGGTGAACATGCAACCTACAAGTCATGAATGCAAATCTGAACATAATGGTATGAAAACGTATATGAGGATAAAAAATAAGGAACAATGCCTTATCACAATAGCTGTCATGCCACCAATTAGGTATTGCATTCATTATCCAGACATTCATTAATAGAAATGTGTTAAGAACCATACTTAGATCTATCAATTAACCATGCTTATAACTGGCATATAACCAGATAAATAACAATGAGTGAGAAAACATTAAAGCCACGTAATAACAAGTATATTTACCCATCAAACGCAAGATGAAATTATCTCTTATTAACCTTATGCAAAAGCCAACCAAGTTAGGGACTTCCATGTACCACCTCTTTCTTTTAGCCAATCACCCCTTTGCCATATTACAAGCATGAATGTGGGATCTCATGGGATAAAACCATCCATAAAAACAAGGGAATCCAGAGGTTAAACCACCTCCACCTTCACCATACCGTGATCTCACCTAAACCAGTCCTGATATCACAAAACCAAACCGAGCTTGGAACTCAATCCAAAAATCCAAAATTTTCAATTGGTGCCCTTCAAGCCCCAATCAAGGCACTTCACTTATCATCCTCATGATGACATGATGTCCTATTAAGAATTGATCGATCATTCTTATCACTGTTGTAGGAACAAAATATTGATGAGTGGAATCTGAACATTCTCTTTACCCTCATCTTCGCACAACTCCAAAAACACTTCATTTTGATGCTTAAAATTATGAAGAAAAACTTGACCCCATCTTGGAAATCAGAAACAAAATAAACTTGCTTTAACATCTTCAAGATGAGCTTGTACATGAGAAGTACATTGCTGACTTTTTTTCCATGATATGATTTACCTTACCTACAATACATAGTCATATTATACAATCTTAAAAACAAAGATTCAATTCACACAAGTTTCAAATCGAATACTTGTATCAGTGAACATATGACAATTTGTAGACAACTTTGAACAATAATCTTGTACATTCACAAAAGTACTTGAACATGTGGACTTATATGAGCCAATACATACATTAATAAAAATATCTACTTGTTGAACATAGTGACTATTAGCTTTGCTACATACTTCAGCATTTGAGAACCAAATACAGGCCTGATTGGGTTGTTTATGCTAAAAAAGGATGTGCATCAGTCGTTCTTTTCCTACTCCACTTCATTTGCACTCTCATAAACCCTGCTACCTCCATTTTACCTCTAAAACTCTGTGTAAGTCCATGTTCTTTCGGCCCCCGAGCACTAAGTTTGAACCGTCATGTAACTGCGGTCACATGACTGTGTGCTTTTCGCAAGCCCTTTTCCGTTACAACAATCATTTTCTCCTTCCCTCATGCTCCCTTCATCAGTCTTAAAAAGAGTTAATTCCTTTATCGGGTCTGGGTTTTAGTCGCTGATCACAATCGCATCCATGTGTATAAAGGCTATGCCCCTCGACTTCCGTCGATGCGATCTAATTGCAACCGTTGATCGCTGCACCCTGATCCGATGGTTCCTCGCCGCAAATAACCTGCCCGCCTGTCTCCCGTCGTCCGATCACCTCTGCCACCATCGAACGATAGTCGCTCCTCCCGCATTCACAAACCGCTCGTGCATTAGCTCGCGATAAAGCGGTTTTCACTCGTTCCTGTCTGCCATGCGTCGCTCAATAATTCGCATCGCTTGCCCTTGTACAATTACCGCTCACCCACTAAAAGTGGTGCGATACATACTGCTTACCGCCCATTTTACTGTCCCCGCATGTTATCTCCCGTGCTACTCTTCCGCCCGATGGCCGTCAGATCTGTCCGCCTGCGATTCGATGGCTCACGTTGTTTGATCCTGTTTATGCTCGATTCCTCTCGACACTCCGTGTCAGGCGCTCTCCGCCGTCCATCCATGCGATCCGACGACTGATCTTCCTTCTTCATTTGTCCATACTGTCCATGACCATATCCATTTCATCTCCCGAAGGATGAAGGTAACCTGTTCGCCTGTACCTAGTGCATTTCCTCTCCAACAACCACATTCAAGAGATAGAATGGCCGAGAAGAAAAAGGACATGCCTCGAGCAGATCAGAGAATTTATCAGTTATGGAGCTTCTTCCATATTACACTCCACCTGCTAGAGGAGTACAACAGAGCACCAGAGAATGTCAAATTAATTCATTAAAGCAAGCAGATTATAGTAGAAACGCCATCAGAGAGTTAAAGCGGTTGGTGGTTCATTATGACCCCTCCACGCATAGAGCAACATAATATCTTTGTAATGAAACTCTATATATACCCAGAACACAGATGTAATCAGGGTTGATGGTTGTTGTTTTGATGTAAGGTTCAACTTCTGGAGACTGTAACTACTTTGATACTTGCAACATCTGGTCTTCATTTTCAGCTAATACAAGCTTCTTTTGTTGTTAATTGCTCACTTTCCATTTCTACTCTGTTCTAGGCTGTGCCTGTTGTGCATTTATTCATGTGCTCTTGATATTTAGCATTAGAGGGGTTTTCATCCCACCTCTATGTTGAAGTATAGCATGTATCATTGAATGTGTTATACAGGTTTCTGTTTACTTAATGCTAGAGAGCTGTCATCCTATCTGTGCATTAGGAAATTGATTTGCAGACCTCTTTACTGGTTGCAGCCGGCCATCACATGGTCTTGTGCATCTGCTGGTGTGGTTAGTATTCTCCATGTTCACCTAATCCTCAAACTATGAGTAATTGGTGGTCTAAAGCCTTGTAGTCTGGGGGTGTTCACCCATGTCTGGAGTTAAGCATAGTAGAAGTGGTTATCTTGCTTGAACAAGCATCATTCCTTCCATTCATCTGTTTCCAACATTATGTTGAGTTTGTGATGTTCCCAAGCATCTCCGAGATACAACCTAGGAGAGTTTCTTGGGGTGATAATAGTGACAATGAATGTTCACTTTACAAAATTACCTAAACAAGTAATGAAAACAAGTATTTAAAAAATTTTACAAAACAAATTTACAATAAGTGTACCCAAACTTTGCCTCTCCTAGGCTTGTGGGTTCTCTTCTTGCACCATATTGTCTTGAAGGTTGCTTAGGATTGTGGAGAGTCCTCTTTGCCACCTTTTGTTTCACTTGCATTATGTAGCATAATCTCTTTACCTTTTTGTGAATGAAGTTCCAAATGCAACTTCCAACATTGTTCAGTATCATGTTCATGCACTTTACAATGAGAAAAGAAAAACTTATTCTTGTTTGCTAACGTAGAAGTTCTCTCATGTGAAAGAAAGTCATTATGCTTTATGCCCAAAATTTGGGCCATTCATTTAACAATTATCATATGTTTCTCACATACAGCCACACAATGGTCAAAAACATCAGAGAATGTACAAGGATACTGATTCCACAAGTATTCAAAATTTACATGCATTGGAAAACACTCTTTAGAGTTATACATGTCTTTAGAGTTGCAATTTCGACAATTTTCAAAAGGTGGTGACATCACATGCTCAAATGTTTGATGTACCTCAAGTTGTTTGGAGCATACTACAAACTTCTTTCAACTACATCCCACTCCCTGGTACTTCCGTCTTTCCTCAAACATAATTGGATTGGTAATACCTTGACCATTTTTTCCAATATCTCCACCTGCATATCCCATCTTGGAAAGAAAATTCATACCTATGCCCTTGGTATGTTGCTCGAATGCTGCAAAAGAGTTGTTATGAATATAAACAGAAGGAGTGGAACTTGAGATGTTAATTACCGCTTTAAACTTGTCATGCATCCTTTCAGCTTTTGATGATGACGATGATGGCCAACTTGTGGATGAATCTAGCCACCCACTCTTATCCACTGGCATATGGTGTGCTTATTGAAGATGTTTGCAAAATTCACATGCAACATCTTCGACATATGGTCGAAAACCACTATTTGAACCATAACCACATACTGGCCTCATTATGGAGGTTTCTCTTGCTGGTGCAGGAGTTAAACTTTCTGCAACTTTTTTTTTGACAAATTTGGTTGCTATTATAAATCTAAAAAAAGGTGGGAGACTGAGCTCTAGAAATACATGCTGAGGTACCAAGAAGAGCTAGGGAAGAAGGAGTTACAGCTTAAACAAAATTCCTCCTTAATCCTACCTTTTGGGCTTCTAAAAACCAAAGACCAAAGGTAAATCCTAACAAACTGAAGTAATAAATAATAGCATTTACAAAGCATTAGTCTATATTAATGTGGTTGATGTGTCAAGCAATGGAATCTTCAGGTTTGTTGTCGGCGCCGACTTGCTTCAAGCTTGAAGAACTTGTTGGAGCTGCGTTTTTATTTTATGCTGTTCCTTTTCTGTGTTTCCTTTTCTGTTGTTCCTTTTCTGCTGTTCCATTGTTCCCGCTGTTCCTTTTCTTCTATATTTTCTGCTGTTCCTTTTCTGTTGTTCCTTTTTTTCTGCTTTAAAAAGCAGAGGGGTATATAAATAGAGAGGGGAGAATAGACGCCTTCATTTCTCAGGAAAAGCATAGAAGTAAGAATAGGCAAGGAAGGAACAGTGAAGGGAGGAGTATGCGATGGGGGAAAAATAGGGGCAGTCACTGAAAAAGAGCGCTGTGAAACAACAACAATCCGAAATGATCGAAAGAGCCACGGAACAAGCGAAAATGGGAAGGGAGGCTTGAGGGTAAAGAGAATGCATCCTGGTATAAGTAGCAAGCAAACAGAGAGGCGTGAAGGACATGATGACGAGGTGAGTGCTGAGGTGGTCACAGATTCTGCATGGGCAACATAGATTCAAAAAATCTGAGGAGACTGCAGGGAGAAAAGGGAGGATTTCCGACAGCGTGGAGTAGATAGCCTCGGGATTGTTTTTGATTTGGTCAGGGTACGCCCTGAGTAAGATGTGAGTCTTTAGATATGAATTTTTTTTACAAGTCATGGGAATCATGGAAGAAATTGGAATTGTTCCTCGTTGTTACAGAGGATATTTCCCTTTTGTCTTATACAAGCTTGGCTGGCGCTTTTATCAGCTTCCCGACTGATGGTTCGAAGGATATGGTAAAATTGGAAATCTTGAGTTTGATTGATCATGACTTGGCATCTGCTGATGGTTTGTTGTAAGAAGATGTTGGAGGCTTTTCATTTTCTAGTCATTAAACTGATAATGATAGCAGAATCGCCGAAGATCAAAACTTTCTTGACTTCATGAATTTTTAGTTGAAGAATTCCTTGATAGAGCGCTAGAGCCTCTGCTCTGTTGTTTGAAAGGATCCCTAATCCCCACTCAAAGGTGAATAAGGGCTCATCATTGGGTTTGTAGATAACTTCGCTTGCTCCCGCTGCTCCTGGCTTTGATTTGGAGGCACCGTCAAAGAACAAGGAGTGGGTGTTGCTAGTGCGGAGCCACTTGTGGAAGTCATCCTGCTTTAGTCAGATTTTCCAGTTGTGACTGTGATTGCTGTTGAAGTTGCTGTAGATTTTCGCTGCTGGCAGGATACTGATCTTATCTATTAGACTGCTTATGAAATATTTTTCTTCAACCCAAAGACTTGTCATGTCCATTTTTTTTGTGCTCTTAGAAGCGATGGTTTCTATCACAAGGCTTTTAGCCTTGTTGCAAAGATGCCTGATTGTGGTCTCTTTATATTTAAAGATCTTGCTGTTCCTAGCAATCCAGATCCTCCATAAGAGGGAAAATGGGAGGGCATCCCGCACTCTCTTGGCAATGTTGTTTTTCATGGATTTCCAGGGGTAGTTTTTTTTTTTTCTAGTTTTTAAGGACTTCCCCAATGGATTGCTGAGAGTTCCATGTAAAGGGAATGATTGGGGTAATACTATTCCAACAAGAAAAAGAAAAAGGACACGAAATGAAGAGGTGCTGGATGTACTCCTCCGCTTCTTGGCAATTAGGGCATCTGGAGGGTCCAACAATGCCTTTTTTTTTAAGATATTCTGCAGTGAGAGTTTTTTCTTTTAAGAGGGTCCACATAAAAAATTTCACCTTAGGGATGGCTTCTGATTTCCACATTGTTTTCCATTGTGTCCATGTTGGTGCTGGGTAGTCCCTATTGCATAGATAATTGTATCCTGCTTGTATTGAGTAGATGGTGCCAGTGGGGTCCCATCGGAATTCATCCTTGCCATGTTTTATTGTAGGTGCAATGTTGTGGAGGTGTTTATGAAAGTTGTCAAGATTCTCTTTGATTCGTTGAGGGATGGGAGGAAGGCTCCATCTCTTTCAAGCTTGGGTATTTGTGTCCCATTGCGAAATTTGATCTAAACTATATATTCCTTTACTTTGAAGAAAGAGAATTATTGGAGCCATACCTGGAAGACTACTAATTGGCTGATTCCCCATAATTTTATCAGTGCCAATGTTGATTTTGCTGCTGCCTTTGGGAACCTTGGAGACGTTTTGAGCCATAAAGGAGATGGCTTTTTTACAGAGTTTCCAGATCCTTGTGTTGTTCCTGTTGGGTATTTCAGTTGTAAGCAGATGCTGCCTTGGGTGGCTGAGATATTTGGCCTCCAGAAATTTTTTCCACCAAGCTGATTGGTCTTCAATAAGCCTCCAGACTATCTTGCCGCCAAAGGCTGAATTGGTGAGAGATGGAGATCTAATTCCAAGACCTCCTTTTTCTTAGTTTTGAATTACTTGTTTCCATCCAACCAAGTTATATTTTCTCTTTTCATTTTTCCCTCTCTGCCAAAGGAAAAACCTGAGAATACTGTCCATTTTGCGGAGAAAAGAGGCTGGAGCCTGGGCAAGGGAGAATTGGTAAAGAGGAAGAGAGGAAAGGCCCGATTTGAGCAGTACCAATCATCCAGCTGGGTTGAGCCAAGTGGCTCCCCAATTTTGAACTTTTCTTTTCATTTTATCTAAAGTTGTTTCCCAAACATCAACTCTTGCATTTCTTATATTCACTGGCATTCCCAAATAATTGAAATGGTGCCAATTTAACTTGCAAGGCACACCGAAGATGTTGGCTATGTTTTGTAGCATTTGAGCTGAGGCGTTCCATCCATAAATACAAATTTTGTAGTGATTAATCATTCCCCTTGAATATATCATGAATTTGACTAACAAATATTTGAATCTTCGAGCTATGATTGCGTACGCCCCTCCAATCAACAGGATATCATCAGCAAATTGGGAGTGACTGATGTTTTTCACTCCATATTCAAATTTGATTCTAGTGATGAGGCCTGTCTGCCGCTTATGGTCAAGGGCGCAACTGAAGGACTCAACCATTAAAAGGAAAAGATAGGGGGACAAAGGACAACCTTGCCTTAATCCTCTTGAAGATTGAAAGGCAGGGCTGGGTCTACCATTGATAAGGGGAGCTATCCAAGGGCCAGAGATACAGGCTCTTATGAGATCAATAAAGAAGGATGAGAAGCCCATTTTTTGAAGAACGACAAATAGAAAGGAGTGTTTAACCTTGTCAAAAGCATTTGCCAAGTCCAATTTCAAGATGAAGCCCTTTTCATTTCTAGAATGGCTTGAGCGAATGGCTTCCTGGACTAAGAGAATAGAATCTGAAATATGCCTATTTGTCATAAACCCACCTTGGTTTTCAGAGATTAACATAGGCAGTAGAGGTTTGAGACGGGAAGCAAGAATTTTTTTGAAAATTTTGTAGGAAGAATTGCATAAGGATATGGGTCGGAAATGGGAGAAATTTAAAGGCCGGTTCTCCTTTGGAATGAGGGCCAGATGTGTTGAATTTGTGTAGCCTCCTAATTTATTTTTCCTCTGAATCCATTTAAAGTATTTGATGAGGTCCTTTTTGATCATTTCCCAATACTCCCTATAAAAACAAATAGGAAAGCCGTCTGGCCCTGGTGCCTTGTCTGGCTGGAGGCCCCAAATTGCTTCCTTGATTTCTTCTTATTTTATTTCCTCTTTCAGCCTTTCATTTGCTTCTGCTGCAATATTTTTTGACAATGCTATAGGAAGTCAGCGTAGTTTTCGTTCTCCCCTGATTTAGCAGCTCTTTAAAATGTTCTGAGGCAGCATTTTTGATGGCAGTTTGATCATTGTGTTGAGTGCCTGCATTATCTGTGATAGCTGTTATATTATTTCCGATTTGCTGAACAGTGGCTTGCTTATGGAAAAAAGTTGTGTTCCTATCTCTGCTCTTCAACCAAGTCTGCCTTGATTTAATTCACCATTTTTCTTCCTCTTCTCTTCTGGGACTGTATAGCTGACTGTAAAGATTTTCTTCTTGACTTTTTCAGCCTGATAATATTCTTACTTTTCTAGTGCATAGTGAAGTTCTTCAATTTTGGCTTTCACTTCTCTTTTCTTTTCTTCTGGCTCTTTATATTGGGTTTTTGCCCAATTCTTGAGAGCATTCTTTACATTTCTAAGTTTGCTTTCCCAAATAAAACTTGGAGATCCTTGACATGTTGGCACCAAGTTTGCTGGACCAACACTTTGGCTGCTTCAATGTCATTCCATAAAGGACTATATTTAAAAGGGAGAGGGCCCACGGGTAGAGAAATTCAAGGGTTAAAGCAGTGGGATAATGGTCTGAAGCAGCAAAAGGAAGGATGGAAGCATTGACAACTGAAAAGGTGGAGAGAAGGGATACATTTACGAGGATTCGGTCGAGCCTTTCCATAATATTATTTCTCCCCAATCTGTGATTACTCCAGGTGTATTTGTGATTCTTTGGAATGATATCGACAAGATCACCATGTTGCATAACATTTTCCAACTGATTTCTAAAAGGATCTGGGTTGAAGCTGCCTCCACATTTTTCATTAGCATGTAAAATGAGGTTTAAGTCACCTCCTAAAATGATGTTGCTGCTGTTTTCTTCTGCTATATTATTGCTGAGAGAGTCCCAGCAAACTTCTTTATCCCTATAATGATTCGGGACATAAACATTGTAAATTACTATACGTTGACTGCTGATAATATTCTGCAATACAATCTTGACCCAATGTTGTTCTACTATTTCTGCTGTGCTGTTCCATTCATCTTGAAGCCAAAGTGTAGCAATTCCTCCTGAGGCTCCTCTGGAATCACATATACATCTTTTGTAGCGCTTATGTTGTTCAATAAGCTTGTTCATCTCTGGCTGTCTCTGCTTTGTTTCTTGGAGTAAAACAATGGTTGGTTTCTCTTGGTTAATAAGATCCTTTAAGGCATTTGATTTGGAGGGGTGCCCTAGTCCCCTTCTGTTCCATGATAGGATTTTAATCATTTCAGGTGAGAGGTGCGAGGAGTTGCTCTCCCTCCCTTGTCTTTGTCTATTGGTCCTTGAATATATGATTCAATGGGGTTCTGGAGCCCCAATGCTATGTGTTTTTGCGCATTTTCATCCTTGTGCTATTTGGCAGACTTTATTCCAGGCTTCTTTTGATTGTCTAGAATGGATCCATGCTCCTTGGAATTGCTTCTGGTGATTCTGATAGGGGGAGGATCAGACGGGAGGGAAGAGGAAATGACCTAGGGAAGGGGAGAAGAGGTAGGATCAGATTGAATCAAGGGAGGAGATTCCTCGGGAAGAGAGAGGATGTGAAAGGGATTGGAAGAAGGAGAAGAGGTAAGGGGATTCGGCTGGTGTTGTAGGGAAAAGTATCCGATTCGGATGACCCTATCCCACTCTAAGGGTGATAGTACCTCAGCAACAACTGTAAACAAAACTACTTAAGGTTTACTTCTTTATGAAAGCAAGAGAGAATGAAGAAATGCGCTAACCGTTGCCTTGCGCTTAATATTTGCTCCAATCTCTTCTCTTTGCTGCTTGCTCCTAGCTCTTTGCTCTTTTGCTGGCCCAGCTATAATGAGATCCTGCAAAATAACAGAGAAGGAAACTACAAGAAGCATGCATTCATAACTGATTCAAGGATTAGCATAAATCAAATATACAATCATCACAATACATCATTGAAACAAATGCATATAGAAGAACCTCAATAGCTTTTATTAATGGAAGAAGTAAAGTTCTGAGAAGGTTACAACCATTGAAGGCCCCAATCCAGAAACACCTCCCAGCAGAAAGAATTTCTCCTCTTCACCTCCTTCAAGCAATCACCCAATAGCTCTATAGTGAAACCAACAGCATATCATTACTTTGCACAAAATTCCAGCCTCCTGAGCTCATAGGAGAGAGCTCAATATATAGATGAATTGAGAAAGGATGAGTCAGCTTGCAACTGATGTGTAGCTGCCTTGTGTCCTCTCTCTCTTCAGTTGATCTTCAGTTCTTGAGTCCACTTGGAGAACCTTGCTTCCACTTGGAGAAACAGAGCCTCTGACTCATCACAAGGCGAAATCCCTGATCCAAGTGTCATTTTTGGAAGATTCCAGAGCAATGACTCAGTGTGCCACTTGTCCCATCTCGCTCAGCGCAGGTGGCCTTTGTTCCACTTGCTTTGCAACGCAGGTACACCATGGAGGAGTTGAGTTTCAGCGCAGAAGCCTAGTGGAGCACCTGCTTTGATTTCAGGATTGCTTGTTTTTGAGTGTTTTCAGGTGGAGAACTGATCTGAGAGCTGTTGGTTTGCTGACCTTGTTCCTCTAGGGGTAGGAACATCATGTTTAGGGACTTTGGATCCCTTGGATTATTGACAATTCATGCCTGATGCTGCAAGGCACAAAATTGTCTATAACAGATGCCCCCTAAAGTATGAGGTCGTTTATCGGGTGAAATGCTTTATTAGGAGGATCCGAAGTTCATTCAATCTGCTGAGAAGGGTCCTGTAATAAGATACAATACAATACATTATTTTTCATTCTTTTTCATGATCTAGCTGAGGCGGGCATTCCCATGCTCAGCTTTATAAATACATTTCGGTACATGGAACGGACGATCGTCTGATGATAGACTGATAATTCTCTGCTGAAATTATCATCCTTTGAGAAGGATGATCATCTGCTGCAATGATGTACATATCAAATGTCTTTATATCCTGAATATATATCGCAGCCCGGATGGATGAAACTAGATCCGGGGTCTTCAATCTCTTCCGATCTTCACTCGATGTACAAGTCAATCCATGTGAGAATTTCTTGAAGTCGAACATGGGAAGACATCGCTTGATTACCGGTCAATGATGTAAACCGTTAACAAGCGCGAGAGGAATCACCGATAAGGATGATGACCCTCAAGGTACGGCAGTACAATTCACATGGTGGGAATAAAGGACTTGGCGTCGACCACCATGAAAAATCTTCTGGTCGAAGGTCATTGATGTATACCTGTCGCCGGAAGTGAGAAACTTGCCATTGAGGCATGCAAGCTTCAAAGTACTGAAGGGGGGTGTTCCTAGATCAACTCCTTGGATAATGAGCTGATGTCGACAAGGAGCGATCCGTCAAAGGAGGGCCTTAATGAATCCCACATCAGTGACACGGAACGGAGCTAGTGATTGTGATGAGGTGAAAACAAACTGTGATGTATGATTCAGGGTGGCGGTCATGAAATGGATGAAGGACAATGTATGGCAGTGGATGGGACACGGTTGACTCTTTGCAAAACAACATCTCTTGAACATATAACGACACTGATGTGATGGATTGGTAGCATTACCCCAAATGTGGATGGTGTGGCGAGGACCATGGTGATGAGACCGGTGAATGAAACAACCCAACCCGATGTGATACGGAGGACAAAGTGTCATGTTCAAGAGCGACTTGCTACCATTAAAGCTGTGAGGTTCTCCCAATTTTTCCCCAGTCATTGCTGACCAGTACCTCTTTATTTTTATCAAGCTTGAGGAGGATAACATATGCTTGTTCTATAACCTGCCCTTCGGGCAAGCCCATCGCTATGTTTTAACGAGCCTAGCGATAGGGAAACTCGTTCTCGTCTAAAGACAAGTTTGTCGCTATTTAATGAATTTAACGAGTCTAACGACAAGGATAACTCGGTCCTTTTCATTTTTAGAGAGTCTGAAAAGGTACATAAAGTCAACTCCAAAATTCCTTTTTCGTCATCTAATCCCTTAAGTCCGAAAAAGTATAAAACAATACAGAAGGGATGAATTTTCGATTGCTTTAACGAGCCGAACAAAACAAGCGCTCGATCTTTTTGTGCAATAATCCCTCAGGTCCAAAAAGATTAAAATCTAGAGGAGGGATAGCTCTTCCGGTCGTTTAACGAGCTGGAAGGCCAAAACTCGGCAAACTTTTCATATTTTACGAGTCAGTGAAAAGAGCTCAAAGAAGACTCGTCTTTTGAGGAACGAGTGATAAACAGGGATAGCAGCAGATTCCAGGTACAGGTTGGAATATTCCAATCACGGCAGTGTCACAAGGATGGCTAAGTGAAATCACTCTTCGCAGCTGTTCCTCAAAATAGGTAAATAAACATATGGAGATGAACGATTGGCCAAATGAACGGATGGAGGTGAGACTGCAAGAACACGACCAAGGGCTTTAATATGGCTGTCAAAGGTTACATTTACCAAGGTTATTTACCGGTTCATTTTTTCTGAGTGAGCTTGAACTCTAGGGAAGATTGCTCACAACTTATGTTTATTTTTTAACGAGCATGAACTATGTGCTAAAACTGCTCGGAGATGGATGCCCCCAGCATAATAATGCAGACGAGGCATATGCCCCTAAGCCTTAAGGGGCAGTTCATTTTTTAACGAGCTTGAATGCGACCAAACCTTGCTCGATTATACCAGTCATAATACAAGGAACGCCTCAGGTGAGGTAGTCATTTTTAAGGAGCTATACCTCACTAGTTACTCCAATTTGGCAAGTTTTAACTTTTGCCCCACATCCTTTCTTTATGCAAGCTGGAAAAGGCTAATCCTACGAGTTTAATGGGTTAGACCTACAGGTTTAAAGGGAGGACCTAAAAATTTAAAAAAATAAATAGTCGTCCCGTGCTTGCACTCCAAAAGGTTCGCATGCCCCCAGGTATAAAGTATAATTTCAAGGCTACCCCTCCTCTGTCCCACCTCTGTTTTTCTACTTGTCGTCTTGCTATATTTTTAATGATACTTGTCTTCTCGTTATTTTTCGGTGCCGACGGTACTTGTCTTCCCATCAGTTCACTTTTTGATTTTTGCAAGATCGCAACAGATAAAACATTGGCGTTACGGAGGGAGGTTTGCCTCTTACTTATTATCCGAAAAATGGTTTTATTCGCTGCCGCAAACTAAACTCTCTTTTCGGCGATGTCTATCATTAGGTTGCTAAGGATGGTGACTACTTGTTGCAGCAATTTCATCTCTTTCTTTGGAGGCTGCCCCTACTTATCCTTCAAAACATATGTTTTAATGGGTGAGGCTTGCCTTCAAAGATGGTGGCTACTTGCCGCCACAAATGGATCTCCTCCCTCAGGAGAGCCTACTTTTTAGACAAAGGGAGCGAGAAGCTGATTATCTCACTCACATAACTTTGACAAAAGAACTTTATCCTAGAACAACCCTCTCTTCCTTCCTTCGGACGGGGTACGGACTAGTCCCATTCTTCTGCGGAAATTAACTTTATACCCAAGGTTTCCTCTGCCCAAGGCAGGCCAGGGTGCATGCCCCCTGGGTCCCAGTTACATCTTTCCGAATCACTCGCATTCATCGGGAAGTAGAACTGGGGGTGGAGGCATTCCTTGAGTGAATAAACCGTTAAGGGATGGTATTTGACTATTTGCGATGCGTGATCCTGGAAATGAAAGTTGGTCTACGAGCTTGACCATTCTTCCTTCGTGCGGAAAACACATAACTCTAAAGAGTGAGGACACTATCGCCTCCATGCAATATATATAGTCTCGTCCAAGGAGTAAGTTATAAACCAAGGGTCCCTGGACGACCATGACGTTCATATGAACTGTCTTCCCCTTCAATGTAACTGGAACATTGGGGAGAATCCCTAACGGGCGACTGGTTCCTTTATCAAAACCCGATAGATTTCTCATCTCAGGTAAAAGCGCCGGGGAACCCAGTGCTTTCCAAGCAATAGAGGAAAGGATACTCACAGATGCCCCTTCATCAATGATAGTTCCAGCCATCACCATTCTGTAGATTTGGACGATGATTCTGAATGGGATATTGGCTGGTAACCGGGGTCCGCCTAGTTGATTCCAATCAAAGGATACAACTAGGTTGCTTGGTGGTGGGACCGAATATATGGCCGGATACGACCCTGACGATGTTCCTTCCTGCGATAAAGGAATGGGCGCATTGCCCTGATGCTCATCAGAGTCTGTGTTGATGAAAAGAATATGGACGGTGTCATCCTTATCCTCTTCAGTGAGGGTGTCATTTGAAGATGGGTCTTCAATGACGGTGTCATTTGAGGATGAAACCTCTGAAGGAAGAACTGGGTCAACTACCATTTCAACCTTTAGACTTTCGTCTGGTCTGGATTCAGTAGGTTCATTCTCAATGACCGACACTTCAGCTGACCACTTGAGCGGGCCAGCTGGATTTTCAACTATCGAGGGATTAGGCACGAGTTTTTGGTATCCAGGAGGAAGTCGTAATGGTGATACCGGACGATCTTCCAAAACTCTCTTCGCCTCATCTAAGAATGGACATCGGTGGATGGCGTGATCGCCTTCACACAACATACAGGGTGATCTTGGTCTCCCTTTTCGTCCTTCACTCTCGCTAGTTGACGGACTGCAATCAACATGACTACCAGAGGTTGATGCTACCGGATTGTGCAACCTGGGGGACCAGTCCCTTAGTATCCGGGGAATACAAGGACAGTCACGGTGGAAGTGGGTCCCTTTGCAAATGACACATGGCGATTTAGGCCCGGTCGGTGCAGTGTGTGGATTTTTGTCAGATGTCTTTTGCTTGCCCCCAGTCGCCTTCGCCATAGGCCCCTTCTGCTTCTTTTCTCTCTTCTTCTTTTCCTTCTTCTCCATGGGAGGCTGACTTTTGCCGGCTCTACCTCGCGAAGATGAAGGATCAGAGGAAGAATTGTAAGAAGTGGAAGGCTGGTGGGTAGCTCTAGACTGGTGTGACTGTTGATTCAACTGCTCAGGATTAGTGGTGATTTGAACTACATTAGTTGAAAAGAGCCATACAGGTAGGCCAATTGTCAATTCTGGAAGTGACAATGTGGCCATATGAGGCGCACCAACATCTCCCCAAGAGGAGAAGGGACTGGGACTTCCGCCAAGGTGACTTCCTTGGTTGGTGGGCTCCATACTTTTCAACCGAAAGATCAACGTGGGAATAACAGGTGATTATGTTCCGATTAAAATAAATTTTATTAACGACACTTTTAGACACAACTTTGCTTTTTCATGTTTTAAGAGTCGAGAAAAAGCTAAAGATGACTCTAGTCTCCTTCGATGTTTTAACGAGCCCGAAGTGACAAATGCTCGGATGGACTTTTTCAGTTATAGAGTTTGAAAAAGGCCAAAAGAAACTTCTCTGGAGTTCTAGGCAGAGGGTGTGCCAAACTTTTCGCGAAACCACAGAATAAGTTTTACGGTACGGGTGGTCAATCTTCGTGAATGCTGTGTTCACTGCATCGCGATCAGTAGGGCGGCCGACACGGCTTCCTATGGATAAAGGCTTTGTTCCTATAGGGGTCTCCCAATATATACGCGACGGTACGTGGGAGCACAAGTCCGTATTAGTGCCACCGACTCTCAGGAGGAATCACCCACCTTCGTAGAGATCGACAGTCACTATGTTTAACGACGCCGGAACACGTCTCTACCTAGACCTCTATGTGTTTGCGTTATGTTACAAAGCGTTGTTATGTAAATTGAATTTATTTTAATGTTGATCTTGTTTAGCAGTTTGCCTTTAAGGATCACCACGAGATGTATGTAACAAATTCCTGAATGCAGTCTAAGATGAGAAGCAAACTTTTCAATCTTTCAACTTTGAAAATCTTAACTACTGAGGGAGAAGAAAGGCAAATCTTTTCACACAGATCATAGAGCACACACTAATGCAAATTTTCCTAAATCAGCATGCAAACAGTCAAATGCAAAATGCACAATGCATGTATTTTCTTTTCCCTTTCTTAATGTTGATGTATTACAAAAAGAAAGTTGTTATATAACTTTGATTTCGATTTCAAGCGAAAGTAAACAAGCTTGTCCAAAATCAAAAGACACCTTAAGATCTACTCATTTAATCACTGGATATACATGAAATCAAACCATAATGACGAAAGTAAAAAGACTAATCAGCTATGGACACAAACAAGCTAACTCTTTAGACCAGCAAAATTGCCTAACACAGGTTCAGATCTAAGAGGCCAAAGCAAGACTGGTTAACTTTCGTTATGGGAAATTGTAAATGATGTAAGAAATACAAAAGAACAAGTACAATTTCATTATATAACAGAGGCGGAATGATGGCAAGTAAGGTTGGTTTCAGAATAGGTACAAGAAAGACAACTTGCTGCGAAAAACTATAGTGAAAACAGGCAAGAAAAAGGGAGGAAACCCAACTGCACAAGGCAAAATTGGGTCAACGCAGGTGCTGCTCAGCCAGTCTGGCTCTCAGCGCAGGTAGCCCCTTCGGGACCTGCGTTGCAAATCAGGTAGCCTGTGTACTACCTGCTTTGGAAAACGAAAGTTGCGTTTTCTCAGTTTCCGGGTCACAATTTTCTAAAAAATGCACAGTTTTTGCTCAAATCAGAAGCAATCAGTCAAGCACACACTAAGGTATGACAAGGAAGGTGAAAAGCTATCACTAAGAGCTTACAAGGATCCTTGTAGATCAGCTCTTCAAGTCATGAACATGCTCAGAAATGAGCAAGAGTAGCTGCCCTCTACTTCGCTTTTGATATAGTCAAAAGCTTTTCGATTAAAGTATGAGGTCGTTTATTCGGGAAATGAAATGCTTTATTAGGAACATCCGAAGTTCATTCAATCTGCTGAGAAGGGTCCTGTAATAAGATACGATACAATACATTATTTTTCATTCTTTTTCATGATCTAGCTGAGGCAACATTCCCATGCTCAGCTTTATAAATACATTTCGGTACATGGAACGGACGATCGTCTGATGATAGACTGATAATTCTCTGCTGAAATTATCATCCTTTGAGAAGGATGATCATCTGCTGCAATGATGTACATATCAAATGTCTTTATATCCTGAATATATATCGCAGCCCGGATGGATGAAACTAGATCCGGGGTCTTCAATCTCTTCCGATCTTCACTCGATGTACAAGTCAATCCATGTGAGAATTTCTTGAAGTCGAACATGGGAAGACATCGCTTGATTACCGGTCAATGATGTAAACCGTTAACAAGCGCGAGAGGAATCACCGATAAGGATGATGACCCTCAAGGTACGGCAGTACAATTCACATGGTGGGAATAAAGGACTTGGCGTCGACCACCATGCAAAATCTTCTGGTCGAAGGTCATTGATGTATACCTGTCGCCGGAAGTGAGAAACTTGCCATTGAGGCATGCAAGCTTCAAAGTACTGAAGGGGGGTGTTCCTAGATCAACTCCTTGGATAATGAGCTGATGTCGACAAGGAGCGATCCGTCAAAGGAGGGCCTTAATGAATCCCACATCAGTGACACGGAACGGAGCTAGTGATTGTGATGAGGTGAAAACAAACTGTGATGTATGATTCAGGGTGGCGGTCATGAAATGGATGAAGGACAATGTATGGCAGTGGATGGACACGGTTGACTCTTTGCAAAACAACATCTCTTGAACATATAACGACACTGATGTGATGGATTGGTAGCATTACCCCAAATGTGGATGGTGTGGCGAGGACCATGGTGATGAGACCGGTGAATGAAACAACCCAACCCGATGTGATACGGAGGACAAAGTGTCATGTTCAAGAGCGACTTGCTACCATTAAAGCTGTGAGGTTCTCCCAATTTTTCCCCAGTCATTGCTGACCAGTACCTCTTTATTTTTATCAAGCTTGAGGAGGATAACATATGCTTGTTCTATAACCTGCCCTTCGGGCAAGCCCATCGCTATGTTTTAACGAGCCTAGCGATAGGGAAACTCGTTCTCGTCTAAAGACAAGTTTGTCGCTATTTAATGAATTTAACGAGTCTAACGACAAGGATAACTCGGTCCTTTTCATTTTTAGAGAGTCTGAAAAGGTACATAAAGTCAACTCCAAAATTCCTTTTTCGTCATCTAATCCCTTAAGTCCGAAAAAGTATAAAACAATACAGAAGGGATGAATTTTCGATTGCTTTAACGAGCCGAACAAAACAAGCGCTCGATCTTTTTGTGCAATAATCCCTCAGGTCCAAAAAGATTAAAATCTAGAGGAGGGATAGCTCTTCCGGTCGTTTAACGAGCTGGAAGGCCAAAACTCGGCAAACTTTTCATATTTTACGAGTCAGTGAAAAGAGCTCAAAGAAGACTCGTCTTTTGAGGAACGAGTGATAAACAGGGATAGCAGCAGATTCCAGGTACAGGTTGGAATATTCCAATCACGGCAGTGTCACAAGGATGGCTAAGTGAAATCACTCTTCGCAGCTGTTCCTCAAAATAGGTAAATAAACATATGGAGATGAACGATTGGCCAAATGAACGGATGGAGGTGAGACTGCAAGAACACGACCAAGGGCTTTAATATGGCTGTCAAAGGTTACATTTACCAAGGTTATTTACCGGTTCATTTTTTCTGAGTGAGCTTGAACTCTAGGGGAAGATTGCTCACAACTTATGTTTATTTTTTAACGAGCATGAACTATGTGCTAAAACTGCTCGGAGATGGATGCCCCCAGCATAATAATGCAGACGAGGCATATGCCCCCTAAACCTTAAGGGGCAGTTCATTTTTTAACGAGCTTGAATGCGACCAAACCTTGCTCGATTATACCAGTCATAATACAAGGAACGCCTCAGGTGAGGTAGTCATTTTTAAGGAGCTATACCTCACTAGTTACTCCAATTTGGCAAGTTTTAACTTTTGCCCCACATCCTTTCTTTATGCAAGCTGGAAACGGCTAATCCTACGAGTTTAACGGGTTAGACCTACAGGTTTAAAGGGAGGACCTAAAAATTTAAAAAAATAAATAGTCGTCCCGTGCTTGCACTCCAAAAGGTTCGCATGCCCCAGGTATAAAGTATAATTTCAAGGCTACCCCTCCTCTGTCCAACCTCTGTTTTTCTACTTGTCGTCTTGCTATATTTTTAATGATACTTGTCTTCTCGTTATTTTTCGGTGTCGACGGTACTTGTCTTCCCATCAGTTCACTTTTTGATTTTTGCAAGATCGCAACAGATAAAACATTGGCGTTACGGAGGGAGGTTTGCCTCTTACTTATTATCTGAAAAATGGTTTTATTCGCTGCCGCAAACTAAACTCTCTTTTCGGCGATGTCTATCATTAGGTTGCTAAGGATGGTGACTACTTGTTGCAGCAATTTCATCTCTTTCTTTGGAGGCTGCCCCTACTTATCCTTCAAAACATATGTTTTAATGGGTGAGGCTTGCCTTCAAAGATGGTGGCTACTTGCCGCCACAAATGGATCTCCTCCCTCAGGAGAGCCTACTTTTTAGACAAAGGGAGCGAGAAGCTGATTATCTCACTCACATAACTTTGACAAAAGAACTTTATCCTAGAACAACCCTCTCTTCCTTCCTTCGGACGGGGTACGGACTAGTCCCATTCTTCTGCGGAAATTAACTTTATACCCAAGGTTTCCTCTGCCCAAGGCAGGCCAGGGTGCATGCCCCCTGGGTCCCAGTTACATCTTTCCGAATCACTCGCATTCATCGGGAAGTAGAACCGGGGGTGGAGGCATTCCTTGAGTGAATAAACCGTTAAGGGATGGTATTTGACTATTTGCGATGCGTGATCCTGGAAATGAAAGTTGGTCTACGAGCTTGACCATTCTTCCTTCGTGCGGAAAACACATAACTCTAAAGAGTGAGGACACTATCGCCTCCATGCAATATATATAGTCTCGTCCAAGGAGTAAGTTATAAACCAAGGGTCCCTGGACGACCATGACGTTCATATGAACTGTCTTCCCCTTCAATGTAACTGGAACATTGGGGAGAATCCCTAACGGGCGACTGGTTCCTTTATCAAAACCCGATAGATTTCTCATCTCAGGTAAAAGCGCCGGGGAACCCAGTGCTTTCCAAGCAATAGAGGAAAGGATACTCACAGATGCCCCTTCATCAATGATAGTTCCAGCCATCACCATTCTGTAGATTTGGACGATGATTCTGAATGGGATATTGGCTGGTAACCGGGGTCCGCCTAGTTGATTCCAATCAAAGGATACAACTAGGTTGCTTGGTGGTGGGACCGAATATACGGCCGGATACGACCCTGACGATGTTCCTTCCTGCGATAAAGGAATGGGCGCATTGCCCTGATGCTCATCAGAGTCTGTGTTGATGAAAAGAATATGGACGGTGTCATCCTTATCCTCTTCAGTGAGGGTGTCATTTGAAGATGGGTCTTCAATGACGGTGTCATTTGAGGATGAAACCTCTGAAGGAAGAACCGGGTCAACTACCGTTTCGACCTTTAGACTTTCGTCTGGTCTGGATTCAGTAGGTTCATTCTCAATGACCGACACTTCAGCTGACCACTTGAGCGGGCCAGCTGGATTTTCAACTATCGAGGGATTAGGCACGAGTTTTTGGTATCCAGGAGGAAGTCGTAACGGTGATACCGGACGATCTTCCAAAACTCTCTTCGCCTCATCTAAGAATGGACATCGGTGGATGGCGTGATCGCCTTCACACAACATACAGGGTGATCTTGGTCTCCCTTTTCGTCCTTCACTCTCGCTAGTTGACGGACTGCAATCAACATGACTACCAGAGGTTGATGCTACCGGATTGTGCAACCTGGGGGACCAGTCCCTTAGTATCCGGGGAATACAAGGACAGTCACGGTGGAAGTGGGTCCCTTTGCAAATGACACATGGCGATTTAGGCCCGGTCGGTGCAGTGTGTGGATTTTTGTCAGATGTCTTTTGCTTGCCCCCAGTCGCCTTCGCCATAGGCCCCTTCTGCTTCTTTTCTCTCTTCTTCTTTTCCTTCTTCTCCATGGGAGGCTGACTTTTGCCGGCTCTACCTCGCGAAGATGAAGGATCAGAGGAAGAATTGTAAGAAGTGGAAGGCTGGTGGGTAGCTCTAGACTGGTCTGACTGTTGATTCGACTGCTCAGGATTAGTGGTGATTTGAACTACATTAGTTGAAAAGAGCCATACAGGGAGGCCAATTGTCAATTCTGGAAGTGACAATGTGGCCATATGAGGCGCACCAACATCTCCCCAAGAGGAGAAGGGATTGGGACTTCCGCCAAGGTGACTTCCTTGGTTGGTGGGCTCCATACTTTTCAACCGAAAGATCAACGTGGGAATAACAGGTGATTATGTTCCGATTAAAATAAATTTTATTAACGACACTTTTAGACACAACTTTGCTTTTTCATGTTTTAAGAGTCGAGAAAAAGCTAAAGATGACTCTAGTCTCCTTCGATGTTTTAACGAGCCCGAAGTGACAAATGCTCGGATGGACTTTTTCAGTTATAGAGTTTGAAAAAGGCCAAAAGAAACTTCTCTGGAGTTCTAGGCAGAGGGTGTGCCAAACTTTTCGCGAAACCACAGAATAAGTTTTACGGTACGGGTGGTCAATCTTCGTGAATGCTGTGTTCACTGCATCGCGATCAGTAGGGCGGCCGACACGGCTTCCTATGGATAAAGGCTTTGTTCCTATAGGGGTCTCCCAATATATACGCGACGGTACGTGGGAGCACAAGTCCGTATTAGTGCCACCGACTCTCAGGAGGAATCACCCACCTTCGTAGAGATCGACAGTCACTATGTTTAACGACGCCGGAACACGTCTCTACCTAGACCTCTATGTGTTAGCGTTATGTTACAAAGCGTTGTTATGTAAATTGAATTTATTTTAATGTTGATCTTGTTTAGCAGTTTGCCTTTAAGGATCACCACGAGATGTATGTAACAAATTCCTGAATGCAGTCTAAGATGAGAAGCAAACTTTTCAATCTTTCAACTTTGAAAATCTTAACTACTGAGGGAGAAGAAAGGCAAATCTTTTCACACAGATCATAGAGCACACACTAATGCAAATTTTCCTAAATCAGCATGCAAACAGTCAAATGCAAAATGCACAATGCATGTATTTTCTTTTCCCTTTCTTAATGTTGATGTATTACAAAAAGAAAGTTGTTATATAACTTTGATTTCGATTTCAAGCGAAAGTAAACAAGCTTGTCCAAAATCAAAAGACACCTTAAGATCTACTCGTTTAATCACTGGAAATACATGAAATCAAACCATAATGACGAAAGTAAAAAGACTAATCAGCTATGGACACAAACAAGCTAACTCTTTAGACCAGCAAAATTGCCTAACACAGGTTCAGATCTAAGAGGCCAAAGCAAGACTGGTTAACTTTCGTTATGGGAAATTGTAAATGATGTAAGAAATACAAAAGAACAAGTACAATTTCGTTATATAACAGAGGCGGAATGATGGCAAGTAAGGTTAGTTTCAGAATAGGTACAAGAAAGACAACTTGCTGCGAAAAACTATAGTGAAAACAGGCAAGAAAAAGGGAGGAAACCCCAACTGCACAAGGCAAAATTGGGTCAACGCAGGTGCTGCTCAGCCAGTCTGGCTCTCAGCGCAGGTAGCCCCTTCGGGACCTGCGTTGCAAAGCAGGTAGCCTGTGTACTACCTGCTTTGGAAAACGAAAGTTGCGTTTTCTCAGTTTCCGGGTCACAATTTTCTAAAAAATGCACAGTTTTTGCTCAAATCAGAAGCAATCAGTCAAGCACACACTAAGGGATGACAAGGAAGGTGAAAAGCTATCACTAAGAGCTTACAAGGATCCTTGTAGATCAGCTCTTCAAGTCATGAACATGCTCAGAAATGAGCAAGAGTAGCTGCCCTCTACTTCGCTTTTGATATAGTCAAAAGCTTTTCGATTTGGTACTCTTTTGTTCAGGAAATGAATAGCAAAATACTACAAACAATCAAACAGATACGATCCCCAGCGGAGTCGCCAGTTTGTTGTAGGGAAAAGTATCCGATTCGGATGACCCTATCCCACTCTAAGGGTGATAGTACCTCAGCAACAACTGTAAACAAAACTACTTAAGGTTTACTTCTTTATGAAAGCAAGAGAGAATGAAGAAATGCGCTAACCGTTGCCTTGCACTTAATATTTGCTCCAATCTCTTCTCTTTGCTGCTTGCTCCTAGCTCTTTGCTCTTTTGCTGGCCCATCTATAATGAGATCCTGCAAAATAACAGAGAAGGAAACTACAAGAAGCATGCATTCATAACTGATTCAAGGATTAGCATAAATCAAATATACAATCATCACAATACATCATTGAAACAAATGCATATAGAAGAACCTCAATAGCTTTTACTAATGGAAGAAGTAAAGTTCTGAGAAGGTTACAACCATTGAAGGCCCCAATCCAGCAACACCTCCCAGCAGAAAGAATTTCTCCTCTTCACCTCCTTCAAGCAATCACCCAATAGCTCTATAGTGAAACCAACAGCATATCATTACTTTGCACAAAATTCCAGCCTCCTGAGCTCATAGGAGAGAGCTCAATATATAGATGAATTGAGAAAGGATGAGTCAGCTTGCAACTGATGTGTAGCTGCCTTGTGTCCTCTCTCTCTTCAGTTGATCTTCAGTTCTTGAGTCCACTTGGAGAACCTTGCTTCCACTTGGAGAAACAGAGCCTCTGACTCATCACAAGGCGAAATCCCTGATCCAAGTGTCATTTTTGGAAGATTCCAGAGCAATGACTCAGTGTGCCACTTGTCCCATCTCGCTCAGCGCAGGTGGCCTTTGTTCCACTTGCTTTGCAACGCAGGTACACCATGGAGGAGTTGAGTTTCAGCGCAGAAGCCTAGTGGAGCACCTGCTTTGATTTCAGGATTGCTTGTTTTTTAGTGTTTTCAGGTGGAGAACTGATCTGAGAGCTGTTGGTTTGCTGACCTTGTTCCTCTAGGGGTAGGAACATCATGTTTAGGGACTTTGGATCCCTTGGATTATTGACAATTCATGCCTGATGCTGCAAGGCACAAAATTGTCTATAACAGTTGGTGATCATAAGATAGGGGATGTTGTGGGGAAGAAGGGGGAGGAAATGAAAGTGGGGGAGAAGATGGAGCGGAAATTGGAGGAGGTCGAGAGGAAGGAACTGCTTCATGGGATGGTTTAGGATTAGGGGCTGTCTTTTTCTTTTTAACGGTTTCCCATTGCTCTTCTTGTGGATTATTTTCTACATTAGAAATTTTAGTGCAACGATTAGCAAAGTGACCGTACTTGTGACATACCTTGCACTTGAAGGGGATCTGTTCATAGTCAAGCTGCTGAATGTGCGTCCAGTCGTCAACCTTGAGCTTGATGGCTTCTGGCAGGCCTTTACCCAAATCAACTTCTACATAGATGCGGGCACATGCCTGCATGTTATCTTTCAGTTCACTCTGATCAATTTATTTCCCAACAACATTCCCAATAGCACGCACAGATTCGTCTCCCCAGCAATGCAAGGGGAGGTGAGGAAGCTGGGCCCAAACAGGGACCGCATTAGGAATATCAAGCTCTGGATCAAAATATGGAGTCCATTTGTTTAAATATAAACCTCTGGAATCCATGAAATAAGGCCCATTACGGAAGATTAAATCCTTGTCTTCCTTTGTCTCAAAATGAAATGTAAAATATCCCTTTCCACAAAATCTGATAGAGATTTTCCCTTGTATTTTGTCTGTCCAATTCCTTTCCACCCACCTCTGGACTATTTTTGGAGAGGGCCAAAGTCCTGTAAATTTCCCAATAAGTCCTTTTTCTGCCAAGGCAAGAGCAGCCATTCTAGGCAAAGTTGGAGGGAGAGAAACTTCCTGTAACCCATCAAGTTTTTTCACGAACTTTGAGACTGAAGGGCGAGCTCGCTGAGGAGGCATGGACTTGATCAAGGCAGAGAAGGCGTGTTGGTGAGCTGCCTCCTCCGGCAAAGCCTCCGGAGGGGCCATCCCGAGCGACCGAAGATCGGTTCAGACCTAATGTTTGCAGGCAGCGGCGAGAGTAGAGCGCACATCTCCAAGGGTTCATACTTGAGCAACTTACTCATAAAGAACTTGTTTTAATACAAAATACATGTGTCTCTTCTCCTCTTCAGCTATCTCCAACATCCTTCTCAATTTATGTTCTTCAACTGAAGAGCCAAATCTACTCCTTTAGCTCTTGGAGATTATTTTTGCTGCCCATCTTGCAACTTGGTCAACTGGTTCTCTGATACCAAATTGATTTGCAATTGGATTAGGTGATTTCTTCCTCTATTCCAAAATCAAAGAAAACAAAACCTAGAACCGTGCCAAAGATTTGCAAGGTTAAAATGGGTCTTGAAACAATAAGTTTTACAATTATTCTTCAAATCATGAATCGATATTCATATGTAATTTAACATAATGAACATAACAACACATAATCCATGTAGGCATAAAGAAGAGCAAGACAAAAGGTTTGTTGACGGAGTTCACCCCTCTTGGGCTACATATTTGGGCCTATCAACATGACTAGACCACACATATATTCAGTATCAAAATGAAGTACATAAACATTTGCTGCAGGTCAATATGTGGCTATTATCCCTACAAGGTAATGTTCTCCTAAAAATAACTCTCACAACAACAACAACTCAAAATATCTCTTACAAATATGACATACTTCAATTGAAATGAGCTAAAAACATCACGTGAACCCTTCAATTCCACATTGAAGAACATAATCAAAACTTCATGTTAAGAGAAGTTGAACTTGAGATGAAACCTGCAGGTTACATCTACTTCAGTAGCCTTCTGGAAGTGGGAATACTCCTACAAGGTCTTATCCATACCAAAATACCCCACATAACTACTTCCAAACCCTGACTGATCCATACACCTTTATTCCCAAACCTGAAAAAATAATCTGCACATGTGCTCAAAGAATAAATTATAAGTTACCATTGGATTCAAAACATCAAAAAACCCCTAAGAAGCCTCTTTCTGAGCTCAATTTGGATAAAAAGCTCAAAATTTATGAGCTTCCAAGCTCTCTCTTGAACTTGAATGTTAACCATCCTACAAATTTGAACTTCTAGCTAGCTATCTTACAAATCCACCCTGAAAATTGCTAACAGAGTGACAATTTCGCCCTTCGCAGGTGCATTTTGTTGGATGTTTAATTCTCCCTATGATCCCTGGAGACCAAAACATAGGGCCTTGTGGGCACATAAGGCCGAGGGTTGGGCCTTAATGCTTTCCCCTGCCAGTTAGGCCCACTAGAAGTCGAGCGAGTGGGTCATATGGTGTCATGGGGCCATCGACCGGGCTAATATCTCGCCCTTCCCATTGGGCTCCTTTTACTCTAGAACACACGGTCACATGAGGTCCATGGGACCTGGGGCTGGCCCTCACATCTTAATGCCTTCCTGCAAGTACTTTTCACATCCATCGAGAGTCATGTCAATGACCAAGTGACCATGGGCTAGCCCCCTTGCTTTAACACCTTCGCCCTATGCCCCATAACCTGCGCCCATGGTCACATAAATTGTGGGGTGACAGAGGACTAAGCCCTTTTCCTCAGCCTGAACTATTAGCGCTTCCGGGGTATATGGCTTGGTCTTGTGTGGGATTGTGATGGTGTCGAGACCTTGGGCCAGGGCTAAGCCCTAGCCCTTAGCTCCCCGCCTGCGGTCCCGTGGGTGTGGGGTGGCTGATGGCTAGGGCTTAGCCTTGGTCCCTTCCCCAATGAATAGTTACACAAAACATATATAGTGCCTTTGCACTATAGTTAACATGTAACATAGTACGCCTGAGCAGGTAAGGCTTGAGACTTGTGGGCACAAGGTCTCGTGTTCAACTCTTGTGGGGCAGTTTGACCCTTAACCATAAAAATTTGACCAACCATTGGGAGGCCATGTGGCTGCCCACCACTAGCCCATGTGGCTTCCACCAATTGACCATGAACCCACCAATCAACAGGAAAAAACATTTTACCAATCTAGAGAGGCCAAGTGGCAGCTTGTCACTGGCCCAAAAAAACCCTAAAAAACATAGTAAAATACCCAATTTCCATTTTTTTTGCCTATTTGAGAAAACAATCAATGGACGATAACTTGAGCATTCGGTATTAGATTGAGGTGAAATGAACATCATTGGATTCAAAATGATGGGAACTTTGATTTGATGCCAGTTTTAAGAAGTTTTTGGCACTTTCAATTTTGAGTGAAAATTTGATCACCTGATCACACCTCCCCGCTAGGAACTTTTGACACCAAAAGGTTACTTCGCTATTCAATACAAAGAGGATGGAACTTAGAAACTCAATCCAAAATGAAAAATTTTCAATTGGTTCCATTCAAGCTCCAATCAAGGCACTTCACTTATCATCCTCATTAAGACCTATTGTTATATTAAGAATTGAGCCATCATTCTTATTGCTATTACAAGAAAAAAATATTGATGAGTGGAATCTGAACATTATCTTTACCCTCATATTTGCATGGCTCCAAAAACACTTCATCTTGAAGTTTAAACTATTGAAGATAAACTTGACCCCATCTTGGAAATCAGAAACAAAATAAACTTGCTTTAACATCTTCAAGCTGAGCTTGTACATGAGAAGTAAATTGCCGCAAAAATTTCCATGATATATTTGACCTTGCCTACAATACATAGTCATCTTATACAATCTTGAAAACAAAGATTCAATTGACACACATTTCAAATCAAATACTTGTATCAGTGAACATATGACAATTTACAAACAACTTTGAATGACAATCTTGCACATTCACTAAAGTCCTTGAACATGTGGACTTATATGAGCCAATACATACATCAATGAAAAGATCTACTTGCTGAACATAGTGACAATGAATGTTCACTTTACAAAAGTACCTAAACATGTAATGACAACAAGTATTTACAAAATTTTACAAAACAACTTTATAATAAGTGTACCCAAACTTTGCCTCTCCTAGGCTTGTGGGTTCTCTTCTTGCACCTTATTATCTTGAAGGTTGCTTAAGATTGTGGAGAGTCCTCTTTACCACGTTTTTTCCCTAGAATTATGTAGCATAAACTCGTTACCTTTCTTTGAATGAAGTTCTAGATGGAATTTCCAACATCGTTCAGTGTCATGTCCATGCACTTTACAATGAGTAAAGAAAAACTTCTTCTTGTTTTCTAACATAGAAGTTCTCTCATGCGAAAGAAATTCATTATGATTGATGCCCAAAATTTGTTTCATTAGTTTAAACATTATCATACGCTTCTCACATATAGTCACACAATGGTCAAAAGCATCACAAAATGTACAAGGGTATTGATTCCACAAGTATTCAAAATTTCCATGCATTGGAAAACACTCTTCAGAGTTATACCTGTCTGTAGAGTTGCAACTTCAATGGTTGTCACAAGGTGGTAACATCTCATGCTCATGTGTTTGATGTAACTCAAGCTTTTTGGATCGTTCTCCAAACTCCTTTCGGCTATATCCCAATCCCCAGTACTTTAGTCTTTCCTCAACCATAATTGGATTGGTAATACCTTGACCATTTTTGCCAAGACCTCCACCTTCATATCCCATCTTGGAAAGCAAGTTCATACCTATGCGCTTGGTATTTTTCTTGAATGCTACAAAAAAGTTGTTATGAATATAAACAGAAGGAGTGGAACTTGAGAGCCTAATTACCTCTTTAAACTTGTCATGCATCCTTTCAGATTTTAATGATGACGATGATGGCCAACTTGTACATGACTCTAGCCACCCACTCTTATCAACTGGAATATGGTGTGCTTCTTGAAGATGTTTGCAAAATGCACATGTAAAATCTTCCACATATGGTCCAAAACCACTGTTTTAACCATGACCACATATTGGCCTTATTCTGGAGGTTTCCCTTACTGGTGCAGGAGTTGAATTTTCTACAACTTTCTCATCAAGAACTTGCTACAATACAAAGAGCATGTGTCTCTTCTCCTCTTCAGCTATCTCCAACATCCTTCTCAATTCTATGTTCTCCATCCGAATAAACAAATTATGCTCCTCCAGCTCTTAGAGATTATTTTTGTTGCTCATCTTGCAACTTGGTCAACTCGTGCTCTGATACCAAACTGATCCGAAATTGGATTAGGTGATTTCTTCCTCTTTTCCAAAATCAAATAAAACAAAAATTAGGACCGTGTCAACGATTTGTAAGGTTAAAATGGGTCTTTAAACAACAGGTTTTACAATGATTCTTCGAATCATGAATCAATATTCATACGTAATTTATCATAATGAACATAATAGCACATAATCTGTACATGCATAAAGAAGATCAAGGAAAAAGGTTTGTTGACAATTTCACCGCCTCTGGGCTACATCTCCGAGCCTGTCAACATGACTAGACCACTCATATATTCAGTATCAAAATGAAGTGCATAAACATTTGCTGCAAGTCAATATGTGGCTATTACCCCTACAAGGTAATGTTCTCCTACAAAGAACTCTAACAATAACAACAACTCAAAACATCTCCTACAAAGATGACATACTTCAATTGAAATGAGCTAAAAACATCATGTGAACCCTTCAAGTCCACATTGAAGCACATAATCAAAACTTCATGTTTAAATAAGTTGAACTTTGTAAGTTACAACTAATGCAATAGCCTTTTGGAAGTAAGAATACTCTTACAAGGTCTTCTCCATGCTCAAATATCTCCCAGAACTGCTTCCAAACCCTGACTGATGCATACACCTTTAGTCTCAAACATAGAAAAAGACTCTGTATATATGCTCAACTGAGAAATTAGAGGTTACCAATGGATTCATAACATCCAAAAATCCCTAGGTAGTGTCTTTCTGAGTTCAATTTGGATAAAAACTTCAAAAGTTATGAGCTTCCAAGCTCTCTCTAGAACTTGACCGTTAACCATCCTAAAAATTCGACCTTCTGGCTAACTATACTACAAATCCACCTCAAAGAATCGCTAACGGAGAGACAATTTCTCCCTCTACAGGTACATTCTGTTGGATGTTTAATTTTCCCAATGACCCCTGGAGATCGAAAAACAGGGTCATGTGGGTACATAAGGTTGAGGGCTGGGCCTTAACGTCCACCATCACTGATTAGGCCCCCTAGAAGTCAGGCGATTCGGTCATATGGCGCCATGGGGCTGTGGGTCGGGCTAACAACCCACCCTTCCCACCTTGCTCATTTTTCTCTAGCATCCGGGGTCATATGAGGTCCACGAGACGTGGGGCTGGCACCCACATCTTAGCGCATTCCCACAAGTGATTTTCACATACACCGAGTGTCATGTCAAAGGCCAAGCAACCATGGGATGACCCCCTCGCTTTGGTACCTTCCGCCTATGCTCCACAACCTGTGCACGTGGTCACACAAACTGTGGGGTGACTGAGGGCTAATCCCTTTTCTATGCTCGAAATGTTAGCACTTCGAGGGTATATGGCTTGGTTGTGATGGTGCCGATACCTTGGGGCAGGGCTAAGACCTAGCCCTTGGTTCCCCCGCCTGCGGTCTCGTGGGTGTGGGGTGGTCGGGGGCTAAGGATTAGCCCTAGCCCCTTCCTCCAATGAATAATTGAGAAAAACATATATAGTGCCTTTGCACTATAGTTAACAAGTAACATAGTGCACCCTAATGGTAAGATTTAATACTTGTGGGAATGAGGTCTTTTGTTTGACTCTTGTGGGGTAGTTCGGCCCTTGACCATACAATTTTGACCAACCATTAGGAGGCCATGTGGCTGCCCACCACTGGCCCACGTGGCTTCCACCCATTCGACCACGAACTCACCAATCAACAGGCAACAAAATTCAACCAATCCGGAGAGGCCAAGTGGCAGCCTGCCACTGACCCATAAAAAACCCAAAAGAACATAGTCAATCACCCAATTGCCATTTTTTTGCATGTTTGAGAAAACGGTCAACGATCGATAACTTGAGCATCTGGTATTAGATTGAGGTGAAATGAATGTCATTGGATTTAGAACGACGGGCACTTCGATATGGCACCAGTTTCAAGAAGTTATGGGCACTTTCATTTTTCAGTGAAAATTTGATCACTTGATCATACCTTTACTATATCTTGGCTTAACCATTTAAGCACATCTCAGAAAAGGTTTGGGAAGACTCACTAAAGTGAATGAGGTTGGCTAGAACCTTTCTTTCAGATTTTTGTAAAGAGGCGTCTTTGTGTCTCATTGTATCTCCTCTACCGCTCTTAAACATGATCAAGGTTAAATGAAACAAATAAAAAAAGGAAACTACTTACCTACCATTACCTTTTTATAGCTCCATGACAATGGCACCAAAAATGTTGGGCTATTTTAATGTCACAATAAAGTCCCTTCATAAGTCAATCCAGGATGTAAACTCATGAGCTAAAAAAAACATGTGTTGGAAACGTAAAATCTATCTATTTCTTAAAACAACTAATTATTGTCTTCTAATTTAATTCAAAAGAATGAATAAAACTCTATGCAATGCTAGAGATATAAAGCAAAATGTGAAATAAAAATAAAACAAAATATGCATGGTTCTAAGATCCTTCTAGTTGGTATTTTATCTTAGATCCCATGGCTTCGCTTAGGAGTGCAATATTTCGTTACTTCAAGGAAACTTCAAGAGGTAAATCTACAATTTTAGTGTGTAGAAGTACTACCTTTGGCTTGCAAATCACTACATAGCTTACCTCTTCTTTTTCCATTTGTTGTAGAAATTCCTTTCCACTAAGTAGCAGTGCTTTTGGGCTACTTGTTTCAGCTGTACCTTCCTCTTTAGTGGTACAAGAGTGTGCTTGATTCCATCCTTTTCGAACTTATAACAATTTATCTCTCCATCATGTGCCACCTTCCTATCAAATTGCCATGGGCAACCCAAAAGAATGTGACAAACATCCATTGGCATTACGTCACAAAGCATCTTGTCTTTATACCTGCCTATATGAAACTCAAATTCACTTTGTTCATGCACCAACAATTGGTGTCCTTTTTGCAACCACGATACCTTATAAGGTGTGGGATGATTAATCTTTTTCAATCCCAATTTTTCCACCATTTCTTGGGAAACTAGATTGTTTGTACTTTCGCTCTCTATCACCAATTTGTAGCTTTTGACTTTTTCCTTACACATTGTCTTGAATAAGGATTTTCTTTGGACTGGTTCAATAGTCTCCTTTGTTGGTTTTAAAAGGACTTTGTGCATCATCAACACCTCTCTAGTCTCTGGCACTTTCTCTACCTCAGGTACTTGTGCCTCTACTACTTCAGTTTGAGCTATGTATGCACCTCACTGTCTCGTATTGTCATTCTCAGGACATTGAAAAGATTGGTGACCCAATTTCTTACATCTGTATCGGTAGGTAGTCTCTCTACCTCTTCTTCTACCTCTACCTCTTTGGTAAGGTCTTCTTCCTCTGTTGCCACCTTCTTTCTCTGACTGCCCTTGCTGATTTGAGTTGCCTTCATCATTCTTTTGTGCATGAAACATTCCTCTTCCATTTTTTCTGGCCTTTCCCTTTGGAAAAACTGTGTCCTCAGCCAGAGATTTGCTTCCTAGCTATCTTTTCTTCTACCTTCAAAGCACACTGGTATGCTTACCCTATTGTCCTTGGAGAAAGTATGCTAATTTCATCTTGAATATCTAGCCTCAAACCATTGATATACCTTGCTATCTTTTCTGGGGTATCTTCTACATAGTCTGCTCTCAAATTCACCTTGTAAAACTCTTTGATGTATTCTCTCACTGTCATTATCTTTTGTTTAAGATTTTGCATCTGTTTGTAAAGAGTTAACTGGTAATCCTTTGGCAAGAACCTACTCTTCATCTTTGCCACCATTCTATCCCAACTCTTGATCAATGGTTTGTCCTTCTTCCTTCTTTCAACATGTACATTGTCCCACCATAGTGTAGCATGGCCTTTCAACCTTGTCACAAAAAACTTGACTCTCCCATCCTCATCGATTTCCTCGTACTCAAAATACTTGTCCATCTCACTAATCCAATCTAGTAGATTCTCATCTTTAAAACTACCATCATAAATAGAGATTTCATGCTTTGGCCTTGAACTTGAGCCCAATACTGCTCTCAACAACTTAAGCTCAACAAATTCTTTAAGAGGTGCTGCTCCTTCTTCTTCAAGTTCCTCTTCGGCCTCAGTAACATCTCCACCTCTAGGATCCCGATGTCTTCCTACTTCCATGGCTTCTAACCAAATTTGTAGTCTCCTTATCTCTTCCTGGAGTTTTGCATTTCACGCAAGTCTGCCTCCTTGACCTTGTTCCCTTCCTAAACGCCTATTCATCTCTCTATACTATAGATACCAACAATGTTAAGGCTTTGATACCACAAATTGATGGTTGTTATCTTAGCAAACCAAAGCGCTGTTACATGATGAACAACAAATATTTGCTCTCACAACAAACTACAGTGTTGTTATAGGCTCTCTCATCAAACTACAATGTTGTTACAGAATCTCACAAAAAACTACAGTGTTGTTATAGGCTCTCTCAGTAGACTACAGTGCTGTTACAGTCTCTCACAACAAACTACAGTGTTGTTACAGACTCTCATAGAAAACTACAGTGTTGTTATAGGCTCTCTTAGTGGACTACAATGTTGTTACAGAATATCACAACAAACTACAATGCTGTTACAGACTCTCATAGAAAACTACAGTGCTGTTACAGGAGGAACAACATTTTTTTTTGTTTTTGTTTGTTTTTAATTTTTTTGTTTTTTGTTTTTGTTTTGTTTTTTTTTTTTTTTGTTTTTGTTTTGTTTTGTTTTTTTGTCTTTTTGTTTTTTTGTTTTGTTTTGTTTTTCATTCAGCCACGCAATCTGTAAAAATTCAGTTTAAAGATCCCTTCGTAACTCCCAAACTAAGGATCTTTTTGGGAAATCGCTTGTGGGTTACCAAATATACCTTTCTTTGCACAAAACCTGGATGCGAGAATTTCAAAATTCATCTTCCTTTGATAAAAAAATTGACCCATAAAACTGGTGATGGTTTTCCTTTACGAATTTTCTTTCTTCTGTTTGCTTGTTATAGACATTTTTGGGCACTGCAACCCCAATCATACATGTCCATAAACCAAGGGCTCCAATTCCCTAAAAGTGTTGTTTCATACTGTAAAGGAACAAGGTCAGCTGATTACATCATCTCCCAGAAGTTCTCCACAGGAAACTGCTCAGAATTGGTCAAAACTGGACCATACAGGTTGCTCAGTGTTAAGAGTGTGATGCATCCCACCTGCCCAGTGTAAAGGGTGCGATGCATACTGAAAATCCCTTCTGTAGGGTGCGATGGGCAAGAGTGGACAAATGGCAGAGACAGTTTTCGAGGTGGATGAGCATAGAATCTCCAAAAACTTCTCCTATGACACTTGCCTCTCTGAATTCGCCCAGGGATGAGTAGGAGATCATCAATCTCCAAGTGGAATCAAGAAATATCAGAGAGAGGACACTAATCAAAATCCCAGAAGCTGACTCACACCCCTCCAATCATCTATATATGGATCCCTCATCCCAAAGATCCAGGGGATGGAATTTTGTATCTTGTAAGGAAGTGCTATTGGTTTCTTGGTGCAACATCACAGTGTTGGGTGATCTAAGCTTTTCATGAGGTGAAGAAGGGCTTTCATGCTGGGAGGATGATGCTGGGTCAGAACAATTGGTTGTAATCCTCTTTGCTATTCTTGATATTAATAAATCTATTCAAGTTTTCCTCCACATTCTTGTATGTTTGATGATATATGCATGTGTGGTCAATATATATCTGGTCCTATATTGTTTATGATTGTAGATCTTTGTTCTTCGATAGTATTATGCTACTTTGATTCCACAGGTGCTCTTTGAAGCTGGGTAGACAAAGGAAAAGCGATAAGGATCTGTCAGAAGGGAGAGGAACCAAGCAAGGAACCAAGCGCAAGACTGAGGTTGGTGTCCTTTGTTCCCCTCTTATCTACTTCTCATAAAGGAAAGCGAAAGTAGTTTTAGTTTGTTTGTCTCTAAGATAGCTACCAGCCTTAGTGGGATTAGCAGCTCCGAGTGGACACTGGATTTCCCGATAAAAAAATGGCAACCATACTGGGGAATGAATAGATTGTTTGCTTGTCTATATTTGTTTGCTTTATAAACTTACATACGGAGCCTGAAGTTAAGCCAGCTAGCCTTCGAACTGCATTTGCTATGCAAGTGCAAAGTAGATCAATGCTGCTTCAGTCTATCTCCGGGTTTTGTTTATAAACTGAACAATCGATTTGAAAACCTTCTAATTTCCCTAGTGGTGGCTCCAGTAACCTCATTAGATCAACCCCTATGATTTATATTTACTGAACGTCACTTGCTCGGCCTAAATCCCTGAACTAGGCTGCAAACTGTGACCCGGAACCAAGTTGAAGTCTCGTCCCTGGACCATCGCACTTTCTCCTCTTGGGAATCTGGATGCATCACACTTCCCATGTGCAGCAGGGGCGCTGCATCACACTTTCCCTGTGTTGTAGGTGCGCTGATCAGAAAAGACCTCTTCTGCTCTCAGATTTTGGTTTCTGTGTTCACTCTCTTCAGGTTTATTCAGGAGTTTTGTTGTCTGTGATCAGTATACCACTGTGGAAACCCTCTTCCTTTCCATCATTCCACCTCCATTGTGCAAAGAACTGTGAATTTTTTTTATGTATTGTGCGCCATTTTCAGTTCTCTTTTACAAAGAAGTAACATAATCAAACTGTCGTCTTTTGATTTGAAAGTGTCGCAAGTGTCGTTTTCAGTCAAAGAAAAGAATTCTATTGTTCTTGATGGTCGATTATATGGTTACTCTTGTTTTTGATTTGAATTAGTAGTTTTTCAAGTGTCGAAAGCAGTTCTTAATTCAAAATAGCAAAGTGTCGTCATTATCTTCCTTTCGTTTTTTTGAAGAGAAATTTGTTAATACTGTCGCTTTGAAAAGATAATTCAGATTTGTACTTAGCATTCTTCTTGTTATTCACACATTAAGAAAGCTGAAAAAAATACATGCATGTGCATTTGCATTCATACTGCTTGTTAGTTTGATTTAGGACAGTGCATCTAGTGTGTGCTCTCTACTCTATGTTGAAAGAATATCATCTCTCTTTCTTTAGTAGCTAGGATTTTCATTGCAAAAAGAAGATTAAACGATTGTTTATCATCTTAGATTGCATTTTAGGAATTGTATATCTACATCACGCGGTGAACCTAAAAGGAAAATTTCTTAAGAAAGATCAACTATAAAATAAATTTAATGAACATAAAAACGCTTTGGAACCTAACGCACAACATTTAGAAGTCTAGGCTAGAGACGTATTCCGGCGTCGTAAAGCCTGGTAACTATCGCTTTCATTGTTGGTTGGGTGATTCCTCCTCTTTGAGACGACAAGTGCTAGTACAGACTTGTGCTCCCATGTACCATCGAGTATATATTGGGAGACCACAATAGGCTATATCCTTTATCCATAGGAAGCCGTGTCTGCCGCCCTATCGATCGCAATGCACTGAACACAGCATTTGGGAAGATTGACTGCCATACCGTAAAAAGTATTCTGCAGTTTTGCGATTGGTTTGGTAATCCCTCTATCTAGATTTCCAGAGTAGTCTCTTTCATTCCTTTTTAGACTCCTTAAAGGAAAAGGTCCATCTGAGCACTTGTCACTTCAGGCTCATTAAAAATCGAAGGCGACTAGAGTCATCTTTTGTTTTTTCTCGACTCTTAAAAATTGAAAAAACAAGTTGTGTCAAAGCATCTAAAATTTATTTTAATTGGAATAATATCACCATTCCCGCGTCAGTATTAGGTTGAGAAAAATGGAGTCCACCAACCAAGGATTTCCCCTTGGAGGAAATCCTAGTCCTTTTTCCTCTTGGGGAGATGTTGGTGCACCTCATATGGCCACATTGTCACTTCCAGGATTGACGATTGGCTTGCCAATATGGCTCTTCTCGACCTCCGTCGTTCAGAACACCATTATTCTTGAACAATCGAGTCAGCAACTTGATGATACTAAAGTTACCCCCCAACCTTCTACTTCGTCCGATTCTCCCTCTCCTCCTTCCTCTTCGCTTGATAAAGCTGGTAAAGCCAAAAGTCAAGTAACTAAGAAGGAGAAGAAGGGGAAGGAGAAGAAAGAGAAGAAGAAGAAGGAGCCAAAGGCGAAAAGGGGTAACCGGGCATCGTCTAGTGAAAATCCACACACTGCATCGTCCCAGCCTAAATCTCCATGTGTCATTTGCAAAGGAGGCCACTATCATCGAGATTGTCCTTGCATCCCTCGGATCTTAAGGGACTAGTCTCCTCGTTTGCACAATCCGGTGTCATCAACCTCTGAAGATCATGTTGAAAGTACACCATCAACTAGTGAAAGTGAAGCATTTGGACAGAAAAGGAAATGTAAATTTCCTTGTAAACTGTGTGAAGGCGATCACGTCGTCCACTGTTGTCCCTTCCTAGACGAAGCTAAAAGAGTCTTGGATAACCGTCCTGCTTCACCGCTATGGCTTCCTCCTGGATACAAGAAACTCTTGCCGAGTCCATCACTAGTTGAAAATCCGACTGACATGCCATTATGGTCAGTCGAAGCATCTACCATTGAAGATAAACCCGCTGAATCCATACCAGACGAAAGTCAAAATGTTGAGGTGGCAGTCGACCCGGTCTTGTCTTCGGAAGGTCCATCTTCAGATGATACAATCACCGAAGAGAATGAGAATGACACCGTTCAAATTCTTTTCGTAAACACATACTCTGATGGATACGAGGGCAATATACCCATTCCTTTACCACAGGAAGTAAGTTCGTCAGAGTCATATCCGGCCATCTATTCGGTCCCACCTCCAAGCAACCTAGTCGTTTCTTTCGATTGGAATCTACTAGGCAGACCCTGTTTACTGGCTAATGTACCATTCCGAATCATTGTACAAGCTTACAAAATGATGATGGTCGGTACCATCATAGATGAAGGGGCTTCTGTGAGTATCCTTTCCTCAATTGCTTGGGAAGCGCTTGGTTCGCCATTGCTTCTGCCTGAGATGAGAAATCTAACAGGCTTCGACAAAGGAACCAGTTGACCGTTAGGGATCCTTCCCAATGTTCCCATAACGTTGAGAAGGAAAACCGCTTATATGAACGTAATGGTAGTCCAAGGACCTCTATATTATAATCTACTCCTTGGGCGAGACTATATTTATAGCATGGGAGCCATTGTCTCCTCACTATTTAGAGTAATGTGTTTTCCGCATGAAGGTCGAGTGGTCCAGCTCGTAGACCAGCTTTCGTTCCCCGGCTCACACATAGCTAATAGTCAAATGCCATCCCTAAATGGTCTTTTCACACAAGGAATGCCTCATCCATCTCCAGTCCGTCCACCTGAAGAGCGCGAGTGATTCGGGAGGACATGACTGAAATCCAGGGGGCATGCACCCTGGTCTGTTTTGGCAGGAAAACCTTGGGTATAGGGTAAGTTTCCGTGAAGGATTTAAGACTAGTTCGACGCCCGTCCGTATAGGAAGAGGGAGTTAGACCGAGATAAGATTCTTTTGTCAAGGTTAGGTGATTGGAGCCTTTGTCCAGATGGACTAAGCTGAGGAAGTGTTTCTGTCTGCTATGCGGATGGAAACTATCTTGTGAACGTGAGAACTTCTAGATGGTAACCTGGAAACTTTACTTCACTATACCTGGGGGCATGCAAACCTTTTTGCCTGAAAGTAAAGAGCGACCATTTATTTTCTTAGTTTGTAGTTTCTCAACCCTTTAAACTCGTAGGATTGGTCGTTCCTAACTTGCATAATGAAAGGATCCGGAGCAAAGTTTCGAATGGTGCAAGCTCCCTAAAAATTGAACCTATCGATGAGACATCCTTATTATACGACTGGCACGAGCAGTTTTTATGCGAAGTTCAAGCTCATTAAAAATTAAACCTTAGCAATGAGAAAATGTTTCCCCCAGAGTTTAAGCTCATTAAAAAATGAACCAATCCCCGGTAAATAACCATTGTGAATGCATTATCATCAGCTTTTGAGCCCTGGTCGTGTTCTTACCATCACCTCCACTCTGTTTTAGCCGATCATTCACCTCCATTTGATTGTTTACCCCTTTTGAGGAACAACTGTGAAGAGTGATCCTATTAGCCATCCTTGTGACACTGCCGTGATTGGAAAATTCCAAACCTTACCTAGAATCAGCTGCTACCTGAAATTATCACTCGTTCCTCAAAAAACAAGTCTCCTTTAAGCTCTTTTCATCTGACTCGTAAAATATGAAAAGATTGCCGAGCAATTGGCCTCTCCAGCTCGTTAAAGCTACTGGGAGTGCTATCCCTCCTCTAGATTTTAATCTTTTTGGACCTGAGGGATTATTACACAAAAAGATCGAGCGCTTGTTTTGTTCGGCTCGTTAAAATTACCGAAAATTCATCCCTTTCGTATTATTTTATACTTTTTTGGACTTAAGGGATTATATGACAAACAAGGATTATCGGAGTTTCCTTTACGTCCCTTTCAGAATCTCTAAAATTGAAAAGGACTGAGTTATCTTTGTCGTTAAACTCGTTAAAACCAAATAGCGACAAACTTGTCCATATAGACAAGAACGAGTTTCACTGTCGCTAGGCTCGTTAAAACATAGCGATGGGTTTGCCCGAAGGGCAAATTATAGAACAAGCATATGTTATCCTCCTCAAGCTTGACAAAAATAAAGAGGTACTGGTCAGAAATGATTGGGGAAAAATTGGGAAGAAAACTTGAAGAAACTTTATTGGTAGCAAGTCGCTGTTGAACATGACACTTTCACTCCACATCCGAGTCGAGTTTGGTTATTCCGTTCACCGGTCATATCACCATCGGTCCATCACACCATCGATATTTGGGGTTAACGCTACCAATCCATGTCAGTGCCGCCAGTATGTTCAAGAGAAGTCACTTAGAGAATTCACCTATGCATCATCCGCTGCAATACATTCACGCTCCATTCTTTCATGACCGCCACCCTGAACCCTGTATCATCAGATCATTTTCACCTCCAAAATCATTTACTCCGTTCCGTGTCGTAGATGTGGGATTCATTAAGGCCCTCCTACGATGGGTTGCCTCTTGTCAACATCAGCTCATTATCCAAGAAGTCGACCTAGGAACAACCCTTTCAGTACTTTGAAGCTTGCATGCCTCAATGGCAAGTTTCTCACTTCCAACAACAGGTTTACATCAATGGCCTTCGACTGAAAGATTTTGCATGGTGTTCAACGCCAAGTCCCTTTTTCACACCATGCGAATTGTACTGTAGTACCTTGAGGGTCATCATCATTACCTATGATTCCTCTCGCACCCGTTAACAGCTTGCATCATTGGCTGGTAATCAGGTGATGTCTTTCCATGTTCGACTCCAGAACATATTTCACATGGATCGACTTGTACTCCGAGTGAAGATTGGACGAGTTTGAAGACCCCGGATCTAGTTTCATCCATCTGGGCTGCGATATATTCAGGAAAATAAAGACATCAAATGTACATCATTGCTGCATAGATGATCATCCGAATCAAAGGATGATGACTCTATCAGAATCATCAGTCTACCACACAGATGGTTGTCTGTCTTATGTACATGAAAATGAATTTATAAAGCTGAGCATGGGAATGCCCGCCTCAGCTAGATCATGAAAAATATTATGAAGATAATGTATTGTATTGTATCTTATTACAGGTCGCCTTCCAGCTCGAAAAAACTTTGGATCCTCATGATAAAGCATTTCACCTGACATCAAAAGATTAACGACCTCATGCTTTAGGGGGCAACTGTTATAGACATTTTTGGGCACTGCAACCCCAATCATACATGTCCATAAACCAAGGGCTACTAAGTCCCTAAAAGTGTTGTTTCATAACGTAAAGGAACAAGGTCAGCTGATTACATCATCTCCCAGAAGTTCTCCACAGGAAACTGCTCAGAACTGGTCAAAACTGGACCATACAGGTTGCTCAGTGCTAAGGGTGCGATGCATCCCACCTAACCAGTGTAAAGGGTGCGATGCATACTGAAAAGCCCTTCTATAGGGTGCGATGGGTGAGAGTGGACAAATGGTAGAGACAGTTTGCGAGGTGGATGATCATAGAATCTTCCAGAAACTTCTCCTACGACACTTGCCTCTCTGAATTTGCCCAGGGATGAGTAGGAGATCATTAATCTCCAAGTGGAATCAAGAACTATCAGAGAGAGGAAACTAATCAAAATCCCAGAAGCTGACTCACCCCCCTCCAATCATCTATATATGGATCCCTCATCCTAGAGATCCAGGGGCTGGAATTTTGTATCTTGTAAGGAAGTGCTGTTGGTTTCTTGGTGCAACATCACAATGTTGGGTGATCTAAGCTTTTCATGAGGTGAAGAAGGGCTTTCATGCTGGGAGGATGATGCTGGGTCAGAACAATTGGTTGTAATCCTCTTTGCTATTCTTGATATTAATAAAGCTATTCAAGTTTTCCTCCACATTCTTGTATGTTTGATGATATATGCATTTGTGTGGTCAATATATATTTGGTCCTATATTGTTTATGATTGTAGATCTATGTTCTTCGATAGTATTATGCTGCTTTGATTCCACATGTGCTCTTTGAAGCTGGGTAGACAAAGGAAAAGCGACAAGGATCTGTCAGAAGGGAGAGGAACCAAGCAAGGAACCAAGCGCAAGATTGAGGTTGGTGTCCTTTGTTCCGCCCTTATCTACTTCTCATAAAGGAAAGCGAAAGTAGTTTTAGTTTGTTTGTTTCTAAGATAGGTACCAGTCTTAGTGGGACTAGCAGCTTCGAGTGGACACTAGATTTCCTAATAACATTGCTTGATATAGAGTGCTATGTATTCTCGAAACTGAAATGTAAAATGATTCTTTCCAATACAAAATCTTGGATGCAAAAGTATTGGATTAAAATATTGACTAAAATATGATTCTCCAGGTTCGCATTTAAATGTAAATAACAAAGAAAATATAGTGCAATAATTCCTCATTCAACACAACAATTTAAAGACCAAATCAATTTAAATCTGCAGATATTAGTATTATGGTTCATAAACCTCACAAACACATATGCAAATAACTGTCTCACACACACTTACATATTCGATTTCCTGATACAGAAAACCACTGGTCTAAGAAATGTTGTTCAATTAACTTCAATCTCACACCAAAATTTACAGCACCCAAAAATGTTCCTCCTCTCTCCTTCCTCCTCCCAAACTAAAAAGCCACTGTCCAAGAAAATGAGTTCATGGATGTGAACCAATTTCCCTTAGCCCTAACTACCTACTAGCTATAAAATCATTTCTTTTAACTAGATATTCCTAACTAATCTTAACTGAATATCTATTTTTTTTTCAAAATAAACTTTAAAATGTTCTAGCCTTGACATGTGATCAATCCATCACATTGCTAGGCTCTTGGTTTGACTTTAATAACTTATCATTTTTATGTGCTTGGCCTAATGCACCTGCATCATCTTCCCATCATTTGGAAATTGTGGCATCTATGAACATAATCCCTTGCATCTTTAAAAAGTATTGGGTAATAATATCCTTGTTGGATTACTTTCTATGCAGTTCTTTATCAACAAAGTGACCTCCACAAGGTCCATCATGGCAGGCTCGTAAAATATTAAACATCTCATCTTCTGGAACACATCTTTCGAATAGTCCAGGTATGGTCTAGTTTGGGAGAGATCTCCCCCTACCGATGAGAAAGTGGAATTTATCTTAACGATATGTCATCTTTCTCATGGGGAAGGTGCCGCGATAGTTTGCATGTGGCCAAATAGTTAGTTATATTTGTGAACCATGACACATTAGTAGCAATAGAGAATAAGTGCTCATCAAGAAAAATATTGTCCACAGGTCTATCTTTATCATCATTTTGTAAGGGAGAAATTTCCCTTTCCTGGTCTATCTATAATAGTAACACTAAATTCTTGTAGCGATAGCAACCATCTAGCGGTTCTGCCGTTAGTAATAGGTTTGTTCATCAGAAATTTAATGGTAAAATGATCAGTATGTATAAAAAATTCATAACCAGTTATATAGTGTCTACATTATTTATGGCATGTACAATGGCTAAAAACTCTTTTTTGATGACTGTATAATTGAGCTCCATTGATGTTAATTTTTTTCATATAAAATAAATAACATAAGATGACTGACATTATTTTTGGCCCAAAATAGATCCAAGGGTCATGTCTGAAGCATCTATAAGAATGTGGAATGGGAGGGACCAATTTCGCCCTTTAAGCACTAGTGCCATAGACTGCCTTTCCTTGAGAGCTTCATAAGTATATTGACAATGTGAGTCTCAAGAAAATTCAACATATTTTGAAATTAATTTAAGGATAGGTGCAACTATTTTTGTGAAACTTTGAATAAATTTCATATAGTAACCAACATGTCCTAATAAACTTCTTACCTCTTTTTATGTTCACGGTGCAGGAAGTTCTATTATAACTTCAACTTTCGTTGGATCCACCTTGATACTTGCATGAGAAATGTGATGCTCAACAACAATCTCTTATATTAATAACATTCTACATTTTATATTACTCAAGGCAAGGTTAAATTCTATGCAGTGAATTAATAATTTCTCAAGGCTATCAAGTGGTTCTTTAAAAGTGTTACCATAAATCGAAAAATAGTCAATATATATCTCTACACATTCATGAATTAAGTTAGAAAAAATACCTAGTTCTGCATGTTGAAATGTACTGGGGGCATTACATAAACCAAATGTTAAAACTCTATATGAAAATCCCCCCCCATGGACATGTAAAAGCGGTTTTGTCATGGTATTAAGGTGCAATTTGAATTTGATTTTATCCATTAAATCCATCTAAGAAAGAAATATATCGTTTTCTTGACAAAGTGTATTATACCTAATCAATAAAGGGTAATGGTAAATAATATTTTAAAGTAGCCCTATTTAATTCTCGATAGTCAACACAAATTCTCCATTTACCGTTTTTCTTAGGCATGAATATAAGTGGAGAAACTCACCTGCTATCAGATATATGCTATATGAAATTGACATTCAATAATTTTTGTAGTTCTTCCTTTACAATGTCTTTTAAGGCAGGATTCATATGGTATGGGGGCTGCCTAATTGACCTAATATTTTATTGAAGGTAGATATGGTGTAGTTAGGTGCTAGGAGGAATGGCATGCATGTCTTGATATTCCCATGCAAATGCACCAAATTTTTCCTGCAGTACATGAATCTTATTCTCCTTGTTCCAGAATAAGATTAGAATTAATGTGTGAATTTTTTCCAGGACTGATCTCGACAAGAATGCTGTTGGAATCTCAATTTCCTTAATTACTTACACAAAACGAGATAATCAGATTGTTAAATCATAACATTATGGAAATATCTAAAAATATGGCTATATATATATGATACAACTAAGGATATTGAGTACAGTTTGAAACAAAGAGGAACTGACTTAGCATATTTTCTTTAGTTGGTTCTTTTAACTCCCATGATTTTTCAATAAAGTATCCATGCATCTTCTTCATTCTCATAAGGATATTATATTGCGGGTTTTTTGGGTGGAATAAGTTTCTTCAAGAAGGTACCATTAGAAATGGTCATTTCTCCATATCTGTGATCGATGAAAGCATCGAACGTAGCTAGCTAAGGTCTTCCAAGAATTAAAGGATGGACATTCATGGTGGTTTTTTATTGAATCAATAATAAATACACAAGATACTCCCGTGAATCCAAAGTCATGATCACATCGTCTAAAACACTAGTGGGTTTGATTCTAGATCTATCAGCAAGTTCAAGCACCTAGGTGTAGGTCGAGGATCCCTTAATTGTAGCATCTCCACAGTAGTAATAATCATGATATTTACGGTAGCCCCTAGGTCAATTAAAGTTTTTTCTATAGGGATATCTTTTATAAAAATAGTAACTACAGGGTTTCAGGGATCAATGCATTTTTCTATTATTATTCCCAGTGTTAACTCGACTAGCTGACCTATTACTTGTATCATATGGGGCTCTTTTTATTTCCTTCCAGGTCCTTTAATGCATAACTCCCTTATAGTTTTTGCATAAATTGGTAGATATTTTATGGATTGTAGTAAGATAATTTTCACACAAACATTTTTCAGTAAAGTTTCAAGATCGAATTTAGGCAAGAGATTTTTTTTTCTATTGCCAACCTTTTTGTAAAAGGTGGTGTAACCCACCACCTCCAACATTTATCCACTTTCACTGGCTTTCACGGGGTAAAAATGAGTTGAGGGTCACTATGATAAAACTTAACCTCCTAAATGACCTTAAGGAAATGGATTCGACAACTTAAGACCTTACTAACTTCCCTCAGGTGCTACAAGACCCCCAAGAGTAACCCAACTCCCCAGGTGTCCAACCCTTGAGATAAATCTCTTTTTGACTGACCTAAAGCCCCAGACGCTCCCTTTCCAAGGTCTACAAGAAACTATATCCCTCCAGTCACACTGATAAGCCTACCTCCATGCGACTGTGGAATTTTCCAGTCAGTTCTATGCCAATGATCTCGAATTCTAAGCCACTTTTTCAGGTTCAGGACTCAGGCCTCTACCCATAACTCAGTGTAACTTCTAGAGATGATAAATTACATAGAAACAAAGCTTATGAACCAAAACTTGAACTAGGACTTGACCTGACCTCTGCCAACAGAGACTGACATTTTGTCAAACACATGGTGAACATGCAACCTACAAGTCATGAATGCAAATCTGAACATAATGGTATGAAAACGTATATGAGGATAAAAAAGAAGGAACAATGCCTTCTCACAATAGCTTTCATGCCACCAATTAGGTATTGCATTCATTATCCAGACATTCATTAATAGAAATGTGTTAAGAACCATACTTAGATCTATCAATTAACCATGCTTATAACTGGCATATAACCAGATAAATAACAATGAGTGAAAAAACATTAAAGCCACGTAATAACAAGTATATTTACCCATCAAACGCAAGATGAAATTATCTCTTATTAACCTTATGCAAAAGCCAACCAAGTTAGGGACTTCCATGTACCACCTCTTTCTTTTAGCCAATCACCCCTTTGCCATATTACAAGCATGAATGTGGGATCTCATGGGATAAAACCATCCATAAAAACAAGGGAATCCAGAGGTTAAACCACCTCCACCTTCACCATACCGTGATCTCACCTAAACCAGTCCTGATATCACAAAACCAAACCGAGCTTGGAACTCAATCCAAAAATGCAAAATTTTCAATTGGTGCCCTTCAAGCCCCAATCAAGGCACTTCACTTATCATCCTCATGATGACATGCTGTCCTATTAAGAATTGATCGATCATTCTTATCACTGTTGTAGGAACAAAATATTGATGAGTGGAATCTGAACATTCTCTTTACCCTCATCTTCGCACAACTCCAAAAACACTTCATTTTGATGCTTAAAATTATGAAGAAAAACTTGACCCCATCTTGGAAATCAGAAACAAAATAAACTTGCTTTAACATCTTCAAGATGAGCTTGTACATGAGAAGTACACTGTTGACTTTTTTTCCATGATATGATTTACCTTACCTACAATACATAGTCATATTATACAATCTTAAAAACAAAGATTCAATTCACACAAGTTTCAAATCGAATACTTGTATCAGTGAACATATGACAAGTTGTAGACAACTTTGAACAATAATCTTGTACATTCACAAAAGTACTTGAACATGTGGACTTATATGAGCCAATACATACATTAATAAAAATATCTACTTGTTGAACATAGTGACTATTAGCTTTGCTACATACTTCAGCATTTGAGAACCAAATACAGGCCTGATCGGGTTGTTTATGCTAAAAAAGGATGTGCATCAGTCGTTCTTTTCCTACTCCACTTCATTTGCACTCTCATAAACCCTGCTACCTCCATTTTACCTCTAAAACTCTGTGTAAGTCCATGTTCTTTCGGCCCCCGAGCACTAAGTTTGAACCGTCATGTAACTGCGGTCACATGACCGTGTGCTTTTCGCAAGCCCTTTTCCGTTACAACAATCATTTTCTCCTTCCCTCATGCTCCCTTCATCAGTCTTAAAAAGAGTTAATTCCTTTATCGGGTCCGGGTTTTAGTCGCTGATCACAATCGCATCCATGTGTATAAAGGCTATGCCCCTCGACTTCCGTCGATGCGATCTAATTGCAACCGTTGATCGCTGCACCCTGATCCGATGGTTCCTCGCCGCAAATAACCTGCCCGCCTGTCTCCCGTCGTCCGATCACCTCTGCCACCATCGAACGATAGTCGCTCCTCCCGCATTCACAAACCGCTCGTGCATTAGCTCGCGATAAAGCGGTTTTCACTCGTTCCTGTCTGCCATGCGTCGCTCAATAATTCGCATCGCTTGCCCTTGTACAATTACCGCTCACCCACTAAAAGTGGTGCGATACATACTGCTTACCGCCCATTTTACTGTCCCCGCTTGTTATCTCCCGTGCTACTCTTCCGCCCGATGGCCGTCGGATCTGTCCGCCTGCGATTCGATGGCTCACGTTGTTTGATCCTGTTTATGCTCGATTCCTCTCGACACTCCGTGTCAGGCGCTCTCCGCCGTCCATCCATGCGATCCGACGACTGATCTTCCTTCTTCATTTGTCCATACTGTCCATGACCATATCCATTTCATCTCCCGAAGGATGAAGGTAACCTGTTCGCCTGTACCTAGTGCATTTCCTCTCCAACAACCACATTCAAGAGATAGAATGGCCGAGAAGAAAAAGGACATGCCTCGAGCAGATCAGAGCATTTATCAGTTATGGAGCTTCTTCCATATTACACTCCACCTGCTAGAGGAGTACAACAGAGCACCAGAGAATGTCAAATTAATTCATTAAAGCAAGCAGATTATAGTAGAAACGCCATCAGAGAGTTAAAGCGGTTGGTGGTTCATTATGACCCCTCCACGCATAGAGCAGCATAATATCTTTGTAATGAAACTCTATATATACCCAGAACACAGATGTAATCAGGGTTGATGGTTGTTGTTTTGATGTAAGGTTCAACTTCTGGAGACTGTAACTACTTTGATACTTGCAACATCTGGTCTTCATTTTCAGCTAATACAAGCTTCTTTTGTTGTTAATTGCTCACTTTCCATTTCTACTCTGTTCTAGGCTGTGCCTGTTATGCATTTATTCATGTGCTCTTGATATTTAGCATTAGAGGGGTTTTCATCCCACCTCTATGTTGAAGTATAGCATGTATCATTGAATGTGTTATACAGGTTTCTGTTTACTTAATGCTAGAGAGCTGTCATCCTATCTGTGCATTAGGAAATTGATTTGCAGACCTCTTTACTGGTTGCAGCCGGCCATCACATGGTCTTGTGCATCTGCTGGTGTGGTTAGTATTCTCCATGTTCACCTAATCCTCAAACTATGAGTAATTGGTGGTCTAAAGCCTTGTAGTCTGGGGGTGTTCACCCATGTCTGGAGTTAAGCATAGTAGAAGTGGTTATCTTGCTTGAACAAGCATCATTCCTTCCATTCATCTGTTTCCAACATTATGTTGAGTTTGTGATGTTCCCAAGCATCTCCGAGATACAACCTAGGAGAGTTTCTTGGGGTGATAACAGTGACAATGAATGTTCACTTTACAAAATTACCTAAACAAGTAATGAAAACAAGTATTTACAAAATTTTACAAAATTTTTTTACAATAAGTGTACCCAAACTTTGCCTCTCCTAGGCTTGTGGGTTCTCTTCTTGCACCATATTGTCTTGAAGGTTGCTTAGGATTGTGGAGAGTCCTCTTTGCCACCTTTTGTTTCACTTGCATTATGTAGCATAATCTCTTTACCTTTTTGTGAATGAAGTTCCAAATGCAACTTCCAACATTGTTCAGTATCATGTTCATGCACTTTACAATGAGAAAAGAAAAACTTATTCTTGTTTGCTAACGTAGAAGTTCTCTCATGTGAAAGAAAGTCATTATGCTTTATGCCCAAAATTTGGGCCATTCATTTAACAATTATCATATGTTTCTCACATACAGCCACACAATGGTCAAAAACATCAGAGAATGTACAAGGATACTGATTCCACAAGTATTCAAAATTTACATGCATTGGAAAACACTCTTTAGAGTTATACATGTCTTTAGAGTTGCAATTTCGACAATTTTCAAAAGGTGGTGACGTCACATGCTCAAATGTTTGATGTACCTCAAGTTGTTTGGAGCATACTACAAACTTCTTTCAACTACATCCCACTCCCTGGTACTTCCGTCTTTCCTCAAACATAATTGGATTGGTAATACCTTGACCATTTTTTCCAATATCTCCACCTGCATATCCCATCTTGGAAAGAAAATTCATACCTATGCCCTTGGTATGTTGCTCGAATGCTACAAAAGAGTTGTTATGAATATAAACAGAAGGAGTGGAACTTGAGATGTTAATTACCGCTTTAAACTTGTCATGCATCCTTTCAGCTTTTGATGATGACGATGATGGCCAACTTGTGGATGAATCTAGCCACCCACTCTTATCCACTGGCATATGGTGTGCTTATTGAAGATGTTTGCAAAATTCACATGCAACATCTTCGACATATGGTCGAAAACCACTATTTGAATTATAACCACATACTGGCCTCATTATGGAGGTTTCTCTTGCTGGTGCAGGAGTTAAACTTTCTGCAACTTTTTTTTTGACAAATTTGGTTGCTATTATAAATCTAAAAAAAGGTGGGAGACTGAGCTCTAGAAATACATGCTGAGGTACCAAGAAGAGCTAGGGAAGAAGGAGTTACAGCTTAAACAAAATTCCTCCTTAATCCTACCTTTTGGGCTTCTAAAAACCAAAGACCAAAGGTAAATCCTAACAAACTGAAGTAATAAATAATAGCATTTACAAAGCATTAGTCTATATTACTGTGGTTGATGTGTCAAGCAATGGAATCTTCAAGTTTGTTGTCGGCGCCGACTTGATTCAAGCTTGAAGAACTTGTTGGAGCTGCGTTTTTATTTTATGCTGTTCCTTTTCTGTGTTTCCTTTTCTGTTGTTCCTTTTCTGTTGTTCCATTGTTCCCGCTGTTCCTTTTCTTCTATATTTTCTGCTGTTCCTTTTCTGTTGTTCCTTTTTTTCTGCTTTAAAAGGCAGAGGGGTATATAAATAGAGAGGGGAGAATAGACGCCTTCATTTCTCAGGAAAAGCATAGAAGTAAGAATAGGCAAGGAAGGAACAGTGAAGGGAGGAGTATGCGATGGGGGAAAAATAGGGGCAGTCACTGAAAAAGAGCGCTGTGAAACAACAACAATCCGAAATGATCGAAAGAGCCACGGAACAAGCGAAGATGGGAAGGGAGGCTTGGGGGTAAAGAGAATGCATCCTGGTATAAGTAGCAAGCAAACAGAGAGGCGTGAAGGACATGATGACGAGGTGAGTGCTGAGGTGGTCACAGATTCTGCATGGGCAACATAGATTCAAAAAATCTGAGGAGACTGCAGGGAGAAAAGGGAGGATTTCCGACAGCATGGAGTAGATAGCCTCGGGATTGTTTTTGATTTGGTCAGGGTACGCCCTGAGTAAGATGTGAGTCTTTAGATATGAATTTTTTTTACAAGTCATGGGAATCATGGAAGAAATTGGAATTGTTCCTCGTTGTTACAGAGGATATTTCCCTTTTGTCTTATACAAGCTTGGCTGGCGCTTTTATCAGCTTCCCGACTGATGGTTCGAAGGATATGGTAAAATTGGAAATCTTGAGTTTGATTGATCATGACTTGGCATCTGCTGATGGTTTGTTGTAAGAAGATGTTGGAGGCTTTTCATTTTCTAGTCATTAAACTGATAATGATAGCAGAATCGCCGAAGATCAAAACTTTCTTGACTTCATGAATTTTTAGTTGAAGAATTCCTTGATAGAGCGCTAGAGCCTCTGCTCTGTTGTTTGAAAGGATCCCTAATCCCCACTCAAAGGTGAATAAGGGTTCATCATTGGGTTTGTAGATAACTCCGCTTGCTCCCGCTGCTCCTGGCTTTGATTTGGAGGCACCGTCAAAGAACAAGGAGTGGGTGTTGCTAGTGCGGAGCCACTTGTGGAAGTCATCCTGCTTTAGTCAGATTTTCCAGTTGTGACTGTGATTGCTGTTGAAGTTGCTGTAGATTTTCGCTGCTGGCAGGATACTGATCTTATCTATTAGACTGGTTATGAAATATTTTTCTTCAACCCAAAGACTTGTCATGTCCATTTTTTTTGTGCTCTTAGAAGCGATGGTTTCTATCACAAGGCTTTTAGCCTTGTTGCAAAGATGCATGATTGTGGTCTCTTTATATTTAAAGATCTTGCTGTTCCTAGCAATCCAGATCCTCCATAAGAGGGAAAATGGGAGGGCATCCCGCACTCTCTTGGCAATGTTGTTTTTCATGGATTTCCAGGGGTAGTTTTTTTTTTTTCTAGTTTTTAAGGACTTCCCCAATGGATTGCTGAGAGTTCCATGTAAAGGGAATGATTGGGGTAATACTATTCCAACAAGAAAAAGAAAAAGGACACGAAATGAAGAGGTGCTGGATGTACTCCTCCGCTTCTTGGCAATTAGGGCATCTGGAGGGTCCAACAATGCCTTTTTTTTTAAGATATTCTGCAGTGAGAGTTTTTTCTTTTAAGAGGGTCCACATAAAAAATTTCACCTTAGGGATGGCTTCTGATTTCCACATTGTTTTCCATTGTGTCCATGTTGGTGCTGGGTAGTCCCTATTGCATAGATAATTGTATCCTGCTTGTATTGAGTAGCTGGTGCCAGTGGGGTCCCATCGGAATTCATCCTTGCCATGTTTTATTGTAGGTGCAATGTTGTGGAGGTGTTTATGAAAGTTGTCAAGATTCTCTTTGATTCGTTGAGGGATGGGAGGAAGGCTCCATCTCTTTCAAGCTTGGGTATTTGTGTCCCATTGCGAAATTTGATCTAAACTATATATTCCTTTACTTTGAAGAAAGAGAATTATTGGAGCCATACCTGGAAGACTACTAATTGGCTGATTCCCCATAATTTTATCAGTGCCAATGTTGATTTTGCTGCTGCCTTTGGGAACCTTGGAGACGTTTTGAGCCATAAAGGAGATGGCTTTTTTACAGAGTTTCCAGATCCTTGTGTTGTTCCTGTTGGGTATTTCAGTTGTAAGCAGATGCTGCCTTGGGTGGCTGAGATATTTGGCCTCCAGAAATTTTTTCCACCAAGCGGATTGGTCTTCAATAAGCCTCCAGACTATCTTGCCGCCAAAGGCTGAATTGGTGAGAGATGGAGATCTAATTCCAAGACCTCCTTTTTCTTAGTTTTGAATTACTTGTTTCCATCCAACCAAGTTATATTTTCTCTTTTCATTTTTCCCTCTCTGCCAAAGGAAAAACCTGAGAATACTGTCCATTTTGCGGAGAAAAGAGGCTGGAGCCTGGGCAAGGGAGAATTGGTAAAGAGGAAGAGAGGAAAGGCCCGATTTGAGCAGTACCAATCATCCAGCTGGGTTGAGCCAAGTGGCTCCCCAATTTTGAACTTTTCTTTTCATTTTATCTAAAGTTGTTTCCCAAACATCAACTCTTGCGTTTCTTATATTCACTGGCATTCCCAAATAATTGAAATGGTGCCAATTTAACTTGCAAGGCACACCGAAGATGTTGGCTATGTTTTGTAGCATTTGAGCTGAGGCGTTCCATCCATAAATACAAATTTTGTAGTGATTAATCATTCCCCTTGAATATCTCATGAATTTGACTAACAAATATTTGAATCTTCGAGCTATGATTGCGTACGCCCCTCCAATCAACAGGGTATCATCAGCAAATTGGGAGTGACTGATGTTTTTCACTCCATATTCAAATTTGATTCTAGTGATGAGGCCTGTCTGCCGCTTATGGTCAAGGGCGCAACTGAAGGACTCAACCATTAAAAGGAAAAGATAGGGGGACAAAGGACAACCTTGCCTTAATCCTCTTGAAGATTGAAAGGTAGGGCTGGGTCTACCATTGATAAGGGGAGCTATCCAAGGGCCAGAGATACAGGCTCTTATGAGATCAATAAAGAAGGATGAGAAGCCCATTTTTTGAAGAACGACAAATAGAAAGGAGTGTTTAACCTTGTCAAAAGCGTTTGCCAAGTCCAATTTCAAGATGAAGCCCTTTTCATTTCTAGAATGGCTTGAGCGAATGGCTTCCTGGACTAAGAGAATAGAATCTGAAATATGCCTATTTGTCATAAAGCCACCTTGGTTTTCAGAGATTAACATAGGTAGTAGAGGTTTGAGACGGGAAGCAAGAATTTTTTTGAAAATTTTGTAGGAAGAATTGCATAAGGATATGGGCCGGAAATGGGAGAAATTTAAAGGCCGGTTCTCCTTTGGAATGAGGGCCAGATGTGTTGAATTTGTGTAGCCTCCTAATTTATTTTTCCTCTGAATCCATTTAAAGTATTTGATGAGGTCCTTTTTGATCATTTCCCAATACTCCCTATAAAAACAAATAGGAAAGCCGTCTGGCCCTGGTGCCTTGTCTGGCTGGAGGCCCCAAATTGCTTCCTTGATTTCTTCTTATTTTATTTCCTCTTTCAGCCTTTCATTTGCTTCTGCTGCAATATTTTTTGACAATGCTATAGGAAGTCAGCGTAGTTTTCGTTCTCCCCTGATTTAGCAGCTCTTTAAAATGTTCTGAGGCAGCATTTTTGATGGCAGTTTGATCATTGTGTTGAGTGCCTGCATTATCTGTGATAGCTGTTATATTATTTCCGATTTGTTGAACAATGGCTTGCTTATGGAAAAAAGTTGTGTTCCTGTCTCTGCTCTTCAACCAAGTCTGCCTTGATTTAATTCACCATTTTTCTTCCTCTTCTCTTCTGGGACTGTATAGCTGACTGTAAAGATTTTCTTCTTGACTTTTTCAGCCTGATAATATTCTTACTTTTCTAGTGCATAGTGAAGTTCTTCAATTTTGGCTTTCACTTCTCTTTTCTTTGCTTCTGGCTCTTTATATTGGGTTTTTGCCCAATTCTTGAGAGCATTCTTTACATTTCTAAGTTTGCTTTCCCAAATAAAACTTGGAGATCCTTCGACATGTTGGCACCAAGTTTGCTGGACCAACACTTTGGCTGCTTCAATGTCATTCCATAAAGGACTATATTTAAAAGGGAGAGGGCCCACGGGTAGAGAAATTCAAGGGTTAAAGCAGTGGGATAATGGTCTGAAGCAGCAAAAGGAAGGATGGAAGCATTGACAACTGAAAAGGTGGAGAGAAGGGATACATTTACCAGGATTCGGTCGAGCCTTTCCATAATATTATTTCTCCCCAATCTGTGATTACTCCAGGTGTATTTGTGATTCTTTGGAATGATATCGACAAGATCACCATGTTGCATAACATTTTCCAACTGATTTCTAAAAGGATCTGGGTTGAAGCTGCCTCCACATTTTTCATTAGCATGTAAAATGAGGTTTAAGTCACCTCCTAAAATGATGTTGCTGCTGTTTTCTTCTGCTATATTATTGCTGAGAGAGTCCCAACAAACTTCTTTATCCCTATAATGATTCGGGACATAAACATTGTAAATTACTATACGTTGACTGCTGATAATATTCTGCAATACAATCTTGACCCAATGTTGTTCTACTATTTCTGCTGTGCTGTTCCATTCATCTTGAAGCCAAAGTGTAGCAATTCCTCCTCAGGCTCCTCTGGAATCACATATACATCTTTTGTAGCGCTTATGTTGTTCAATAAGCTTGTTCATCTCTGGCTGTCTCTGCTTTGTTTCTTGGAGTAAAACAATGGTTGGTTTCTCTTGGTTAATAAGATCCTTTAAGGCATTTGATTTGGAGGGGTGCCCTAGTCCCCTTCTGTTCCATGATAGGATTTTAATCATTTCAGGTGAGAGGTGCGAGGAGTTGCTCTCCCTCCCTTGTCTTTGTTTGCTATGTCTTTGTCTATTGGTCCTTGAATATATGATTCAATGGGGTTCTGGAGCCCCAATGCTATGTGTTTTTGCGCATTTTCATCCTTGTGCTATTTGGCAGACTTTCTTCCAGGCTTCTTTTGATTGTCTAGAATGGATCCATGCTCCTTGGAATTGCTTCTGGTGATTCTGAGAGGGGGAGGATCAGACGGGAGGGAAGAGGAAATGACCTAGGGAAGGGGAGAAGAGGTAGGATCAGATTGAATCAAGGGAGGGGATTCCTCGGGAAGAGAGAGGATGTGAAAGGGATTGGAAGAAGGAGAAGAGGTAAGGGGATTCGGCTGGTGATCAGAAGATAGGGGAGGTTGTGGGGAAGAAGGGGTAGGAAATGAAAGTGGGGGAGAAGATGGAGCGGAAATTGGAGGAGGTCGAGAGGAAGGACCTGCTTCATGGGATGGTTTAGGATTAGGGGCTGTCTTTTTCTTTTTAACGGTTTCCCATTGCTCTTCTTGTGGATTATTTTCTACATTAGAAATTTTAGTGCAACGATTAGCAAAGTGACCGTACTTGTGACATACCTTGCACTTGAAGGGGATCTGTTCATAGTCAAGCTGCTGAATGTGCGTCCAGTCGTCAACCTTGAGCTTGATGGCTTCTGGCAGGCCTTTACCCAAATCAACTTCTACATAGATGCGGGCACAGGCCTGCATGTTATCTTTCAGTTCACTCTGATCAATGTATTTCCCAACAACATTCCCAATAGCACGCACAGATTCGTCTCCCCAGCAATGCAAGGGGAGGTGAGGAAGCTGGACCCAAACAGGGACCGCATTAGGAATATCAAGCTCTGGGTCAAAATCTGGAGTCCATTTGTTTAAATATAAACCTCTGGAATCCATGAAATAAGGCCCATTACGGAAGATTAAATCCTTGTCTTCCTTTGTCTCAAAATGAAATGTAAAATATCCCTTTCCACAAAATCTGATAGAGATTTTCCCTTGTATTTTGTCTGTCCAATTCCTTTCCACCCACCTCTGGACTATTTTTGGAGAGGGCCAAAGTCCTGTAAATTTCCCAATAAGTCCTTTTTCTGCCAAGGCAAGAGCAGCCATTCTAGGCAAAGTTGGAGGGAGAGAAACTTCCTGTAACCCATCAAGTTTTTTCACGAACTTTGAGACTGAAGGGCGAGCTCGCTGAGGAGGCATGGACTTGATCAAGGCAGAGAAGGCGTGTTGGTGAGCTGCCTCCTCCGGCAAAGCCTCCGGTGGGGCCATCCCGAGCAACCGAAGATCGGTTCAGACCTAATGTTTGCAGGCAGCGGCGGGAGTAGAGCGCACATCTCCAAGGGTTCATACTTGAGCAACTTACTCATCAAGAACTTGTTTTAATACAAAATACATGTGTCTCTTCTCCTCTTCAGCTATCTCCAACATCCTTCTCAATTTATGTTCTTCAACTGAAGAGCCAAATCTACTCCTTTAGCTCTTGGAGATTATTTTTGCTGCCCATCTTGCAACTTGGTCAACTGGTTCTCTGATACCAAATTGATTTGCAATTGGATTAGGTGATTTCTTCCTCTATTCCAAAATCAAAGAAAACAAAACCTAGAACCGTGCCAAAGATTTGCAAGGTTAAAATGGGTCTTGAAACAATAAGTTTTACAATTATTCTTCAAATCATGAATCGATATTCATATGTAATTTAACATAATGAACATAACAACACATAATCCATGTAGGCATAAAGAAGAGCAAGACAAAAGGTTTGTTGACGGAGTTCACCCCTCTTGGGCTACATATTTGGGCCTATCAACATGACTAGACCACACATATATTCAGTATCAAAATGAAGTACATAAACATTTGCTGCAGGTCAATATGTGGCTATTATCCCTACAAGGTAATGTTCTCCTAAAAATAACTCTCACAACAACAACAACTCAAAATATCTCTTACAAATATGACATACTTCAATTGAAATGAGCTAAAAACATCACGTGAACCCTTCAATTCCACATTGAAGAACATAATCAAAACTTCATGTTAAGAGAAGTTGAACTTGAGATGAAACCTGCAGGTTACATCTACTTCAGTAGCCTTCTGGAAGTGGGAATACTCCTACAAGGTCTTATCCATACCAAAATACCCCACATAACTACTTCCAAACCCTGACTGATCCATACACCTTTATTCCCAAACCTGAAAAAATAATCTGCACATGTGCTCAAAGAATAAATTATAAGTTACCATTGGATTCAAAACATCAAAAAACCCCTAAGAAGCCTCTTTCTGAGCTCAATTTGGATAAAAAGCTCAAAATTTATGAGCTTCCAAGCTCTCTCTTGAACTTGAATGTTAACCATCCTACAAATTTGAACTTCTAGCTAGCTATCTTACAAATCCACCCTGAAAATTGCTAACAGAGTGACAATTTCGCCCTTCGCAGGTGCATTTTGTTGGATGTTTAATTCTCCCTATGATCCCTGGAGACCAAAACATAGGGCCTTGTGGGCACATAAGGCCGAGGGTTGGGCCTTAATGCTTTCCCCTGCCAGTTAGGCCCACTAGAAGTCGAGCGAGTGGGTCATATGGTGTCATGGGGCCATCGACCGGGCTAATATCTCGCCCTTCCCATTGGGCTCCTTTTACTCTAGAACACACGGTCACATGAGGTCCATGGGACCTGGGGCTGGCCCTCACATCTTAATGCCTTCCTGCAAGTACTTTTCACATCCATCGAGAGTCATGTCAATGACCAAGTGACCATGGGCTAGCCCCCTTGCTTTAACACCTTCGCCCTATGCCCCATAACCTGCGCCCATGGTCACATAAATTGTGGGGTGACAGAGGACTAAGCCCTTTTCCTCAGCCTGAACTATTAGCGCTTCCGGGGTATATGGCTTGGTCTTGTGTGGGATTGTGATGGTGTCGAGACCTTGGGCCAGGGCTAAGCCCTAGCCCTTAGCTCCCCGCCTGCGGTCCCGTGGGTGTGGGGTGGCTGATGGCTAGGGCTTAGCCTTGGTCCCTTCCCCAATGAATAGTTACACAAAACATATATAGTGCCTTTGCACTATAGTTAACATGTAACATAGTACGCCTGAGCAGGTAAGGCTTGAGACTTGTGGGCACAAGGTCTCGTGTTCAACTCTTGTGGGGCAGTTTGACCCTTAACCATAAAAATTTGACCAACCATTGGGAGGCCATGTGGCTGCCCACCACTAGCCCATGTGGCTTCCACCAATTGACCATGAACCCACCAATCAACAGGAAAAAACATTTTACCAATCTAGAGAGGCCAAGTGGCAGCTTGTCACTGGCCCAAAAAAACCCTAAAAAACATAGTAAAATACCCAATTTCCATTTTTTTTGCCTATTTGAGAAAACAATCAATGGACGATAACTTGAGCATTCGGTATTAGATTGAGGTGAAATGAACATCATTGGATTCAAAATGATGGGAACTTTGATTTGATGCCAGTTTTAAGAAGTTTTTGGCACTTTCAATTTTGAGTGAAAATTTGATCACCTGATCACACCTCCCCGCTAGGAACTTTTGACACCAAAAGGTTACTTCGCTATTCAACACAAAGAGGATGGAACTTAGAAACTCAATCCAAAATGAAAAATTTTCAATTGGTTCCATTCAAGCTCCAATCAAGGCACTTCACTTATCATCCTCATTAAGACCTATTGTTATATTAAGAATTGAGCCATCATTCTTATTGCTATTACAAGAAAAAAATATTGATGAGTGGAATCTGAACATTATCTTTACCCTCATATTTGCATGGCTCCAAAAACACTTCATCTTGAAGTTTAAACTATTGAAGATAAACTTGACCCCATCTTGGAAATCAGAAACAAAATAAACTTGCTTTAACATCTTCAAGCTGAGCTTGTACATGAGAAGTAAATTGCCGCAAAAATTTCCATGATATATTTGACCTTGCCTACAATACATAGTCATCTTATACAATCTTGAAAACAAAGATTCAATTCACACACATTTCAAATCAAATACTTGTATCAGTGAACATATGACAATTTACAAACAACTTTGAATGACAATCTTGCACATTCACTAAAGTCCTTGAACATGTGGACTTATATGAGCCAATACATACATCAATGAAAAGATCTACTTGCTGAACATAGTGACAATGAATGTTCACTTTACAAAAGTACCTAAACATGTAATGACAACAAGTATTTACAAAATTTTACAAAACAACTTTATAATAAGTGTACCCAAACTTTGCCTCTCCTAGGCTTGTGGGTTCTCTTCTTGCACCTTATTATCTTGAAGGTTGCTTAAGATTGTGGAGAGTCCTCTTTACCACGTTTTTTCCCTAGAATTATGCAGCATAAACTCGTTACCTTTCTTTGAATGAAGTTCTAGATGGAATTTCCAACATCGTTCAGTGTCATGTCCATGCACTTTACAATGAGTAAAGAAAAACTTCTTCTTGTTTTCTAACATAGAAGTTCTCTCATGCGAAAGAAATTCATTATGATTGATGCCCAAAATTTGTTTCATTAGTTTAAACATTATCATACGCTTCTCACATATAGTCACACAATGGTCAAAAGCATCACAAAATGTACAAGGGTATTGATTCCACAAGTATTCAAAATTTCCATGCATTGGAAAACACTCTTCAGAGTTATACCTGTCTGTAGAGTTGCAACTTCAATGGTTGTCACAAGGTGGTAACATCTCATGCTCATGTGTTTGATGTAACTCAAGCTTTTTGGATCGTTCTCCAAACTCCTTTCGGCTATATCCCAATCCCCAGTACTTTAGTCTTTCCTCAACCATAATTGGATTGGTAATACCTTGACCATTTTTGCCAAGACCTCCACCTTCATATCCCATCTTGGAAAGCAAGTTCATACCTATGCGCTTGGTATTTTTCTTGAATGCTACAAAAAAGTTGTTATGAATATAAACAGAAGGAGTGGAACTTGAGAGCCTAATTACCTCTTTAAACTTGTCATGCATCCTTTCAGATTTTAATGATGACGATGATGGCCAACTTGTACATGACTCTAGCCACCCACTCTTATCAACTGGAATATGGTGTGCTTCTTGAAGATGTTTGCAAAATGCACATGTAAAATCTTCCACATATGGTCCAAAACCACTGTTTTAACCATGACCACATATTGGCCTTATTCTGGAGGTTTCCCTTACTGGTGCAGGAGTTGAATTTTCTACAACTTTCTCATCAAGAACTTGCTACAATACAAAGAGCATGTGTCTCTTCTCCTCTTCAGCTATCTCCAACATCCTTCTCAATTCTATGTTCTCCATCCGAATAAACAAATTATGCTCCTCCAGCTCTTAGAGATTATTTTTGTTGCTCATCTTGCAACTTGGTCAACTCGTGCTCTGATACCAAACTGATCCGAAATTGGATTAGGTGATTTCTTCCTCTTTTCCAAAATCAAATAAAACAAAAATTAGGACCGTGTCAACGATTTGTAAGGTTAAAATGGGTCTTTAAACAACAGGTTTTACAATGATTCTTCGAATCATGAATCAATATTCATACGTAATTTATCATAATGAACATAATAGCACATAATCTGTACATGCATAAAGAAGATCAAGGAAAAAGGTTTGTTGACAATTTCACCGCCTCTGGGCTACATCTCCGAGCCTGTCAACATGACTAGACCACTCATATATTCAGTATCAAAATGAAGTGCATAAACATTTGCTGCAAGTCAATATGTGGCTATTACCCCTACAAGGTAATGTTCTCCTACAAAGAACTCTAACAATAACAACAACTCAAAACATCTCCTACAAAGATGACATACTTCAATTGAAATGAGCTAAAAACATCATGTGAACCCTTCAAGTCCACATTGAAGCACATAATCAAAACTTCATGTTTAAATAAGTTGAACTTTGTAAGTTACAACTAATGCAATAGCCTTTTGGAAGTAAGAATACTCTTACAAGGTCTTCTCCATGCTCAAATATCTCCCAGAACTGCTTCCAAACCCTGACTGATGCATACACCTTTAGTCTCAAACATAGAAAAAGACTCTGTATATATGCTCAACTGAGAAATTAGAGGTTACCAATGGATTCATAACATCCAAAAATCCCTAGGTAGTGTCTTTCTGAGTTCAATTTGGATAAAAACTTCAAAAGTTATGAGCTTCCAAGCTCTCTCTAGAACTTGACCGTTAACCATCCTAAAAATTCGACCTTCTGGCTAACTATACTACAAATCCACCTCAAAGAATCGCTAACGGAGAGACAATTTCTCCCTCTACAGGTACATTCTGTTGGATGTTTAATTTTCCCAATGACCCCTGGAGATCGAAAAACAGGGTCATGTGGGTACATAAGGTTGAGGGCTGGGCCTTAACGTCCACCATCACTGATTAGGCCCCCTAGAAGTCAGGCGATTCGGTCATATGGCGCCATGGGGCTGTGGGTCGGGCTAACAACCCACCCTTCCCACCTTGCTCATTTTTCTCTAGCATCCGGGGTCATATGAGGTCCACGAGACGTGGGGCTGGCACCCACATCTTAGCGCATTCCCACAAGTGATTTTCACATACACCGAGTGTCATGTCAAAGTCCATGCAACCATGGGATATCCCCCTCGCTTTGGCACCTTCTGCCTACACCCCACAACCTGTGCCTGTGGTCACATAAATTGTGGGGTGACCGAGGGCTAAGCCCTTTTCTATGCTCGAAATGTTAGCACTTCGAGGGTATATGGCTTGGTTGTGATGGTGCCGATACCTTGGGGCAGGGCTAAGACCTAGCCCTTGGCTCCCCCGCCTGGTCTCGTGGGTGTGGGGTGGTCGGGGGCTAGGGCTTAGCCCTAGCCCCTTCCTCCAATGAATAATTGCGAAAAACATATATAGTGCCTTTGCACTATAGTTAACAAGTAACATAGTGCACCCTAATGGTAAGATTTAATACTTGTGGGAATGAGGTCTTTTGTTTGACTCTTGTGGGGTAGTTCGGCCCTTGACCATAAAATTTTGACCAACCATTGGGAGGCCATGTGGCTGCCCACCACTGGCCCACGTGGCTTCCACCCATTGGACCACGAACCCACCAATCAACAACCAACAAAATTCGACCAATCCGGAGAGGCCAAGTGGCAGCCTGCCACTGGCCCATAAAAAACCCAAAAGAACACAGTCAAACACCCAATTGCCATTTTTTTGCATGTTTGAGAAAACGGTCAACGAACGATAACTTGAGCATCTGGTGTTAGATTGAGGTGAAATGAATGTCATTGGATTCAGAACGACGGGCACTTCGATATGGCACCAGTTTCAAGAAGTTATGGGCACTTTCATTTTTCAGTGAAAATTTGATCACTTGATCATACCTTTACTATATCTTGGCTTAACCATTTAAGCACATCTCAGAAAAGGTTTGGGAAGACTCACTAAAGTGAATGAGGTTGGCTAGAACCTTTCTTTCAGATTTTTGTAAAGAGGCGTCTTTGTGTCTCATTGTATCTCCTCTACCGCTCTTAAACATGATCAAGGTTAAATGAAACAAATAAAAAAAGGAAACTACTTACCTACCATTACCTTTTTATAGCTCCATGACAATGGCACCAAAAATGTTGGGCTATTTTAATGTCACAATAAAGTCCCTTCATAAGTCAATCCAGGATGTAAACTCATGAGCTAAAAAAAACATGTGTTGGAAACGTAAAATCTATCTATTTCTTAAAACAACTAATTATTGTCTTCTAATTTAATTCAAAAGAATGAATAAAACTCTATGCAATGCTAGAGATATAAAGCAAAGTGTGAAATAAAAATAAAACAAAATATGCATGGTTCTAAGATCCTTCTAGTTGGTATTTTATCTTAGATCCCATGGCTTCGCTTAGGAGTGCAATATTTCGTTACTTCAAGGAAACTTCAAGAGGTAAATCTACAATTTTAGTGTGTAGAAGTACTACCTTTGGCTTGCAAATCACTACATAGCTTACCTCTTCTTTTTCCATTTGTTGTAGAAATTCCTTTCCACTAAGTAGCTGTGCTTTTGGGCTACTTGTTTCATCTGTACCTTCCTCTTTAGTGGTACAAGAGTGTGCTTGATTCCATCCTTTTCGAACTTATAACAATTTATCTCTCCATCATGTGCCACCTTCCTATCAAATTGCCATGGGCAACCCAAAAGAATGTGACAAACATCCATTGGCATTACGTCACAAAGCATCTTGTCTTTATACCTGCCTATATGAAACTCAAATTCACTTTGTTCATGCACCAACAATTGGTGTCCTTTTTGCAACCACGATACCTTATAAGGTGTGGGATGATTAATCTTTTTCAATCCCAATTTTTCCACCATTTCTTGGGAAACTAGATTGTTTGTACTTTCGCTCTCTATCACCAATTTGTAGCTTTTGACTTTTTCCTTACACATTGTCTTGAATAAGGATTTTCTTTGGACTGGTTCAATAGTCTCCTTTGTTGGTATTAAAAGGACTTTGTGCATCATCAACACCTCTCTAGTCTCTGGCACTTTCTCTACCTCAGGTACTTGTGCCTCTACTACTTCAGTTTGAGCTATGTATGCACCTCACTGTCTCGTATTGTCATTCTCAGGACATTGAAAAGATTGGTGACCCAATTTCTTACATCTGTACCGGTAAGTAGTCTCTCTACCTCTTCTTCTACCTCTACCTCTTTGGTAAGGTCTTCTTCCTCTGTTGCCACCTTCTTTCTCTGACTGCCCTTGCTGATTTGAGTTGCCTTCATCATTCTTTTGTGCATGAAACATTCCTCTTCCATTTTTTCTGGCCTTTCCCTTTGGAAAAACTGTGTCCTCAGCCAGAGCTTTGCTTCCTAGCTATCTTTTCTTCTACCTTCAAAGCACACTGGTATGCTTACCCTATTGTCCTTGGAGAAAGTATGCTAATTTCATCTTGAATATCTAGCCTCAAACCATTGATATACCTTGCTATCTTTTCTGGGGTATCTTCTACATAGTCTGCTCTCAAATTCACCTTGTAAAACTCTTTGATGTATTCTCTCACTGTCATTATCTTTTGTTTAAGATTTTGCATCTGTTTGTAAAGAGTTAACTGGTAATCCTTTGGCAAGAACCTACTCTTCATCTTTGCCACCATTCTATCCCAACTCTTGATCAATGGTTTGTCCTTCTTCCTTCTTTCAACATGTACATTGTCCCACCATAGTGTAGCATGGCCTTTCAACCTTGTCACAAAAAACTTGACTCTCCCATCCTCATCGATTTCCTCGTACTCAAAATACTTGTCCATCTCACTAATCCAATCTAGTAGATTCTCATCTTTAAAACTACCATCATAAATAGAGATTTCATGCTTTGGCCTTGAACTTGAGCCCAATACTGCTCTCAACAACTTAAGCTCAACAAATTCTTTAAGAGGTGCTGCTCCTTCTTCTTCAAGTTCCTCTTCGGCCTCAGTAACATCTCCACCTCTAGGATCCCGATGTCTTCCTACTTCCATGGCTTCTAACCAAATTTGTAGTCTCCTTATCTCTTCCTGGAGTTTTGCATTTCACGCAAGTCTGCCTCCTTGACCTTGTTCCCTTCCTAAACGCCTATTCATCTCTCTATACTATAGATACCAACAATGTTAAGGATTTGATACCACAAATTGATGGTTGTTATCTTAGCAAACCAGAGCGCTGTTACATGATGAACAACAAATATTTGCTCTCACAACAAACTACAGTGTTGTTATAGGCTCTCTCATCAAACTACAATGTTGTTACAGAATCTCACAAAAAACTACAGTGTTGTTATAGGCTCTCTCAGTAGACTACAGTGCTGTTACAGTCTCTCACAACAAACTACAGTGTTGTTACAGACTCTCATAGAAAACTACAGTGTTGTTATAGGCTCTCTTAGTGGACTACAATGTTGTTACAAAATATCACAACAAACTACAATGTTGTTACAGACTCTCATAGAAAACTACAGTGCTGTTACAGGAGGAACAACATTTTTTTTTGTTTTTGTTTGTTTTTAATTTTTTTGTTTTTTGTTTTTGTTTTGTTTTTTTTTTTTTATTGTTTGTTTTGTTTTGTTTTTTTGTCTTTTTGTTTTTTTGTTTTGTTTTGTTTTTCATTCAGCCACGCAGTCTGTAAAAATTCAGTTTAAAGATCCCTTCGTAACTCCCAAACTAAGGATCTTTTTGGGAAATCGCTTGTGGGTTGCCAAATATACCTTTCTTTGCACAAAACCTGGATGCGAGAATTTCAAAATTCATCTTCCTTTGATAAAAAAATTGACCCATAAAACTGGTGATGGTTTTCCTTTACGAATTTTCTTTCTTCTGTTTGCTTGTTATAGACATTTTTGGGCACTGCAACCCCAATCATACATGTCCATAAACCAAGGGCTCTAATTCCCTAAAAGTGTTGTTTCATACTGTAAAGGAACAAGGTCAGCTGATTACATCATCTCCCAGAAGTTCTCCACAGGAAACTGCTCAGAATTGGTCAAAACTGGACCATACAGGTTGCTCAGTGTTAAGAGTGTGATGCATCCCACCTGCCCAGTGTAAAGGGTGCGATGCATACTGAAAATCCCTTCTGTAGGGTGCGATAGGCAAGAGTGGACAAATGGCAGAGACAGTTTTCGAGGTGGATGAGCATAGAATCTCCAAAAACTTCTCCTATGACACTTGCCTCTCTGAATTCGCCGAGGGATGAGTAGGAGATCATCAATCTCCAAGTGGAATCAAGAAATATCAGACAGAGGACACTAATCAAAATCCCAGAAGCTGACTCACACCCCTCCAATCATCTATATATGGATCCCTCATCCCAAAGATCCAGGGGATGGAATTTTGTATCTTGTAAGGAAGTGCTATTGGTTTCTTGGTGCAACATCACAGTGTTAGGTGATCTAAGCTTTTCATGAGGTGAAGAAGGGCTTTCATGCTGGGAGGATGATGCTGGGTCAGAACAATTGGTTGTAATCCTCTTTGCTATTCTTGATATTAATAAATCTATTCAAGTTTTCCTCCACATTCTTGTATGTTTGATGATATATGCATGTGTGGTCAATATATATCTGGTCCTATATTGTTTATGATTGTAGATCTTTGTTCTTCGATAGTATTATGCTACTTTGATTCCACAGGTGCTCTTTGAAGCTGGGTAGACAAAGGAAAAGCGATAAGGATCTGTCAGAAGGGAGAGGAACCAAGCAAGGAACCAAGCGCAAGACTGAGGTTGGTGTCCTTTGTTCCCCTCTTATCTACTTCTCATAAAGGAAAGTGAAAGTAGTTTTAGTTTGTTTGTCTCTAAGATAGCTACCAGCCTTAGTGGGATTAGCAGCTCCGAGTGGACACTGGATTTCCCGATAAAAAAATGGCAACCATACTGGGGAATGAATAGATTGTTTGCTTGTCTATATTTGTTTGCTTTATAAACTTACATACGGAGCCTGAAGTTAAGCCAGCTAGCCTTCGAATTGCATTTTCTATGCAAGTGCAAAGTAGATCAATGCTGCTTCAGTCTATCTCCAGGTTTTGTTTATAAACTGAACAATCGATTTGAAAACCTTCTAATTTCCCTAGTGGTGGCTCCAGTAACCTCATTAGATCAACCCCTATGATTTATATTTACTGAACGTCACTTGCTCGGCCTAAATCCCTGAACTAGGCTGCAAACTGTGACCCGGAACCAAGTTGAAGTCTCGTCCCTGGACCATCGCACTTTCTCCTCTTGGGAATCTGGATGCATCACACTTCCCATGTGCAGCAGGGGCGCTGCATCACACTTTCCCTGTGTTGTAGGTGCGCTGATCAGAAAAGACCTCTTCTGCTCTCAGATTTTGGTTTCTGTGTTCACTCTCTTCAGGTTTATTCAGGAGTTTTGTTGTCTGTGATCAGTATACCACTGTGGAAACCCTCTTCCTTTCCATCATTCCACCTCCATTGTGCAAAGAACTGTGAATTTTTTTTATGTATTGTGCGCCATTTTCAATTCTCTTTTACAAAGAAGTAACATAATCAAACTGTCGTCTTTTGATTTGAAAGTGTCGCAAGTGTCGTTTTCAGTCAAAGAAAAGAATTCTATTGTTCTTGATGGTCGATTATATGGTTACTCTTGTTTTTGATTTGAATTAGTAGTTTTTCAAGTGTCGAAAGCAGTTCTTAATTCAAAATAGCAAAGTGTCGTCATTATCTTCCTTTTGTTTTTTTGAAGAGAAATTTGTTAATACTGTCGCTTTGAAAAGATAATTCAGATTTGTACTTAGCATTCTTCTTGTTATTCACACATTAAGAAAGCTGAAAAAAATACATGCATGTGCATTTGCATTCATACTGCTTGTTAGTTTGATTTAGGACAGTGCATCTAGTGTGTGCTCTCTACTCTATGTTGAAAGAATATCATCTCTCTTTCTTTAGTAGCTAGGATTTTCATTGCAAAAAGAAGATTAAACGATTGTTTATCATCTTAGATTGCATTTTAGGAATTGTATATCTACATCACGCGGTGAACCTAAAAGGAAAATTTCTTAAGAAAGATCAACTATAAAATAAATTTAATGAACATAAAAACGCTTTGGAACCTAACGCACAACATTTAGAAGTCTAGGCTAGAGACGTATTCCGGCGTTGTAAAGCCTGGTAACTATCGCTTTCATTGTTGGTTGGGTGATTCCTCCTCTTTGAGACGACAAGTGCTAGTACAAACTTGTGATCCCATGTACCATCGAGTATATATTGGGAGACCACAATAGGCTATATCCTTTATCCATAGGAAGCCGTGTCTGCCGCCCTATCGATCGCAATGCACTGAACACATCATTTGGGAAGATTGACTGCCGTACCGTAAAAAGTATTCTGCAGTTTTGCGATTGGTTTGGTAATCCCTCTATCTAGATTTACAGAGTAGTCTCTTTCATTCCTTTTTAGACTCCTTAAAGGAAAGGTCCATCTGAGCACTTGTCACTTTAGGCTCATTAAAAATCGAAGGCGACTAGAGTCATCTTTTGTTTTTTCTCGACTCTTAAAAATTGAAAAAACAAGTTGTGTCAAAGCATCTAAAATTTATTTTAATTGGAATAATATCACCATTCCCGCGTCAGTATTAGGTTGAGAAATGGAGTCCACCAACCAAGGATTTCCCCTTGGAGGAAATCCTAGTCCTTTCTCCTCTTGGGGAGATGTTGGTGCACCTCATATGGCCACATTGTCACTTCCAGGATTGACGATTGGCTTGCCAATATGGCTCTTCTCGACCTCCGTCGTTCAGAACACCATGATTCTTGAACAATCGAGTCAGCAACTAGATGATACTAAAGTTACCCCCCAACCTTCTACTTCGTCCGATTCTCCCTCTCCTCCTTCCTCTTCGCTTGATAAAGCTGGTAAAGCCAAAGTCAAGTAACTAAGAAGGAGAAGAAGGGGAAGGAGAAGAAAGAGAAGAAGAAGAAGGAGCCAAAGGCGAAAAGGGGTAACCGGGCATCGTCTAGTGAAAATCCACACACTGCATTGTCCCAGCCTAAATCTCCATGTGTCATTTGCAAAGGAGGCCACTATCATCGAGATTGTCCTTGCATCCCTCGGATCTTAAGGGACTAGTCTCTCGTTTGCACAATCCGGTGTCATCAACCTCTGAAGATCATGTTGAAAGTACACCATCAACTAGTGAAAGTGAAGCATTTGGACAGAAAAGGAAATGTAAATTTCCTTGTAAACTGTGTGAAGGCGATCACGTCGTCCACTATTGTCCCTTCCTAGACGAAGCTAAAAGAGTCTTGGATAACCGTCCTGCTTCACCGCTATGGCTTCCTCCTGATACAAGAAACTCTTGCCGAGTCCATCGCTAGTTGAAAATCCGACTAACAAGCCATTATGGTCTGTCGAAGCATCTACCATTGAAGATAAACCCGCCGAATCCATACCAGACGAAAGTCAAAATGTTGAGGCGGCAGTCGACCCGGTCTTGTCTTCGGAAGGTCCATCTTCAGATGATACAATCACCGAAGAGAATGAGAATGACATCGTTCAAATTCTTTTCGTAAACACATACTCTGATGGATACGAGGGCAATATACCCATTCCTTTACCACAGGAAGTAAGTTCGTCAGAGTCATATCCGGCCATCTATTCGGTCCCACCTCCAAGCAACCTAGTCGTTTCTTTCGATTGGAATCTACTAGGCAGACCCTGTTTACTGGCTAATGTACCATTCCAAATCATTGTACAAGCTTACAAAATGATGATGGTCGGTACCATCATAGATGAAGGGGCTTCTGTGAGTATCCTTTCCTCAATTGCTTGGGAAGCGCTTGGTTCGCCATTGCTTCTGCCTGAGATGAGAAATCTAACAGGCTTCGACAAAGGAACCAGTTGACCATTAGGGATCCTTCCCAATGCTCCCATAATGTTGAGAAGGAAAACCGCTTATATGAACGTAATGGTAGTCCAAGGACCTCTATATTATAATCTACTCCTTGGGCGAGACTATATTTATAGCATGGGAGCCATTGTCTCCTCACTATTTAGAGTAATGTGTTTTCCGCATGAAGGTCGAGTGGTCCAGCTCGTAGACCAGCTTTCGTTCCCCGGCTCACACATAGCTAATAGTCAAATGCCATCCCTAAATGGTCTTTTCACACAAGGAATGCCTCATCCATCTCCAGTCCGTCCACCTGAAGAGCGCGAGTGATTCGGGAGGACATGACTGAAACCCAGGGGGCATGCACCCTGGTCTGTTTTGGCAGGAAAACCTTGGGTATAGGGTAAGTTTCCGTGAAGGATTTAAGACTAGTCCGACGCCCGTCCGTATAGGAAGAGGGAGTTAGACCGGGATAAGATTCTTTTGTCAAGGTTAGGCTTGGAGCCTTTGTCCAGATGGAGATAAGCTAGTTTTTAAGTGTTTCTGTTTGCTATGCGGATGAAACTATCTTGTGAACGTGAGAACTTCTAGATGGTAACCTGAAACTTTACTTCACTATACCTGGGGGCATGCAAACCTTTTTGCCTGAAAGTAAAGAGCGACCATTTATTTTCTTAGTTTGTAGTTTCTCAACCCTTTAAACTCGTAGGATTGGTCGTTCCTAACTTGCATAATGAAAGGATCCGGAGCAAAGTTTCGAATGGTGCAAGCTCCCTAAAAATTGAACCTATCGATGAGACATCCTTATTATACGACTGGCACGAGCAGTTTTTATGCGAAGTTCAAGCTCATTAAAAATTAAACCTTAGCAATGAGAAAAACTCCTCGCAGCCTGGATGGTAGAAACTAGATCCAGGGTCTTCACTTCTACTTCCCGAATTGGTACGATTCTAGCCATGTGATTAAATGATTCGATGTCGAACATGTTAGAAACCACTTGATTACCAGTCGATGATGTAAACTGTTAACAAGCGTGAGAGAGACCACCAGTAATGTCAATGGTTCTCAAAGTACCAAGCACAACCCGTGAAATGTGAATAGATGTTTTGATGTCGAACACTTCACGGAATCCTTTGATCGAAAGTCAATGATGTAAACTGACATCAAAGGCGAGAAACCTGCCATTGATGCATGCAGACTTCAAGGTACTGTCGATTCCTAAGTCATCTTTCTAGATAATGTGTCGATGTCGATAGAAAGCGACCCGTTGCAGGCAAGCCCGTAACACGAAATCATTGTTCAAGTTGAAGAAATGTTGCTGTAAGGACTGACTCAGGGATGGTCAATGGATGACAAGTATTTTGCAGATGAAAGTTTTGCTTGCAGACCTCTTGAACACATAACGACACGACAGATGGCTTGGTGACGAATAACTCAAAGTTAATCCCCGGAACCCGGTTAAAGACTTTCAAAGTGGTTTGATCAACTGTGAGGTAAAAGATTTCCCAACCCAGGTGAATGAAAAGTGTCGTGTTCAAGAGTGGTAATAAAGTTTCTTTTGAGACAAAAGGTAACAAACAGGTTCATTCTTCTCTCTTTTCCCCCACCATTTCTGGCAAGTACCTCTTTATTTTTAACAAGCTTGAGGAGGATAACATATGCTTGATTATAAGCTCATCCTTCGGATGAGTCCAACCTAGTTTTGATTCGAACCCTAGGAAGGAGTGGTTCGTTCCTGTTTGTAATTGAACAGGTCCTTTACTGTGAAATGTTTAACGAGCCCAGTATAGGAGAAACTCGGTGTTTTTCAATTTTAGAGAGTCTGAAAAACTTAAGAAGACTCCAAGTTGAACTTTTTCGTAGATTTGTGTCCCTCAAGCCCGAAAAAGTATAAAATAATACCTGAGAGAACCGCTTAGTCTTGCGACCAAGGAGTACTTTCATAATAGTGTCGTTGACCTGAAAAGTAAAAAGCGATCAAGGACACGTCGTTTTATTTCCTTATCGAGTTTGAAACGACAAAAACCCGGCAATCTTTTCCTGATTTTGCGGTCAGAAAAGAGCTAAAAGGGGACCGTCTTTTAATTCCGTTTTAACGAGTGTAAAAGAAACGCTCGGCAATCTTTTCATGTTTTAGGAGTCAGAAAAGGGCTTAAAAGATGACTCTGAGGTGTCACTTTTTCGTAAGTTTTAACGAGTTCGAAAAAATGATAAAAATGTACTCATGGTTTTCACTTTTTCGTAAGTTTTAACGAGTTCGAAAAAGGGATAAAAATGTACTCATATGGCCGACTTTCAATTTAATTTACGAGCAGGAAAAGACGGAAAGAACTCGGCATTTTCATTTGTTTTACGAGAATGAAAGATAGCAAAATAATCTCGGTATTTTCATGAGTTTAACGAGTCTTGAAAATAACTAAAATTGACTCGAGATAGGTTTCATTTTTACAAAAGCTTGAAACAGACAAAAACTATGCTTCAAAGTAGTTTCATTTTTTTTACAAGCTTGAAACAGAGATAAAACTGTGCTTGATGCCCCCTAAGCATAACTGCTAGAGCGCATATTTGTCACACGGAATTTGTCAAGGGTGCGGACACGACTGACCTTCCTAGAAGTCTAAGACATTCTAATGACAAACAAGACAAAATGGAGTGATCTTTCTCTAAATACACCTTTTACAACATGAAAACTACAAGTGTTTAGGCTTACCTTATTCCAAAACGCTGTTGTTGAAGTCCGTTCTTGACGATCCGGATGAGCTCCTCCTTCAAGTCAATTCCTGCAACCACAAACAATCAAACAATTACCAAGCACTTGCATTTCATATAATAAAACATATATTCAACATGCAGACCAAGGAACACATGAAATAACTCATTAACACAAGCTATTGAGAAAAATAAACCAGTTTGTATTAATAACGAAACAAAGAAACTCTTACAACCTGGCCTTGGTGTTGTGCAAGTTCCTCCCAGGGTCCATCAAGGGTTTTCCTCTACTTTGACAAAGCTCACCCTCTCCCAAGTAGAATCAAGTGAAGACAATCTCTCCTCACAAAGGCTCTAATGGAAGACCTAAATTCTGCAGCATTTACCCAAAGAAAATGTATAGCTCCAACCTCTTCTCCTTCTGGCTCAATGCCTTTATTTATAGTGCTGTAAAGAGGTTATTCAGGTCCACTATCAATGGGATCATCCCCCTCTATGGGTGGGATAGCTCCCTTATTGATGGGATAAGTTCCCCTTAATAGAGATACATGAACCAACTGGAGGCGCATCCATTTCATCAAACCGACCTCTAGAATGTTCTAGAAGTAACCACAAGTAACTTTTTCAAGATAAAACTCGCGCATTTTGCCTTTTACAGAGGGACGCACCTGTCCCTTAACATACAGAGCGTCCATGGACGCATATTTTGTGAACAAGGTCAGCGTCCCCGCAGGTAAGGCTAGAGAGAACCTGCGACCCCAGAGATAAACATAGTTTTTACAAGACTTTCTCTCTTCTTTGAGTTTGAGATGGATAACAGAGGCATGAGACTTGCCTAAGAGGGTAGCATGACTGTTGATTTGAGCCATACTAACTGTAAGTAGTCAAGGTGACATTTTTTAGTGTAACAGATTGCCCCCTAAAGTGCGAAGCCTGGAATAGAGTAGGGTTTTGTAATTCTAGGAAGGGTGAAGCGCTTTATCATTTCAAGGATTGTCTTGTGGATGGCCTGGTTGGAACCTGCAATTTTCAACACAAAATACATGGATAAGATTATATCATCACTGAGGTAGGCATTCCCATACTCAGATTCAAAACTTTAACTAATGGACTAACTATTCTGATACAGGAATGATCTTGCAGTACATCATTTTTATAGACTTTTGTAGACACAGTATGGACGCAGCCATCTGTTTATGATTAGTCTACATAGATAATGAATACAAAACTCCTCGCAGCCTGGATGGTAGAAACTAGATCCAGGGTCTTCACTTCTACTTCCCGAATTGGTACGATTCTAGCCATGTGATTAAATGATTCGATGTCGAACATGTTAGAAACCACTTGATTACCAGTCGATGATGTAAAATGTTAACAAGCGTGAGAGAGACCACCAGTAATGTCAATGGTTCTCAAAGTACCAAGCACAACCCGTGAAATGTGAATAGATGTTTTGATGTCGAACACTTCACGGAATCCTTTGATCGAAAGTCAATGATGTAAACTGACGTCAAAGGCGAGAAACCTGCCATTGATGCATGCAGACTTCAAGGTACTGTCGATTCCTAAGTCATCTTTCTAGATAATGTGTCGATGTCGATAGAAAGCGACCCGTTGCAGGCAAGCCCGTAACACGAAATCATTGTTCAAGTTGAAGAAATGTTGCTGTAAGGACTGACTCAGGGATGGTCAAATGGATGACAAGTATTTTGCAGATGAAAGTTTTGCTTGCAGACCTCTTGAACACATAACGACACGACAGATGGCTTGGTGACGAATAACTCAAAGTTAATCCCCGGAACCCGGTTAAAGACTTTCAAAGTGGTTTGATCAACTGTGAGGTAAAAGATTTCCCAACCCAGGTGAATGAAAAGTGTCGTGTTCAAGAGTGGTAATAAAGTTTCTTTTGAGACAAAAGGTAACAAACAGGTTCATTCTTCTCTCTTTTCCCCCACCATTTCTGGCAAGTACCTCTTTATTTTTAACAAGCTTGAGGAGGATAACATATGCTTGATTATAAGCTCATCCTTCGGATGAGTCCAACCTAGTTTTGATTCGAACCCTAGGAAGGAGTGGTTCGTTCCTGTTTGTAATTGAACAGGTCCTTTACTGTGAAATGTTTAACGAGCCCAGTATAGGAGAAACTCGGTGTTTTTCAATTTTAGAGAGTCTGAAAAACTTAAGAAGACTCCAAGTTGAACTTTTTCGTAGATTTGTGTCCCTCAAGCCCGAAAAAGTATAAAATAATACCTGAGAGAACCGCTTAGTCTTGCGACCAAGGAGTACTTTCATAATAGTGTCGTTGACCTGAAAAGTAAAAAGCGATCAAGGACACGTCGTTTTATTTCCTTATCGAGTTTGAAACGACAAAAACCCGGCAATCTTTTCCTGATTTTGCGGTCAGAAAAGAGCTAAAAGGGGACCGTCTTTTAATTCCGTTTTAACGAGTGTAAAAGAAACGCTCGGCAATCTTTTCATGTTTTAGGAGTCAGAAAAGGGCTTAAAAGATGACTCTGAGGTGTCACTTTTTCGTAAGTTTTAACGAGTTCGAAAAAATGATAAAAATGTACTCATGGTTTTCACTTTTTCGTAAGTTTTAACGAGTTCGAAAAAGGGATAAAAATGTACTCATATGGCCGACTTTCAATTTAATTTACGAGCAGGAAAAGACGGAAAGAACTCGGCATTTTCATTTGTTTTACGAGAATGAAAGATAGCAAAATAATCTCGGTATTTTCATGAGTTTAACGAGTCTTGAAAATAACTAAAATTGACTCGAGATAGGTTTCATTTTTACAAAAGCTTGAAACAGACAAAAACTATGCTTCAAAGTAGTTTCATTTTTTTTACAAGCTTGAAACAGATAAAAATGTGCTTGATGCCCCCTAAGCATAACTGCTAGAGCGCATGCCCCCCTAGCTTCATTTCATTCAACCAGCTGGATGAAATGAAGGTTTGAGTTATGAGATCATTTGAAAGACTGGACCTAAAACAAAAAACTGAAATAACTAACCTTAACATCTATGAGATCTAGTCAAACTCTCGACTCAATTAGAGGAGGATTTGTTTCATTTTTTAACGAGCTTGACACAGGAAAAGAACTATGCTCGGATTCGGTTTCATGTTTACGCAAGCTTGAAACGAGAAACTATGCTTGTTTTAAGTTCACATGCCCCCAGCATAATGACGCAAAACGAGGTACATGCCCCCCAAGCTTCATTGCATTCAATGAGGTGGATGGAATGAAGCTTTACTTTCAAGATCTTTGAAAGACTTGAAAAGGGAGTTGTTTCATTTTTTAACGAGCTTGACACAAGACAAGGAACTATGCTCATAACTACTCTCTACAATCTACCTAACAAAAAACTTTACTCTAAAAACCTTGATTCATTTTTTAACGAGCTTGACACAAGACAAGGAACTATGCTCTAAAACCTTGATTCATTTTTTAATGAGCTTGACACAAGACAAGGAACTATGCTCTAAAAACCTTGATTCATTTTTTAATGAGCTTGACACAAGACAAGGAACTATGCTCATAACTACTCTACAATCTGCCTACTTAACCTACCCTTGTTTCATTTGTTAACGAGCTTGACACAAGACAAGGAACTATGCTCAAAAATTTCGCATGCCCCCAGTTTAATGATGCGAAATGAGGTACATGGCCCCCAGGCTTCATTGCACTCAACCGGCTGGATGAAATGAAGGTTTATTTTCAATATTTAACTTGAAAAGGGAGTTGTTTCATTTTTAAGGAGGTTGACACAAGAAAAGAACTATCCTCATACCTGATTTATTTTTTAACGAGGTTGACTCAGTAACAGGAACTATCCTCAAACCTGATTCATTTTTTAACGAGGTTGACTCAGTAACAGGAACTATCCTCACACCTGATTCATTGTTTAACGAGGTTGAATCAGTAACAGGAACTATCCTCATACCTGATTTATTTTTTAACGAGGTTGACTCAGTAACAAGAACTATCCTCACAAAATCCTATTTTCTACAATCTAACTACATATCCTAAAATCTAGCTGATTCATTTTTAATGAGGTTGACTCAGTAAAAGAACTATCCTCATGCTCACTGATTCATTTTTTAACGAGGTCGACACAGTAAAAGGAACTTTCCTCACAACATCCAGTTTCATTTTTTAACGAGGTTGAGACAGGAACAAACTATCCTCGTCAACTGATTCATTTTTTAACGAGGTTGACACAGTAAAAGGAACTTTCCTCGGACCATCCAGTTTCATTTTTTAATGAGGTTGAGAGAGGAATAAACTATCCTCGTCAACTGATTCATTTTTTAACGAGGTTGACACAGTAAAAGGAACTTTCCTCGGACACACTGAGCATGGCTTCTAACTGGAAGAAAGACATGTCAATGGACACACCTTGATCATGGCTTCCAAGAGATCTTCATCAGAAGGAAGAACAGTTCTTTGGAAGGAACACATGTCAAGGGACTCAAAAGGGATAAGAACATCGTGTTCAAGTAATCCCATAGAGTTTTCCATGTCAATTACCGGATCTAAATCAACAGTGAGAAGCTCACTTACATTGGTAACTGAAAACATGGGACCAGTTGCCACATAATTAACCCATGGCAGGGTAGATACCACTTTAGACTCAGGAACATTTAGGGGTGTCATATTATTGGTAGTTGAGACAAGACTAGGGAACGAAAGCTGGTCTACAGTCACAATACTGCCATTGTGAGGGAAAGACATCACGCGAAAGAGTGTCGATACGACAGCTTTCATTGCATAAACATAGTCTCGCCCAAGGAGTAAATTGAAATCCAAGGGACCTCGAACCACCATAAGATCAATACAGACAGTTTTACCTTCCAAGGTAATAGAAAACTTAGGAAGGATTCCTAAAGGTTCACTAATTGTTCTGTTAAAAGCTTTCTGCGTAATAGGCGCAAGCTGAGGGGAACCCAAAGCTTTCCAAACAGCTGAGGATAAAATACTAACAGAAGCACCTTCATCTACCTGAGTACGATGTATGTCCCTACCACCAGCCTTGACAATGATTTGGAAAGGGATGGAGGAAGGAAGACGAGGTTCTGTCAGTCTATTCCAATCAAAGGAAAAGACCTCAGTACTTGGAGGGGGTTCTGTAGAAACAGGTGAAATGCCCCCCGGCATAGAAGAATCCGATGTAACAAGAAGAACATCAGCGGTATGAAATTTACTCTCGAAAAGGAGAGTGTGATCGACCGAATGTGAAATTGAATCGACCACTTGATCAACTAATGGATCATCAACCTGAGTGACATGAGTTTCACTCTCCAATGGAAGAGTGTGATTGACTGTACTTGAAGTTAGATCAATCACTCCGTCAGTTGACGGTAGGTTGGGAGAAAGTTTACGGTAACCAGTTGGAAATTCTTGCTGTGGAACAGTAAGGTTTTCCAACAATGTTGAGGCTTCATCCAAGTGAGGGCAAATGTGAGTTTGATGACTCCCTTTGCATAACTTACAAGGAAACCTAACTTTACCCTTTTTCCCAGGAACCTGACTATCACTGGTTGATGGATCAATGGAAAGTTGATGAGATTTTTCTGACCATACTTCCAAGACCTTTGGAATACCAAGACAATTGACAAGGAAGTGGTCACCCTTACAAAGCCTGCAAGGGTATTTGGGTTTACGATGCATGTCGGAATTTTCCTCAACACAACTAACACTTACAGCCACAGTTGGTTGGTTGACTTATTTCTTATCTTGCTTCTTCTTCTTCTTCTTCTTCTTCCCTTTCTTCTTCTTCTTAGCCTCTTGGTTACTAGCATCAAGGCTTTTACCAGGCGAAGAGGAAGAAATGGAGGAAGAAAAATTAGGCGAAGAAGGTAAAGGGTCAACAGAAGGTTGGTGATGTTGAGATGGTGAACTCTGTTGAGGTGAAGCATCCGGTTGAGATGGAACAATTGGAGTATTTTGGGCCAACGAAGTTGAAAATAACCATATCGGTAAACCTATTGTAAATCCAGGTAATGACAAAGTAGCCATGTAAGGAGGACCAACATTTCCAAAGTAAGGAAAAGTACTAGGATTCTCATTAGGAGGGGTTCCTAGGTTGATAAATTCCGGAACATTTGCCATTATATTCAACTTCAGTGAATTTTATTAACAATTTAAAACTAAAATTAACAATTCACAATGCAGACCTAACAATTAAAATTCACAATTCACACCTATGGTCTCTAAAAGTAAAAACAAACAAATTAACACGCGCTATCAAATCTAGGAGTCAAACCACACACAAACAGTAAGCTCTCCGGACCGAAAACACTAGTTGGTGATGAAGCCCAACCTCGCAGAATTCAGTACAGAAATGGCGGGTGGAACAGTTACCCCGGCAACCTGCTTAATGAATAGACCGGCACAAGTTCCTCCACTTTAACCGTCTCGAAGTGAAGTGAACCCCCCGGAAAATCCAAGTGAGTATAACCGACGTCTGCTCCAGGTACAGTGGGACCTTCCCTCCACCGTCACCTCGGTAGAACCCTAAAGATTATGGTCACTAAGGTCACCAATAGTAACAAATACACCTGGGGGAACAGTCTAAACTCCGACAGCACGCAAGGGCAGAGTAGCAAGCTCAATCCCCTTACCGGCTCCTTGACAACAATCCAAGGTTTACCGATAAGTGACCCCTGGCTCCTCGACAATGGTTAATCCGAGGTTTACCATTTGTAATACGTACTGTCTGGCGTCATTCCCAACGAGGGGGAATGATCCCCTCACTGGTTCGGACACGAGCTCGTGCTTCTCCTTTAAGAGGAGCTTTCCCAGAGTGTAACTGAAATAATTGGATTTGATCTACTCAAGATAAACTATCTGTTTGGTTTTGTAGTCTTGGAGAGTTAAGTACTCACCTACTCCAAGACCCTAGCCTAAGCTATGTTGGTGTTTTAGAGCCCTAGAAAAATAAAAATTACTAGATGAATTTTAATTAAGCGCTGTGTTATTAAGGCTGTTATTACTCAAATGGGTAAATGGAGATGAAACCAATGGTGTTATGACCCGACTCAACTGAATGCAATCGAATATGATAATGTAATCTTTTCAATTCGATGAATCCTAACTAAAGTAAGGAGAGAGTTTCCATTCACTTCCAACAATGCAAAAAATTGATCATTAAGAGAAAATATAACAAATTCTCTAATGCACTAATTTTGTCAAGAAAAACTAATGCAAATCAATTCCAAACCATTTTTTTATTTTTATTTTTTGTGTAAATTCAAATCAAAGAAAGCTGATCTAAATCTACGATTGATTTTTCAGAATGTAAACTATGCAATTGTAATCTAAGCACAATTCACTCGAAAAGTATGCAAATGTAATCTATGCACATTTTTCAATAATATTCTGAAAATGAGAATTCTAATTGTGCAAATGTGATCTATGCAAAAGAATTCTCAAACACAAGACGATTCTAATGTGATCTAAGAACCAATCAAGTGCAAATTGAGAAAATTGGGTGAGAGTTCCAAAGATCAAAACATAAAAACACTCAAAGGCGATTAACACTCATACACAATTTAGCCCCCCCCGACGAATGAGGGGGAATTTTTTTTTTGCAAAAACAAAAGCAAAAAGATGCAAAATTGTGAAAAGACTGAGACAAACCTCCAAGTAATGATCAAAGGAAATCAAATCAAGAATTTCTCAAGAAAGAGACTCAAAACACCCAATTGATGAAAGCTAAGAGCAGGAACAAGCTTAGGTGAAGATCTTTGACAGGGTACTAAAGGATCTGGGCAGAAAACACTAAGAAAAAACAAAATCTAAAAGCAATTAAAGCAAAAATGGAGTTTTCCTAAATTTTTACAGGAAGACGCAGGCAACCCGTTAGAACAGGTGCGGGCCCGCTCTGTGCAAACGGCAACAGCGCGTCCAAAGACGCACTGTGCAGTACTCAGAGGGTGCGTCCTTCTCGAAAAGTTAAGAAAAACCAAATCTAACTAAATCTAAAGCTAAGCCACCCAAATACTAATTCTCACAGTCAAAAACCAGAAAATAAAAATGATTTTCTCAGAGCAAAGTTCACACAAAGGAAAAGACTCTCTCATTAATGGAATCCCCAGCGGAGTCGCCAATTTGTCACACGGAATTTGTCAAGGGTGCGGACACGACTGACCTTCCTAGAAGTCTAAGACATTCTAATGACAAACAAGACAAAATGGAGTGATCTTTCTCTAAATACACCTTTTACAACATGAAAACTACAAGTGTTTAGGCTTACCTTATTCCAAAACGCTGTTGTTGAAGTCCGTTCTTGACGATCCGGATGAGCTCCTCCTTCAAGTCAATTCCTGCAACCACAAACAATCAAACAATTACCAAGCACTTGCATTTCATATAATAAAACATATATTCAACATGCAGACCAAGGAACACATGAAATAACTCATTAACACAAGCTATTGAGAAAAATAAACCAGTTTGTATTAATAACGAAACAAAGAAACTCTTACAACCTGGCCTTGGTGTTGTGCAAGTTCCTCCCAGGGTCCATCAAGGGTTTTCCTCTACTTTGACAAAGCTCACCCTCTCCCAAGTAGAATCAAGTGAAGACAATCTCTCCTCACAAAGGCTCTAATGGAAGACCTAAATTCTGCAGCATTTACCCAAAGAAAATGTATAGCTCCAACCTCTTCTCCTTCTGGCTCAATGCCTTTATTTATAGTGCTGTAAAGAGGTTATTCAGGTCCACTATCAATGGGATCATCCCCCTCTATGGGTGGGATAGCTCCCTTATTGATGGGATAAGTTCCCCCTTAATAGAGATACATGAACCAACTGGAGGCGCATCCATTTCATCAAACCGACCTCTAGAATGTTCTAGAAGTAACCACAAGTAACTTTTTCAAGATAAAACTCGCGCATTTTGCCTTTTACAGAGGGACGCACCTGTCCCTTGACATACAGAGCGTCCATGGACGCATATTTTGTGAACAAGGTCAGCGTCCCCGCAGGTAAGGCTAGAGAGAACCTGCGACCCCAGAGATAAACATAGTTTTTACAAGACTTTCTCTCTTCTTTGAGTTTGAGATGGATAACAGAGGCATGAGACTTGCCTAAGAGGGTAGCATGACTGTTGATTTGAGCCATACTAACTGTAAGTAGTCAAGGTGACATTTTTTAGTGTAACACTAGCCCCCTTGCTTTAACACCTTTGCCCTATGCCCCATAACCTGCGCCCATGGTCACATAAATTGTGGGGTGACAGAGGACTAAGCCCTTTTCCTCAGCCTGAACTATTAGCGCTTCCGGGGTATATGGCTTGGTCTTGTGTGGGATTGTGATGGTGTCGAGACCTTGGGCCAGGGCTAAGCCCTAGCCCTTAGCTCCCCGCCTGCGGTCCCGTGGGTGTGGGGTGGCTGATGGCTAGGGCTTAGCCTTGGTCCCTTCCCCAATGAATAGTTACACAAAACATATATAGTGCCTTTGCACTATAGTTAACATGTAACATAGTACGCCTGAGCAGGTAAGGCTTGAGACTTGTGGGCACAAGGTCTCGTGTTCAACTCTTGTGGGGCAGTTTGACCCTTAACCATAAAAAATTGACCAACCATTGGGAGGCCATGTGGCTGCCCACCACTAGCCCATGTGGCTTCCACCAATTGACCATGAACCCACCAATCAACAGGAAAAAACATTTTACCAATCTAGAGAGGCCAAGTGGCAGCTTGTCACTGGCCCAAAAAAACCCTAAAAAACATAGTAAAATACCCAATTTCCATTTTTTTTGCCTATTTGAGAAAACAATCAATGGACGATAACTTGAGCATTCGGTATTAGATTGAGGTGAAATGAACATCATTGGATTCAAAATGATGGGAAATTTGATTTGATGCCAGTTTTAAGAAGTTTTTGGCACTTTCAATTTTGAGTGAAAATTTGATCACCTGATCACACCTCCCCGCTAGGAACTTTTGACACCAAAAGGTTACTTCGCTATTCAATACAAAGAGGATGGAACTTAGAAACTCAATCCAAAATGAAAAATTTTCAATTGGTTCCATTCAAGCTCCAATCAAGGCACTTCACTTATCATCCTCATTAAGACCTATTGTTATATTAAGAATTGAGCCATCATTCTTATTGCTATTACAAGAAAAAAATATTGATGAGTGGAATCTGAACATTATCTTTACCCTCATATTTGCATGGCTCCAAAAACACTTCATCTTGAAGTTTAAACTATTGAAGATAAACTTGACCCCATCTTGGAAATCAGAAACAAAATAAACTTGCTTTAACATCTTCAAGCTGAGCTTGTACATGAGAAGTAAATTGCCGCAAAAATTTCCATGATATATTTGACCTTGCCTACAATACATAGTCATCTTATACAATCTTGAAAACAAAGATTCAATTGACACACATTTCAAATCAAATACTTGTATCAGTGAACATATGACAATTTACAAACAACTTTGAATGACAATCTTGCACATTCACTAAAGTCCTTGAACATGTGGACTTATATGAGCCAATACATACATCAATGAAAAGATCTACTTGCTGAACATAGTGACAATGAATGTTCACTTTACAAAAGTACCTAAACATGTAATGACAACAAGTATTTACAAAATTTTACAAAACAACTTTATAATAAGTGTACCCAAACTTTGCCTCTCCTAGGCTTGTGGGTTCTCTTCTTGCACCTTATTATCTTGAAGGTTGCTTAAGATTGTGGAGAGTCCTCTTTACCACGTTTTTTCCCTAGAATTATGTAGCATAAACTCGTTACCTTTCTTTGAATGAAGTTCTAGATGGAATTTCCAACATCGTTCAGTGTCATGTCCATGCACTTTACAATGAGTAAAGAAAAACTTCTTCTTGTTTTCTAACATAGAAGTTCTCTCATGCGAAAGAAATTCATTATGATTGATGCCCAAAATTTGTTTCATTAGTTTAAACATTATCATACGCTTCTCACATATAGTCACACAATGGTCAAAAGCATCACAAAATGTACAAGGGTATTGATTCCACAAGTATTCAAAATTTCCATGCATTGGAAAACACTCTTCAGAGTTATACCTGTCTGTAGAGTTGCAACTTCAATGGTTGTCACAAGGTGGTAACAGCTCATGCTCATGTGTTTGATGTAACTCAAGCTTTTTGGATCGTTCTCCAAACTCCTTTCGGCTATATCCCAATCCCCAGTACTTTAGTCTTTCCTCAACCATAATTGGATTGGTAATACCTTGACCATTTTTGCCAAGACCTCCACCTTCATATCCCATCTTGGAAAGCAAGTTCATACCTATGCGCTTGGTATTTTTCTTGAATGCTACAAAAAAGTTGTTATGAATATAAACAGAAGGAGTGGAACTTGAGAGCCTAATTACCTCTTTAAACTTGTCATGCATCCTTTCAGATTTTAATGATGACGATGATGGCCAACTTGTACATGACTCTAGCCACCCACTCTTATCAACTAGAATATGGTGTGCTTCTTGAAGATGTTTGCAAAATGCACATGTAAAATCTTCCACATATGGTCCAAAACCACTGTTTTAACCATGACCACATATTGGCCTTATTCTGGAGGTTTCCCTTACTGGTGCAGGAGTTGAATTTTCTACAACTTTCTCATCAAGAACTTGCTACAATACAAAGAGCATGTGTCTCTTCTCCTCTTCAGCTATCTCCAACATCCTTCTCAATTCTATGTTCTCCATCCGAATAAACAAATTATGCTCCTCCAGCTCTTAGAGATTATTTTTGTTGCTCATCTTGCAACTTGGTCAACTCGTGCTCTGATACCAAACTGATCCGAAATTGGATTAGGTGATTTCTTCCTCTTTTCCAAAATCAAATAAAACAAAAATTAGGACCGTGTCAACGATTTGTAAGGTTAAAATGGGTCTTTAAACAACATGTTTTACAATGATTCTTCGAATCATGAATCAATATTCATACGTAATTTATCATAATGAACATAATAGCACATAATCTGTACATGCATAAAGAAGATCAAGGAAAAAGGTTTGTTGACAATTTCACCGCCTCTGGGCTACATCTCCGAGCCTGTCAACATGACTAGACCACTCATATATTCAGTATCAAAATGAAGTGCATAAACATTTGCTGCAAGTCAATATGTGGCTATTACCCCTACAAGGTAATGTTCTCCTACAAAGAACTCTAACAATAACAACAACTCAAAACATCTCCTACAAAGATGACATACTTCAATTGAAATGAGCTAAAAACATCATGTGAACCCTTCAAGTCCACATTGAAGCACATAATCAAAACTTCATGTTTAAATAAGTTAAACCTAAGTTGAACTTTGTAAGTTACAACTAATGCAATAGCCTTTTGGAAGTAAGAATACTCTTACAAGGTCTTCTCCATGCTCAAATATCTCCCAGAACTGCTTCCAAACCCTGACTGATGCATACACCTTTAGTCTCAAACATAGAAAAAGACTCTGTATATATGCTCAACTGAGAAATTAGAGGTTACCAATGGATTCATAACATCCAAAAATCCCTAGGTAGTGTCTTTCTGAGTTCAATTTGGATAAAAACTTCAAAAGTTATGAGCTTCCAAGCTCTCTCTAGAACTTGACCGTTAACCATCCTAAAAATTCGACCTTCTGGCTAACTATACTACAAATCCACCTCAAAGAATCGCTAATGGAGAGACAATTTCTCCCTCTACAGGTACATTCTGTTGGATGTTTAATTTTCCCAATGACCCCTGGAGATCGAAAAACAGGGTCATGTGGGTACATAAGGTTGAGGGCTGGGCCTTAACGTCCACCATCACTGATTAGGCCCCCTAGAAGTCAGGCGATTCGGTCATATGGCGCCATGGGGCTGTGGGTCGGGCTAACAACCCACCCTTCCCACCTTGCTCATTTTTCTCTAGCATCCGGGGTCATATGAGGTCCACGAGACGTGGGGCTGGCACCCACATCTTAGCGCATTCCCACAAGTGATTTTCACATACACCGAGTGTCATGTCAAAGGCCAAGCAACCATGGGATGACCCCCTCGCTTTGGTACCTTCCGCCTATGCTCCACAACCTGTGCACGTGGTCACACAAACTGTGGGGTGACTGAGGGCTAATCCCTTTTCTATGCTCGAAATGTTAGCACTTCGAGGGTATATGGCTTGGTTGTGATGGTGCCGATACCTTGGGGCAGGGCTAAGACCTAGCCCTTGGTTCCCCCGCCTGCGGTCTCGTGGGTGTGGGGTGGTCGGGGGCTAAGGATTAGCCCTAGCCCCTTCCTCCAATGAATAATTGAGAAAAACATATATAGTGCCTTTGCACTATAGTTAACAAGTAACATAGTGCACCCTAATGGTAAGATTTAATACTTGTGGGAATGAGGTCTTTTGTTTGACTCTTGTGGGGTAGTTCGGCCCTTGACCATACAATTTTGACCAACCATTAGGAGGCCATGTGGCTGCCCACCACTGGCCCACGTGGCTTCCACCCATTCGACCACGAACTCACCAATCAACAGGCAACAAAATTCAACCAATCCGGAGAGGCCAAGTGGCAGCCTGCCACTGACCCATAAAAAACCCAAAAGAACATAGTCAATCACCCAATTGCCATTTTTTTGCATGTTTGAGAAAACGGTCAACGATCGATAACTTGAGCATCTGGTATTAGATTGAGGTGAAATGAATGTCATTGGATTTAGAACGACGGGCACTTCGATATGGCACCAGTTTCAAGAAGTTATGGGCACTTTCATTTTTCAGTGAAAATTTGATCACTTGATCATACCTTTACTATATCTTGGCTTAACCATTTAAGCACATCTCAGAAAAGGTTTGGGAAGACTCACTAAAGTGAATGAGGTTGGCTAGAACCTTTCTTTCAGATTTTTGTAAAGAGGCGTCTTTGTGTCTCATTGTATCTCCTCTACCGCTCTTAAACATGATCAAGGTTAAATGAAACAAATAAAAAAAGGAAACTACTTACCTACCATTACCTTTTTATAGCTCCATGACAATGGCACCAAAAATGTTGGGCTATTTTAATGTCACAATAAAGTCCCTTCATAAGTCAATCCAGGATGTAAACTCATGAGCTAAAAAAAACATGTGTTGGAAACGTAAAATCTATCTATTTCTTAAAACAACTAATTATTGTCTTCTAATTTAATTCAAAAGAATGAATAAAACTCTATGCAATGCTAGAGATATAAAGCAAAATGTGAAATAAAAATAAAACAAAATATGCATGGTTCTAAGATCCTTCTAGTTGGTATTTTATCTTAGATCCCATGGCTTCGCTTAGGAGTGCAATATTTCGTTACTTCAAGGAAACTTCAAGAGGTAAATCTACAATTTTAGTGTGTAGAAGTACTACCTTTGGCTTGCAAATCACTACATAGCTTACCTCTTCTTTTTCCATTTGTTGTAGAAATTCCTTTCCACTAAGTAGCAGTGCTTTTGGGCTACTTGTTTCAGCTGTACCTTCCTCTTTAGTGGTACAAGAGTGTGCTTGATTCCATCCTTTTCGAACTTATAACAATTTATCTCTCCATCATGTGCCACCTTCCTATCAAATTGCCATGGGCAACCCAAAAGAATGTGACAAACATCCATTGGCATTACGTCACAAAGCATTTTGTCTTTATACCTGCCTATATGAAACTCAAATTCACTTTGTTCATGCACCAACAATTGGTGTCCTTTTTGCAACCACGATACCTTATAAGGTGTGGGATGATTAATCTTTTTCAATCCCAATTTTTCCACCATTTCTTGGGAAACTAGATTGTTTGTACTTTCGCTCTCTATCACCAATTTGTAGCTTTTGACTTTTTCCTTACACATTGTCTTGAATAAGGATTTTCTTTGGACTGGTTCAATAGTCTCCTTTGTTGGTTTTAAAAGGACTTTGTGCATCATCAACACCTCTCTAGTCTCTGGCACTTTCTCTACCTCAGGTACTTGTGCCTCTACTACTTCAGTTTGAGCTATGTATGCACCTCACTGTCTCGTATTGTCATTCTCAGGACATTGAAAAGATTGGTGACCCAATTTCTTACATCTGTATCGGTAGGTAGTCTCTCTACCTCTTCTTCTACCTCTACCTCTTTGGTAAGGTCTTCTTCCTCTGTTGCCACCTTCTTTCTCTGACTGCCCTTGCTGATTTGAGTTGCCTTCATCATTCTTTTGTGCATGAAACATTCCTCTTCCATTTTTTCTGGCCTTTCCCTTTGGAAAAACTGTGTCCTCAGCCAGAGATTTGCTTCCTAGCTATCTTTTCTTCTACCTTCAAAGCACACTGGTATGCTTACCCTATTGTCCTTGGAGAAAGTATGCTAATTTCATCTTGAATATCTAGCCTCAAACCATTGATATACCTTGCTATCTTTTCTGGGGTATCTTCTACATAGTCTGCTCTCAAATTCACCTTGTAAAACTCTTTGATGTATTCTCTCACTGTCATTATCTTTTGTTTAAGATTTTGCATCTGTTTGTAAAGAGTTAACTGGTAATCCTTTGGCAAGAACCTACTCTTCATATTTGCCACCATTCTATCCCAACTCTTGATCAATGGTTTGTCCTTCTTCCTTCTTTCAACATGTACATTGTCCCACCATAGTGTAGCATGGCCTTTCAACCTTGTCACAAAAAACTTGACTCTCCTATCCTCATCGATTTCCTCGTACTCAAAATACTTGTCCATCTCACTAATCCAATCTAGTAGATTCTCATCTTTCAAACTGCCATCATAAATAGAGATTTCAGGCTTTGGCCTTGAACTTGAGCCCAATACTGCTCTCAACAACTTAATCTCAACAACTTCTTTAACAGGTGCTGCTCCTTCTTCTTCAAGTTCCTCTTCGGCCTCAGTAACATCTCCACCTCTAGGATCCCGATGTCTTCCTACTTCCATGGCTTCTAACCAAATTTGTAGTCTCCTTATCTCTTCCTGGAGTTTTGCATTTCACGCAAGTCTGCCTCCTTGACCTTGTTCCCTTCCTAAACGCCTATTCATCTCTCTATACTATAGATACCAACAATGTTAAGGCTTTGATACCACAAATTGATGGTTGTTATCTTAGCAAACCAAAGCGCTGTTACATGATGAACAACAAATATTTGCTCTCACAACAAACTACAGTGTTGTTATAGGCTCTCTCATCAAACTACAATGTTGTTACAGAATCTCACAAAAAACTACAGTGTTGTTATAGGCTCTCTCAGTAGACTACAGTGCTGTTACAGTCTCTCACAACAAACTACAGTGTTGTTACAGATTCTCATAGAAAACTACAGTGTTGTTATAGGCTCTCTTAGTGGACTACAATGTTGTTACAGAATATCACAACAAACTACAATGCTGTTACAGACTCTCATAGAAAACTACAGTGCTGTTACAGGAGGAACAACATTTTTTTTTGTTTTTGTTTGTTTTTAATTTTTTTGTTTTTTGTTTTTGTTTTGTTTTTTTTTTTTATTGTTTGTTTTGTTTTGTTTTTTTGTCTTTTTGTTTTTTTGTTTTGTTTTGTTTTTCATTCAGCCACGCAATCTGTAAAAATTCAGTTTAAAGATCCCTTCGTAACTCCCAAACTAAGGATCTTTTTGGGAAATTGCTTGTGGGTTACCAAATATACCTTTCTTTGCACAAAACCTGGATGCGAGAATTTCAAAATTCATCTTCCTTTGATAAAAAAATTGACCCATAAAACTGGTGATGGTTTTCCTTTACGAATTTTCTTTCTTCTGTTTGCTTGTTATAGACATTTTTGGGCACTGCAACCCCAATCATACATGTCCATAAACCAAGGGCTCCAATTCCCTAAAAGTGTTGTTTCATACTGTAAAGGAACAAGGTCAGCTGATTACATCATCTCCCAGAAGTTCTCCACAGGAAACTGCTCAGAATTGGTCAAAACTGGACCATACAGGTTGCTCAGTGTTAAGAGTGTGATGCATCCCACCTGCCCAGTGTAAAGGGTGCGATGCATACTGAAAATCCCTTCTGTAGGGTGCGATGGGCAAGAGTGGACAAATGGCAGAGACAGTTTTCGAGGTGGATGAGCATAGAATCTCCAAAAACTTCTCCTATGACACTTGCCTCTCTGAATTCGCCCAGGGATGAGTAGGAGATCATCAATCTCCAAGTGGAATCAAGAAATATCAGAGAGAGGACACTAATCAAAATCCCAGAAGCTGACTCACACCCCTCCAATCATCTATATATGGATCCCTCATCCCAAAGATCCAGGGGATGGAATTTTGTATCTTGTAAGGAAGTGCTATTGGTTTCTTGGTGCAACATCACAGTGTTGGGTGATCTAAGCTTTTCATGAGGTGAAGAAGGGCTTTCATGCTGGGAGGATGATGCTGGGTCAGAACAATTGGTTGTAATCCTCTTTGCTATTCTTGATATTAATAAATCTATTCAAGTTTTCCTCCACATTCTTGTATGTTTGATGATATATGCATGTGTGGTCAATATATATCTGGTCCTATATTGTTTATGATTGTAGATCTTTGTTCTTCGATAGTATTATGCTACTTTGATTCCACAGGTGCTCTTTGAAGCTGGGTAGACAAAGGAAAAGCGATAAGGATCTGTCAGAAGGGAGAGGAACCAAGCAAGGAACCAAGCGCAAGACTGAGGTTGGTGTCCTTTGTTCCCCTCTTATCTACTTCTCATAAAGGAAAGCGAAAGTAGTTTTAGTTTGTTTGTCTCTAAGATAGCTACCAGCCTTAGTGGGATTAGCAGCTCCGAGTGGACACTGGATTTCCCGATAAAAAAATGGCAACCATACTGGGGAATGAATAGATTGTTTGCTTGTCTATATTTGTTTGCTTTATAAACTTACATACGGAGCCTGAAGTTAAGCCAGCTAGCCTTCGAACTGCATTTGCTATGCAAGTGCAAAGTAGATCAATGCTGCTTCAGTCTATCTCCGGGTTTTGTTTATAAACTGAACAATCGATTTGAAAACCTTCTAATTTCCCTAGTGGTGGCTCCAGTAACCTCATTAGATCAACCCCTATGATTTATATTTACTGAACGTCACTTGCTCGGCCTAAATCCCTGAACTAGGCTGCAAACTGTGACCCGGAACCAAGTTGAAGTCTCGTCCCTGGACCATCGCACTTTCTCCTCTTGGGAATCTGGATGCATCACACTTCCCATGTGCAGCAGGGGCGCTGCATCACACTTTCCCTGTGTTGTAGGTGCGCTGATCAGAAAAGACCTCTTCTGCTCTCAGATTTTGGTTTCTGTGTTCACTCTCTTCAGGTTTATTCAGGAGTTTTGTTGTCTGTGATCAGTATACCACTGTGGAAACCCTCTTCCTTTCCATCATTCCACCTCCATTGTGCAAAGAACTGTGAATTTTTTTTATGTATTGTGCGCCATTTTCAGTTCTCTTTTACAAAGAAGTAACATAATCAAACTGTCGTCTTTTGATTTGAAAGTGTCGTTTTCAGTCAAAGAAAAGAATTCTATTGTTCTTGATGGTCGATTATATGGTTACTCTTGTTTTTGATTTGAATTAGTAGTTTTTCAAGTGTCGAAAGCAGTTCTTAATTCAAAATAGCAAAGTGTCGTCATTATCTTCCTTTCGTTTTTTTGAAGAGAAATTTGTTAATACTGTCGCTTTGAAAAGATAATTCAGATTTGTACTTAGCATTCTTCTTGTTATTCACACATTAAGAAAGCTGAAAAAAATACATGCATGTGCATTTGCATTCATACTGCTTGTTAGTTTGATTTAGGACAGTGCATCTAGTGTGTGCTCTCTACTCTATGTTGAAAGAATATCATCTCTCTTTCTTTAGTAGCTAGGATTTTCATTGCAAAAAGAAGATTAAACGATTGTTTATCATCTTAGATTGCATTTTAGGAATTGTATATCTACATCACGCGGTGAACCTAAAAGGAAAATTTCTTAAGAAAGATCAACTATAAAATAAATTTAATGAACATAAAAACGCTTTGGAACCTAACGCACAACATTTAGAAGTCTAGGCTAGAGACGTATTCCGGCGTCGTAAAGCCTGGTAACTATCGCTTTCATTGTTGGTTGGGTGATTCCTCCTCTTTGAGACGACAAGTGCTAGTACAGACTTGTGCTCCCATGTACCATCGAGTATATATTGGGAGACCACAATAGGCTATATCCTTTATCCATAGGAAGCCGTGTCTGCCGCCCTATCGATCGCAATGCACTGAACACAGCATTTGGGAAGATTGACTGCCATACCGTAAAAAGTATTCTGCAGTTTTGCGATTGGTTTGGTAATCCCTCTATCTAGATTTCCAGAGTAGTCTCTTTCATTCCTTTTTAGACTCCTTAAAGGAAAAGGTCCATCTGAGCACTTGTCACTTCAGGCTCATTAAAAATCGAAGGCGACTAGAGTCATCTTTTGTTTTTTCTCGACTCTTAAAAATTGAAAAAACAAGTTGTGTCAAAGCATCTAAAATTTATTTTAATTGGAATAATATCACCATTCCCGCGTTGGTATTAGGTTGAGAAAAATGGAGTCCACCAACCAAGGATTTCCCCTTGGAGGAAATCCTAGTCCTTTTTCCTCTTGGGGAGATGTTGGTGCACCTCATATGGCCACATTGTCACTTCCAGGATTGACGATTGGCTTGCCAATATGGCTCTTCTCGACCTCCGTCGTTCAGAACACCATGATTCTTGAACAATCGAGTCAGCAACTGGATGATACTAAAGTTACCCCCCAACCTTCTACTTCGTCCGATTCTCCCTCTCCTCCTTCCTCTTCGCTTGATAAAGCTGGTAAAGCCAAAAGTCAAGTAACTAAGAAGGAGAAGAAGGGGAAGGAGAAGAAAGAGAAGAAGAAGAAGGAGCCAAAGGCGAAAAGGGGTAACCGGGCATCGTCTAGTGAAAATCCACACACTGCATCGTCCAAGCCTAAATCTCCATGTGTCATTTGCAAAGGAGACCACTATCATCGAGATTGTCCTTGCATCCCTCGGATCTTAAGGGACTAGTCTCCTCGTTTGCACAATCCGGTGTCATCAACCTCTGAAGATCATGTTGAAAGTACACCATCAACTAGTGAAAGTGAAGCATTTGGACAGAAAAGGAAATGTAAATTTCCTTGTAAACTGTGTGAAGGCGATCACGTCGTCCACTGTTGTCCCTTCCTAGACGAAGCTAAAAGAGTCTTGGATAACCGTCCTGCTTCACCGCTATGGCTTCCTCCTGATACAAGAAACTCTTGCCGAGTCCATCGCTAGTTGAAAATCCGACTGACAAGCCATTATGGTCTGTCGAAGCATCTACCATTGAAGATAAACCCGCCGAATCCATACCAGACGAAAGTCAAAATGTTGAGGTGGCAGTCGACCCGGTCTTGTCTTCGGAAGGTCCATCTTCAGATGATACAATCACCGAAGAGAATGAGAATGACACCGTTCAAATTCTTTTCGTAAACACATACTCTGATGGATACGAGGGCAATATACCCATTCCTTTACCACAGGAAGTAAGTTCGTCAGAGTCATATCCGGCCATCTATTCGGTCCCACCTCCAAGCAACCTAGTCGTTTCTTTCGATTGGAATCTACTAGGCAGACCCTGTTTACTGGCTAATGTACCATTCCGAATCATTGTACAAGCTTACAAAATGATGATGGTCGATACCATCATAGATGAAGGGGCTTCTGTGAGTATCCTTTCCTCAATTGCTTGGGAAGCGCTTGGTTCGCCATTGCTTCTGCCTGAGATGAGAAATCTAACAGGCTTCGACAAAGGAACCAGTTGACCGTTAGGGATCCTTCCCAATGTTCCCATAACGTTGAGAAGGAAAACCGCTTATATGAACGTAATGGTAGTCCAAGGACCTCTATATTATAATCTACTCCTTGGGCGAGACTATATTTATAGCATGGGAGCCATTGTCTCCTCACTATTTAGAGTAATGTGTTTTCCGCATGAAGGTCGAGTGGTCCAGCTCGTAGACCAGCTTTCGTTCCCCGGCTCACACATAGCTAATAGTCAAATGCCATCCCTAAATGGTCTTTTCACACAAGGAATGCCTCATCCATCTCCAGTCCGTCCACCTGAAGAGCGCGAGTGATTCGGGAGGACATGACTGAAATCCAGGGGGAATGCACCCTGGTCTGTTTTGGCAGGAAAACCTTGGGTATAGGGTAAGTTTCCGTGAAGGATTTAAGACTAGTTCGACGCCCGTCCGTATAGGAAGAGGGAGTTAGACCGAGATAAGATTCTTTTGTCAAGGTTAGGTGATTGGAGCCTTTGTCCAGATGGACTAAGCTGAGGAAGTGTTTCTGTTTGCTATGCGGATGGAAACTATCTTGTGAACGTGAGAACTTCTAGATGGTAACCTGGAAACTTTACTTCACTATACCTGGGGGCATGCAAACCTTTTTTCCTGAAAGTAAAGAGCGACCATTTATTTTCTTAGTTTGTAGTTTCTCAACCCTTTAAACTCGTAGGATTGGTCGTTCCTAACTTGCATAATGAAAGGATCCGGAGCAAAGTTTCGAATGGTGCAAGCTCCCTAAAAATTGAACCTATCGATGAGACATCCTTATTATACGACTGGCACGAGCAGTTTTTATGCGAAGTTCAAGCTCATTAAAAATTAAACCTTAGCAATGAGAAAATGTTTCCCCCAGAGTTTAGGCTCATTAAAAAATGAACCAATCCCCGGTAAATAACCATGTGAATGCATTATCATCAGCTTTTGAGCCCTGGTCGTGTTCTTACCATCACCTCCACTCTGTTTTAGCCGATCATTCACCTCCATTTGATTGTTTACCCCTTTTGAGGAACAACTGTGAAGAGTGATCCTATTAGCCATCCTTGTGACACTGCCGTGATTGGAAAATTCCAAACCTTACCTAGAATCAGCTGCTACCTGAAATTATCACTCGTTCCTCAAAAAACAAGTCTCCTTTAAGCTCTTTTCATCTGACTCGTAAAATATGAAAAGATTGCCGAGCAATTGGCCTCTCCAGCTCGTTAAAGCTACTGGGAGTGCTATCCCTCCTCTAGATTTTAATCTTTTTGGACCTGAGGGATTATTACACAAAAAGATCGAGCGCTTGTTTTGTTCGGCTCGTTAAAATTACCGAAAATTCATCCCTTTCGTATTATTTTATACTTTTTTGGACTTAAGGGATTATATGACAAACAAGGATTATCGGAGTTTCCTTTACGTCCCTTTCAGAATCTCTAAAATTGAAAAGGACTGAGTTATCTTTGTCGTTAAACTCGTTAAAACCAAATAGCGACAAACTTGTCCATATAGACAAGAACGAGTTTCACTGTCGCTAGGCTCGTTAAAACATAGCGATGGGTTTGCCCGAAGGGCAAATTATAGAACAAGCATATGTTATCCTCCTCAAGCTTGACAAAAATAAAGAGGTACTGGTCAGAAATGATTGGGGAAAAATTGGGAAGAAAACTTGAAGAAACTTTATTGGTAGCAAGTCGCTGTTGAACATGACACTTTCACTCCACATCCGAGTCGAGTTTGGTTATTCCGTTCACCGGTCATATCACCATCGGTCCATCACACCATCGATATTTGGGGTTAACGCTACCAATCCATGTCAGTGCCGCCAGTATGTTCAAGAGAAGTCACTTAGAGAATTCACCTATGCATCATCCGCTGCAATACATTCACGCTCCATTCTTTCATGACCGCCACCCTGAACCCTGTATCATCAGATCATTTTCACCTCCAAAATCATTTACTCCGTTCCGTGTCGTAGATGTGGGATTCATTAAGGCCCTCCTACGATGGGTTGCCTCTTGTCAACATCAGCTCATTATCCAAGAAGTCGACCTAGGAACAACCCTTTCAGTACTTTGAAGCTTGCATGCCTCAATGGCAAGTTTCTCACTTCCAACAACAGGTTTACATCAATGGCCTTCGACTGAAAGATTTTGCATGGTGTTCAACGCCAAGTCCCTTTTTCACACCATGCGAATTGTACTGTAGTACCTTGAGGGTCATCATCATTACCTATGATTCCTCTCGCACCCGTTAACAGCTTGCATCATTGGCTGGTAATCAGGTGATGTCTTTCCATGTTCGACTCCAGAACATATTTCACATGGATCGACTTGTACTCCGAGTGAAGATTGGACGAGTTTGAAGACCCCGGATCTAGTTTCATCCATCTGGGCTGCGATATATTCAGGAAAATAAAGACATCAAATGTACATCATTGCTGCATAGATGATCATCCGAATCAAAGGATGATGACTCTATCAGAATCATCAGTCTACCACACAGATGGTTGTCTGTCTTATGTACATGAAAATGAATTTATAAAGCTGAGCATGGGAATGCCCGCCTCAGCTAGATCATGAAAAATATTATGAAGATAATGTATTGTATTGTATCTTATTACAGGTCGCCTTCCAGCTCGAAAAAACTTTGGATCCTCATGATAAAGCATTTCACCTGACATCAAAAGATTAACGACCTCATGCTTTAGGGGGCAACTGTTATAGACATTTTTGGGCACTGCAACCCCAATCATACATGTCCATAAACCAAGGGCTACTAAGTCCCTAAAAGTGTTGTTTCATAACGTAAAGGAACAAGGTCAGCTGATTACATCATCTCCCAGAAGTTCTCCACAGGAAACTGCTCAGAACTGGTCAAAACTGGACCATACAGGTTGCTCAGTGCTAAGGGTGCGATGCATCCCACCTAACCAGTGTAAAGGGTGCGATGCATACTGAAAAGCCCTTCTATAGGGTGCGATGGGTGAGAGTGGACAAATGGTAGAGACAGTTTGCGAGGTGGATGATCATAGAATCTTCCAGAAACTTCTCCTACGACACTTGCCTCTCTGAATTTGCCCAGGGATGAGTAGGAGATCATTAATCTCCAAGTGGAATCAAGAACTATCAGAGAGAGGAAACTAATCAAAATCCCAGAAGCTGACTCACCCCCCTCCAATCATCTATATATGGATCCCTCATCCTAGAGATCCAGGGGCTGGAATTTTGTATCTTGTAAGGAAGTGCTGTTGGTTTCTTGGTGCAACATCACAATGTTGGGTGATCTAAGCTTTTCATGAGGTGAAGAAGGGCTTTCATGCTGGGAGGATGATGCTGGGTCAGAACAATTGGTTGTAATCCTCTTTGCTATTCTTGATATTAATAAAGCTATTCAAGTTTTCCTCCACATTCTTGTATGTTTGATGATATATGCATTTGTGTGGTCAATATATATTTGGTCCTATATTGTTTATGATTGTAGATCTATGTTCTTCGATAGTATTATGCTGCTTTGATTCCACATGTGCTCTTTGAAGCTGGGTAGACAAAGGAAAAGCGACAAGGATCTGTCAGAAGGGAGAGGAACCAAGCAAGGAACCAAGCGCAAGATTGAGGTTGGTGTCCTTTGTTCCGCCCTTATCTACTTCTCATAAAGGAAAGCGAAAGTAGTTTTAGTTTGTTTGTTTCTAAGATAGGTACCAGTCTTAGTGGGACTAGCAGCTTCGAGTGGACACTAGATTTCCTAATAACATTGCTTGATATAGAGTGCTATGTATTCTCGAAACTGAAATGTAAAATGATTCTTTCCAATACAAAATCTTGGATGCAAAAGTATTGGATTAAAATATTGACTAAAATATGATTCTCCAGGTTCGCATTTAAATGTAAATAACAAAGAAAATATAGTGCAATAATTCCTCATTCAACACAACAATTTAAAGACCAAATCAATTTAAATCTGCAGATATTAGTATTATGGTTCATAAACCTCACAAACACATATGCAAATAACTGTCTCACACACACTTACATATTCGATTTCCTGATACAGAAAACCACTGGTCTAAGAAATGTTGTTCAATTAACTTCAATCTCACACCAAAATTTACAGCACCCAAAAATGTTCCTCCTCTCTCCTTCCTCCTCCCAAACTAAAAAGCCACTGTCCAAGAAAATGAGTTCATGGATGTGAACCAATTTCCCTTAGCCCTAACTACCTACTAGCTATAAAATCATTTCTTTTAACTAGATATTCCTAACTAATCTTAACTGAATATCTATTTTTTTTTCAAAATAAACTTTAAAATGTTCTAGCCTTGACATGTGATCAATCCATCACATTGCTAGGCTCTTGGTTTGACTTTAATAACTTATCATTTTTATGTGCTTGGCCTAATGCACCTGCATCATCTTCCCATCATTTGGAAATTGTGGCATCTATGAACATAATCCCTTGCATCTTTAAAAAGTATTGGGTAATAATATCCTTGTTGGATTACTTTCTATGCAGTTCTTTATCAACAAAGTGACCTCCACAAGGTCCATCATGGCAGGCTCGTAAAATATTAAACATCTCATCTTCTGGAACACATCTTTCGAATAGTCCAGGTATGGTCTAGTTTGGGAGAGATCTCCCCCTACCGATGAGAAAGTGGAATTTATCTTAACGATATGTCATCTTTCTCATGGGGAAGGTGCCGCGATAGTTTGCATGTGGCCAAATAGTTAGTTATATTTGTGAACCATGACACATTAGTAGCAATAGAGAATAAGTGCTCATCAAGAAAAATATTGTCCACAGGTCTATCTTTATCATCATTTTGTAAGGGAGAAATTTCCCTTTCCTGGTCTATCTATAATAGTAACACTAAATTCTTGTAGCGATAGCAACCATCTAGCGGTTCTGCCGTTAGTAATAGGTTTGTTCATCAGAAATTTAATGGTAAAATGATCAGTATGTATAAAAAATTCATAACCAGTTATATAGTGTCTACATTATTTATGGCATGTACAATGGCTAAAAACTCTTTTTTGATGACTGTATAATTGAGCTCCATTGATGTTAATTTTTTTCTTATAAAATAAATAACATAAGATGACTGATATTTTTTTTGGCCCAAAACAACTCCAAGGGTTATGTCTAAAGCATCTATAAGAATGTGGAATGGGAGGGACCAATTTGGCCCTTTAAGCACTAGTGTCATAGACTACCTTTCCTTGAGAGCTTAAAAAGTATATTGGCAATGTGAGTCCCAAGAAAATTCAACATCTTTTGAAAGTAATTTAAGCATAGGTGCAACTATTTTTGTAAAATTTTGAATAAATTGCCTATAGTAACCAACATGTCCCAAGAAACTTCTTACCTCTTTTTATGTTCATGGTGCAGGAAGTTCTATGATAACTTCAACTTTCGTTGGGTCCACCTTGATACTTGCATGAGAAATATGATGCTCAAGAACAATCCCTTTTATTAATAACATTCTACATTTTATATTACTCAAGGCAAGGTTAGCTTCTCTGCAGTGAATTAATACTTTCTCAAGGTTATCAAGTGCTTCTTTAAAAGTGTTACCATAAATCAAAAAATAGTCCATATAGATCTCTACACATTCATGAATTAAGTAAAAAAAAATACCTAGTACTGCATGTTGAAAAGTAGTGGGGGCATTACATAAACCAAATGGTAAAACTCTATATGCAAATGCCCCCCATGGACATGTAAAAGTGGTTTTGTCTTGGTATTTTGGTGCAATTTGAATTTGATTATATCCACTAAAGCCATCTAAGAAAGAAATATATTGTTTTCTTGACAAAGTGTATTATACCTAATCAATAAAGGGTAATGGAAAATAGTCTTTTAAAGTAGCCCTATTTAATTCTCGATAGTCAACACAAATTCTCCATTTACCATTTTTCTTAGGCATGAATATAAGTGGAGAAACCCACCTGCTATCAGATATATGATATATGAAATTGACATTCAATAATTTTTGTAGTTCTTCCTTTACAATGTCTTTTAAAGCAGGATTCATATGGTATTGGGGATGCCTAATTGACCTAGCATTTTATTGAAGGTAGATATGGTGTAGGTAGGTGCTAGGAGGAATGCCATGCATGTCTTGATATTCCCATGCAAATGCACCAAATTTTTCCTGCAGTACATGAATCTTATTCTCCTTGTTCCAGAATAAGATTAGAATTAATGTGTGAATTTTTTCCAGGACTGATCTCGACAAGAATGCTGTTGGAATCTCAATTTCCTTAATTACTTACACAAAACGAGATAATCAGATTGTTAAATCATAACATTATGGAAATATCTAAAAATATGGCTATATATATATGATACAACTAAGGATATTGAGTACAGTTTGAAACAAAGAGGAACTGACTTAGCATATTTTCTTTAGTTGGTTCTTTTAACTCCCATGATTTTTCAATAAAGTATCCATGCATCTTCTTCATTCTCATAAGGATATTATATTGCGGGTTTTTTGGGTGGAATAAGTTTCTTCAAGAAGGTACCATTAGAAATGGTCATTTCTCCATATCTGTGATCGATGAAAGCATCGAACGTAGCTAGCTAAGGTCTTCCAAGAATTAAAGGATGGACATTCATGGTGGTTTTTTATTGAATCAATAATAAATACACAAGATACTCCCGTGAATCCAAAGTCATGATCACATCGTCTAAAACACTAGTGGGTTTGATTCTAGATCTATCAGCAAGTTCAAGCACCTAGGTGTAGGTCGAGGATCCCTTAATTGTAGCATCTCCACAGTAGTAATAATCATGATATTTACGGTAGCCCCTAGGTCAATTAAAGTTTTTTCTATAGGGATATCTTTTATAAAAATAGTAACTACAGGGTTTCAGGGATCAATGCATTTTTCTATTATTATTCCCAGTGTTAACTCGACTAGCTGACCTATTACTTGTATCATATGGGGCTCTTTTTATTTCCTTCCAGGTCCTTTAATGCATAACTCCCTTATAGTTTTTGCATAAATTGGTAGATATTTTATGGATTGTAGTAAGATAATTTTCACACAAACATTTTTCAGTAAAGTTTCAAGATCGAATTTAGGCAAGAGATTTTTTTTTCTATTGCCAACCTTTTTGTAAAAGGTGGTGTAACCCACCACCTCCAACATTTATCCACTTTCACTGGCTTTCACGGGGTAAAAATGAGTTGAGGGTCACTATGATAAAACTTAACCTCCTAAATGACCTTAAGGAAATGGATTCGACAACTTAAGACCTTACTAACTTCCCTCAGGTGCTACAAGACCCCCAAGAGTAACCCAACTCCCCAGGTGTCCAACCCTTGAGATAAATCTCTTTTTGACTGACCTAAAGCCCCAGACACTCCCTTTCCAAGGTCTACAAGAAACTATATCCCTCCAGTCACACTGATAAGCCTACCTCCATGCGACTGTGGAATTTTCCAGTCAGTTCTATGCCAATGATCTCGAATTCTAAGCCACTTTTTCAGGTTCAGGACTCAGGCCTCTACCCATAACTCAGTGTAACTTCTAGAGATGATAAATTACATAGAAACAAAGCTTATGAACCAAAACTTGAACTAGGACTTGACCTGACCTCTGCCAACAGAGACTGACATTTTGTCAAACACATGGTGAACATGCAACCTACAAGTCATGAATGCAAATCTGAACATAATGGTATGAAAACGTATATGAGGATAAAAAAGAAGGAACAATGCCTTCTCACAATAGCTGTCATGCCACCAATTAGGTATTGCATTCATTATCCAGACATTCATTAATAGAAATGTGTTAAGAACCATACTTAGATCTATCAATTAACCATGCTTATAACTGGCATATAACCAGATAAATAACAATGAGTGAAAAAACATTAAAGCCACGTAATAACAAGTATATTTACCCATCAAACGCAAGATGAAATTATCTCTTATTAACCTTATGCAAAAGCCAACCAAGTTAGGGACTTCCATGTACCACCTCTTTCTTTTAGCCAATCACCCCTTTGCCATATTACAAGCATGAATGTGGGATCTCATGGGATAAAACCATCCATAAAAACAAGGGAATCTAGAGGTTAAACCACCTCCACCTTCACCATACCGTGATCTCACCTAAACCAGTCCTGATATCACAAAACCAAACCGAGCTTGGAACTCAATCCAAAAATGCAAAATTTTCAATTGGTGCCCTTCAAGCCCCAATCAAGGCACTTCACTTATCATCCTCATGATGACATGCTGTCCTATTAAGAATTGATCGATCATTCTTATCACTGTTGTAGGAACAAAATATTGATGAGTGGAATCTGAACATTCTCTTTACCCTCATCTTCGCACAACTCCAAAAACACTTCATTTTGATGCTTAAAATTATGAAGAAAAACTTGACCCCATCTTGGAAATCAGAAACAAAATAAACTTGCTTTAACATCTTCAAGATGAGCTTGTACATGAGAAGTACACTGCTGACTTTTTTTCCATGATATGATTTACCTTACCTACAATACATAGTCATATTATACAATCTTAAAAACAAAGATTCAATTCACACAAGTTTCAAATCGAATACTTGTATCAGTGAACATATGACAAGTTGTAGACAACTTTGAACAATAATCTTGTACATTCACAAAAGTACTTGAACATGTGGACTTATATGAGCCAATACATACATTAATAAAAATATCTACTTGTTGAACATAGTGACTATTAGCTTTGCTACATACTTCAGCATTTGAGAACCAAATACAGGCCTGATCGGGTTGTTTATGCTAAAAAAGGATGTGCATCAGTCGTTCTTTTCCTACTCCACTTCATTTGCACTCTCATAAACCCTGCTACCTCCATTTTACCTCTAAAACTCTGTGTAAGTCCATGTTCTTTCGGCCCCCGAGCACTAAGTTTGAACCGTCATGTAACTGCGGTCACATGACCGTGTGCTTTTCGCAAGCCCTTTTCCGTTACAACAATCATTTTCTCCTTCCCTCATGCTCCCTTCATCAGTCTTAAAAAGAGTTAATTCCTTTATCGGGTCCGGGTTTTAGTCGCTGATCACAATCGCATCCATGTGTATAAAGGCTATGCCCCTCGACTTCCGTCGATGCGATCTAATTGCAACCGTTGATCGCTGCACCCTGATCCGATGGTTCCTCGCCGCAAATAACCTGCCCGCCTGTCTCCCGTCGTCCGATCACCTCTGCCACCATCGAACGATAGTCGCTCCTCCCGCATTCACAAACCGCTCGTGCATTAGCTCGCGATAAAGCGGTTTTCACTCGTTCCTGTCTGCCATGCGTCGCTCAATAATTCGCATCGCTTGCCCTTGTACAATTACCGCTCACCCACTAAAAGTGGTGCGATACATACTGCTTACCGCCCATTTTACTGTCCCCGCTTGTTATCTCCCGTGCTACTCTTCCGCCCGATGGCCGTCGGATCTGTCCGCCTGCGATTCGATGGCTCACGTTGTTTGATCCTGTTTATGCTCGATTCCTCTCGACACTCCGTGTCAGGCGCTCTCCGCCGTCCATCCATGCGATCCGACGACTGATCTTCCTTCTTCATTTGTCCATACTGTCCATGACCATATCCATTTCATCTCCCGAAGGATGAAGGTAACCTGTTCGCCTGTACCTAGTGCATTTCCTCTCCAACAACCACATTCAAGAGATAGAATGGCCGAGAAGAAAAAGGACATGCCTCGAGCAGATCAGAGCATTTATCAGTTATGGAGCTTCTTCCATATTACACTCCACCTGCTAGAGGAGTACAACAGAGCACCAGAGAATGTCAAATTAATTCATTAAAGCAAGCAGATTATAGTAGAAACGCCATCAGAGAGTTAAAGCGGTTGGTGGTTCATTATGACCCCTCCACGCATAGAGCAGCATAATATCTTTGTAATGAAACTCTATATATACCCAGAACACAGATGTAATCAGGGTTGATGGTTGTTGTTTTGATGTAAGGTTCAACTTCTGGAGACTGTAACTACTTTGATACTTGCAACATCTGGTCTTCATTTTCAGCTAATACAAGCTTCTTTTGTTGTTAATTGCTCACTTTCCATTTCTACTCTGTTCTAGGCTGTGCCTGTTATGCATTTATTCATGTGCTCTTGATATTTAGCATTAGAGGGGTTTTCATCCCACCTCTATGTTGAAGTATAGCATGTATCATTGAATGTGTTATACAGGTTTCTGTTTACTTAATGCTAGAGAGCTGTCATCCTATCTGTGCATTAGGAAATTGATTTGCAGACCTCTTTACTGGTTGCAGCCGGCCATCACATGGTCTTGTGCATCTGCTGGTGTGGTTAGTATTCTCCATGTTCACCTAATCCTCAAACTATGAGTAATTGGTGGTCTAAAGCCTTGTAGTCTGGGGGTGTTCACCCATGTCTGGAGTTAAGCATAGTAGAAGTGGTTATCTTGCTTGAACAAGCATCATTCCTTCCATTCATCTGTTTCCAACATTATGTTGAGTTTGTGATGTTCCCAAGCATCTCCGAGATACAACCTAGGAGAGTTTCTTGGGGTGATAACAGTGACAATGAATGTTCACTTTACAAAATTACCTAAACAAGTAATGAAAACAAGTATTTACAAAATTTTACAAAAAATTTTTACAATAAGTGTACCCAAACTTTGCCTCTCCTAGGCTTGTGGGTTCTCTTCTTGCACCATATTGTCTTGAAGGTTGCTTAGGATTGTGGAGAGTCCTCTTTGCCACCTTTTGTTTCACTTGCATTATGTAGCATAATCTCTTTACCTTTTTGTGAATGAAGTTCCAAATGCAACTTCCAACATTGTTCAGTATCATGTTCATGCACTTTACAATGAGAAAAGAAAAACTTATTCTTGTTTGCTAACGTAGAAGTTCTCTCATGTGAAAGAAAGTCATTATGCTTTATGCCCAAAATTTGGGCCATTCATTTAACAATTATCATATGTTTCTCACATACAGCCACACAATGGTCAAAAACATCAGAGAATGTACAAGGATACTGATTCCACAAGTATTCAAAATTTACATGCATTGGAAAACACTCTTTAGAGTTATACATGTCTTTAGAGTTGCAATTTCGACAATTTTCAAAAGGTGGTGACGTCACATGCTCAAATGTTTGATGTACCTCAAGTTGTTTGGAGCATACTACAAACTTCTTTCAACTACATCCCACTCCCTGGTACTTCCGTCTTTCCTCAAACATAATTGGATTGGTAATACCTTGACCATTTTTTCCAATATCTCCACCTGCATATCCCATCTTGGAAAGAAAATTCATACCTATGCCCTTGGTATGTTGCTCGAATGCTACAAAAGAGTTGTTATGAATATAAACAGAAGGAGTGGAACTTGAGATGTTAATTACCGCTTTAAACTTGTCATGCATCCTTTCAGCTTTTGATGATGACGATGATGGCCAACTTGTGGATGAATCTAGCCACCCACTCTTATCCACTGGCATATGGTGTGCTTATTGAAGATGTTTGCAAAATTCACATGCAACATCTTCGACATATGGTCGAAAACCACTATTTGAATTATAACCACATACTGGCCTCATTATGGAGGTTTCTCTTGCTGGTGCAGGAGTTAAACTTTCTGCAACTTTTTTTTTGACAAATTTGGTTGCTATTATAAATCTAAAAAAAGGTGGGAGACTGAGCTCTAGAAATACATGCTGAGGTACCAAGAAGAGCTAGGGAAGAAGGAGTTACAGCTTAAACAAAATTCCTCCTTAATCCTACCTTTTGGGCTTCTAAAAACCAAAGACCAAAGGTAAATCCTAACAAACTGAAGTAATAAATAATAGCATTTACAAAGCATTAGTCTATATTACTGTGGTTGATGTGTCAAGCAATGGAATCTTCAGGTTTGTTGTCGGCGCCGACTTGATTCAAGCTTGAAGAACTTGTTGGAGCTGCGTTTTTATTTTATGCTGTTCCTTTTCTGTGTTTCCTTTTCTGTTGTTCCTTTTCTGTTGTTCCATTGTTCCCGCTGTTCCTTTTCTTCTATATTTTCTGCTGTTCCTTTTCTGTTGTTCCTTTTTTTCTGCTTTAAAAAGCAGAGGGGTATATAAATAGAGAGGGGAGAATAGACGCCTTCATTTCTCAGGAAAAGCATAGAAGTAAGAATAGGCAAGGAAGGAACAGTGAAGGGAGGAGTATGCGATGGGGGAAAAATAGGGGCAGTCACTGAAAAAGAGCGCTGTGAAACAACAACAATCCGAAATGATCGAAAGAGCCACGGAACAAGCGAAGATGGGAAGGGAGGCTTGGGGGTAAAGAGAATGCATCCTGGTATAAGTAGCAAGCAAACAGAGAGGCGTGAAGGACATGATGACGAGGTGAGTGCTGAGGTGGTCACAGATTCTGCATGGGCAACATAGATTCAAAAAATCTGAGGAGACTGCAGGGAGAAAAGGGAGGATTTCCGACAGCATGGAGTAGATAGCCTCGGGATTGTTTTTGATTTGGTCAGGGTACGCCCTGAGTAAGATGTGAGTCTTTAGATATGAATTTTTTTTACAAGTCATGGGAATCATGGAAGAAATTGGAATTGTTCCTCGTTGTTACAGAGGATATTTCCCTTTTGTCTTATACAAGCTTGGCTGGCGCTTTTATCAGCTTCCCGACTGATGGTTCGAAGGATATGGTAAAATTGGAAATCTTGAGTTTGATTGATCATGACTTGGCATCTGCTGATGGTTTGTTGTAAGAAGATGTTGGAGGCTTTTCATTTTCTAGTCATTAAACTGATAATGATAGCAGAATCGCCGAAGATCAAAACTTTCTTGACTTCATGAATTTTTAGTTGAAGAATTCCTTGATAGAGCGCTAGAGCCTCTGCTCTGTTGTTTGAAAGGATCCCTAATCCCCACTCAAAGGTGAATAAGGGTTCATCATTGGGTTTGTAGATAACTCCGCTTGCTCCCGCTGCTCCTGGCTTTGATTTGGAGGCACCGTCAAAGAACAAGGAGTGGGTGTTGCTAGTGCGGAGCCACTTGTGGAAGTCATCCTGCTTTAGTCAGATTTTCCAGTTGTGACTGTGATTGCTGTTGAAGTTGCTGTAGATTTTCGCTGCTGGCAGGATACTGATCTTATCTATTAGACTGGTTATGAAATATTTTTCTTCAACCCAAAGACTTGTCATGTCCATTTTTTTTGTGCTCTTAGAAGCGATGGTTTCTATCACAAGGCTTTTAGCCTTGTTGCAAAGATGCATGATTGTGGTCTCTTTATATTTAAAGATCTTGCTGTTCCTAGCAATCCAGATCCTCCATAAGAGGGAAAATGGGAGGGCATCCCGCACTCTCTTGGCAATGTTGTTTTTCATGGATTTCCAGGGGTAGTTTTTTTTTTTTCTAGTTTTTAAGGACTTCCCCAATGGATTGCTGAGAGTTCCATGTAAAGGGAATGATTGGGGTAATACTATTCCAACAAGAAAAAGAAAAAGGACACGAAATGAAGAGGTGCTGGATGTACTCCTCCGCTTCTTGGCAATTAGGGCATCTGGAGGGTCCAACAATGCCTTTTTTTTTAAGATATTCTGCAGTGAGAGTTTTTTCTTTTAAGAGGGTCCACATAAAAAATTTCACCTTAGGGATGGCTTCTGATTTCCACATTGTTTTCCATTGTGTCCATGTTGGTGCTGGGTAGTCCCTATTGCATAGATAATTGTATCCTGCTTGTATTGAGTAGCTGGTGCCAGTGGGGTCCCATCGGAATTCATCCTTGCCATGTTTTATTGTAGGTGCAATGTTGTGGAGGTGTTTATGAAAGTTGTCAAGATTCTCTTTGATTCGTTGAGGGATGGGAGGAAGGCTCCATCTCTTTCAAGCTTGGGTATTTGTGTCCCATTGCGAAATTTGATCTAAACTATATATTCCTTTACTTTGAAGAAAGAGAATTATTGGAGCCATACCTGGAAGACTACTAATTGGCTGATTCCCCATAATTTTATCAGTGCCAATGTTGATTTTGCTGCTGCCTTTGGGAACCTTGGAGACGTTTTGAGCCATAAAGGAGATGGCTTTTTTACAGAGTTTCCAGATCCTTGTGTTGTTCCTGTTGGGTATTTCAGTTGTAAGCAGATGCTGCCTTGGGTGGCTGAGATATTTGGCCTCCAGAAATTTTTTCCACCAAGCGGATTGGTCTTCAATAAGCCTCCAGACTATCTTGCCGCCAAAGGCTGAATTGGTGAGAGATGGAGATCTAATTCCAAGACCTCCTTTTTCTTAGTTTTGAATTACTTGTTTCCATCCAACCAAGTTATATTTTCTCTTTTCATTTTTCCCTCTCTGCCAAAGGAAAAACCTGAGAATACTGTCCATTTTGCGGAGAAAAGAGGCTGGAGCCTGGGCAAGGGAGAATTGGTAAAGAGGAAGAGAGGAAAGGCCCGATTTGAGCAGTACCAATCATCCAGCTGGGTTGAGCCAAGTGGCTCCCCAATTTTGAACTTTTCTTTTCATTTTATCTAAAGTTGTTTCCCAAACATCAACTCTTGCGTTTCTTATATTCACTGGCATTCCCAAATAATTGAAATGGTGCCAATTTAACTTGCAAGGCACACCGAAGATGTTGGCTATGTTTTGTAGCATTTGAGCTGAGGCGTTCCATCCATAAATACAAATTTTGTAGTGATTAATCATTCCCCTTGAATATCTCATGAATTTGACTAACAAATATTTGAATCTTCGAGCTATGATTGCGTACGCCCCTCCAATCAACAGGGTATCATCAGCAAATTGGGAGTGACTGATGTTTTTCACTCCATATTCAAATTTGATTCTAGTGATGAGGCCTGTCTGCCGCTTATGGTCAAGGGCGCAACTGAAGGACTCAACCATTAAAAGGAAAAGATAGGGGGACAAAGGACAACCTTGCCTTAATCCTCTTGAAGATTGAAAGGCAGGGCTGGGTCTACCATTGATAAGGGGAGCTATCCAAGGGCCAGAGATACAGGCTCTTATGAGATCAATAAAGAAGGATGAGAAGCCCATTTTTTGAAGAACGACAAATAGAAAGGAGTGTTTAACCTTGTCAAAAGCGTTTGCCAAGTCCAATTTCAAGATGAAGCCCTTTTCATTTCTAGAATGGCTTGAGCGAATGGCTTCCTGGACTAAGAGAATAGAATCTGAAATATGCCTATTTGTCATAAAGCCACCTTGGTTTTCAGAGATTAACATAGGTAGTAGAGGTTTGAGACGGGAAGCAAGAATTTTTTTGAAAATTTTGTAGGAAGAATTGCATAAGGATATGGGCCGGAAATGGGAGAAATTTAAAGGCCGGTTCTCCTTTGGAATGAGGGCCAGATGTGTTGAATTTGTGTAGCCTCCTAATTTATTTTTCCTCTGAATCCATTTAAAGTATTTGATGAGGTCCTTTTTGATCATTTCCCAATACTCCCTATAAAAACAAATAGGAAAGCCGTCTGGCCCTGGTGCCTTGTCTGGCTGGAGGCCCCAAATTGCTTCCTTGATTTCTTCTTATTTTATTTCCTCTTTCAGCCTTTCATTTGCTTCTGCTGCAATATTTTTTGACAATGCTATAGGAAGTCAGCGTAGTTTTCGTTCTCCCCTGATTTAGCAGCTCTTTAAAATGTTCTGAGGCAGCATTTTTGATGGCAGTTTGATCATTGTGTTGAGTGCCTGCATTATCTGTGATAGCTGTTATATTATTTCCGATTTGTTGAACAATGGCTTGCTTATGGAAAAAAGTTGTGTTCCTGTCTCTGCTCTTCAACCAAGTCTGCCTTGATTTAATTCACCATTTTTCTTCCTCTTCTCTTCTGGGACTGTATAGCTGACTGTAAAGATTTTCTTCTTGACTTTTTCAGCCTGATAATATTCTTACTTTTCTAGTGCATAGTGAAGTTCTTCAATTTTGGCTTTCACTTCTCTTTTCTTTGCTTCTCGCTCTTTATATTGGGTTTTTGCCCAATTCTTGAGAGCATTCTTTACATTTCTAAGTTTGCTTTCCCAAATAAAACTTGGAGATCCTTCGACATGTTGGCACCAAGTTTGCTGGACCAACACTTTGGCTGCTTCAATGTCATTCCATAAAGGACTATATTTAAAAGGGAGAGGGCCCACGGGTAGAGAAATTCAAGGGTTAAAGCAGTGGGATAATGGTCTGAAGCAGCAAAAGGAAGGATGGAAGCATTGACAACTGAAAAGGTGGAGAGAAGGGATACATTTACGAGGATTCGGTCGAGCCTTTCCATAATATTATTTCTCCCCAATCTGTGATTACTCCAGGTGTATTTGTGATTCTTTGGAATGATATCGACAAGATCACCATGTTGCATAACATTTTCCAACTGATTTCTAAAAGGATCTGGGTTGAAGCTGCCTCCACATTTTTCATTAGCATGTAAAATGAGGTTTAAGTCACCTCCTAAAATGATGTTGCTGCTGTTTTCTTCTGCTATATTATTGCTGAGAGAGTCCCAACAAACTTCTTTATCCCTATAATGATTCGGGACATAAACATTGTAAATTACTATACGTTGACTGCTGATAATATTCTGCAATACAATCTTGACCCAATGTTGTTCTACTATTTTTGCTGTGCTGTTCCATTCATCTTGAAGCCAAAGTGTAGCAATTCCTCCTGAGGCTCCTCTGGAATCACATATACATCTTTTGTAGCGCTTATGTTGTTCAATAAGCTTGTTCATCTCTGGCTGTCTCTGCTTTGTTTCTTGGAGTAAAACAATGGTTGGTTTCTCTTGGTTAATAAGATCCTTTAAGGCATTTGATTTGGAGGGGTGCCCTAGTCCCCTTCTGTTCCATGATAGGATTTTAATCATTTCAGGTGAGAGGTGCGAGGAGTTGCTCTCCCTCCCTTGTCTTTGTTTGCTATGTCTTTGTCTATTGGTCCTTGAATATATGATTCAATGGGGTTCTGGAGCCCCAATGCTATGTGTTTTTGCGCATTTTCATCCTTGTGCTATTTGGCAGACTTTATTCCAGGCTTCTTTTGATTGTCTAGAATGGATCCATGCTCCTTGGAATTGCTTCTGGTGATTCTGATAGGGGGAGGATCAGACGGGAGGGAAGAGGAAATGACCTAGGGAAGGGGAGAAGAGGTAGGATCAGATTGAATCAAGGGAGGAGATTCCTCGGGAAGAGAGAGGATGTGAAAGGGATTGGAAGAAGGAGAAGAGGTAAGGGGATTCGGCTGGTGATCAGAAGATAGGGGAGGTTGTGGGGAAGAAGGGGTAGGAAATGAAAGTGGGGGAGAAGATGGAGCGGAAATTGGAGGAGGTCGAGAGGAAGGAACTGCTTCATGGGATGGTTTAGGATTAGGGGCTGTCTTTTTCTTTTTAACGGTTTCCCATTGCTCTTCTTGTGGATTATTTTCTACATTAGAAATTTTAGTGCAACGATTAGCAAAGTGACCGTACTTGTGACATACCTTGCACTTGAAGGGGATCTATTCATAGTCAAGCTGCTGAATGTGCGTCCAGTCGTCAAACTTGAGCTTGATGGCTTCTGGCAGGCCTTTACCCAAATCAACTTCTACATAGATGCGGGCACAGGCCTGCATGTTATCTTTCAGTTCACTCTGATCAATTTATTTCCCAACAACATTCCCAATAGCATGCACAGATTCGTCTCCCCAGCAATGCAAGGGGAGGTGAGGAAGCTGGGCCCAAACAGGGACCGCATTAGGAATATCAAGCTCTGGATCAAAATCTGGAGTCCATTTGTTTAAATATAAACCTCTGGAATCCATGAAATAAGGCCCATTACGGAAGATTAAATCCTTGTCTTCCTTTGTCTCAAAATGAAATGTAAAATATCCCTTTCCACAAAATCTGATAGAGATTTTCCCTTGTATTTTGTCTGTCCAATTCCTTTCCACCCACCTCTGGACTATTTTTGGAGAGGGCCAAAGTCCTGTAAATTTCCCAATAAGTCCTTTTTCTGCCAAGGCAAGAGCAGCCATTCTAGGCAAAGTTGGAGGGAGAGAAACTTCCTGTAACCCATCAAGTTTTTTCACGAACTTTGAGACTGAAGGGCGAGCTCGCTGAGGAGGCATGGACTTGATCAAGGCAGAGAAGGCGTGTTGGTGAGCTGCCTCCTCCGGCAAAGCCTCCGGTGGGGCCATCCCGAACAACCGAAGATCAGTTCAGACCTAATGTTTGCAGGCAGCGGCGGGAGTAGAGCGCACATCTCCAAGGGTTCATACTTGAGCAACTTACTCATCAAGAACTTGTTTTAATACAAAATACATGTGTCTCTTCTCCTCTTCAACTATCTCCAACATCCTTCTCAATTTATGTTCTTCAACTGAAGAGCCAAATCTACTCCTTTAGCTCTTGGAGATTATTTTTGCTGCCCATCTTGCAACTTGGTCAACTGGTTCTCTGATACCAAATTGATTTGCAATTGGATTAGGTGATTTCTTCCTCTATTCCAAAATCAAAGAAAACAAAACCTAGAACCGTGCCAAAGATTTGCAAGGTTAAAATGGGTCTTGAAACAATAAGTTTTACAATTATTCTTCAAATCATGAATCGATATTCATATGTAATTTAACATAATGAACATAACAACACATAATCCATGTAGGCATAAAGAAGAGCAAGACAAAAGGTTTGTTGACGGAGTTCACCCCTCTTGGGCTACATATTTGGGCCTATCAACATGACTAGACCACACATATATTCAGTATCAAAATGAAGTACATAAACATTTGCTGCAGGTCAATATGTGGCTATTATCCCTACAAGGTAATGTTCTCCTAAAAATAACTCTCACAACAACAACAACTCAAAATATCTCTTACAAATATGACATACTTCAATTGAAATGAGCTAAAAACATCACGTGAACCCTTCAATTCCACATTGAAGAACATAATCAAAACTTCATGTTAAGAGAAGTTGAACTTGAGATGAAACCTGCAGGTTACATCTACTTCAGTAGCCTTCTGGAAGTGGGAATACTCCTACAAGGTCTTATCCATACCAAAATACCCCACATAACTACTTCCAAACCCTGACTGATCCATACACCTTTATTCCCAAACCTGAAAAAATAATCTGCACATGTGCTCAAAGAATAAATTATAAGTTACCATTGGATTCAAAACATCAAAAAACCCCTAAGAAGCCTCTTTCTGAGCTCAATTTGGATAAAAAGCTCAAAATTTATGAGCTTCCAAGCTCTCTCTTGAACTTGAATGTTAACCATCCTACAAATTTGAACTTCTAGCTAGCTATCTTACAAATCCACCCTGAAAATTGCTAACAGAGTGACAATTTCGCCCTTCGCAGGTGCATTTTGTTGGATGTTTAATTCTCCCTATGATCCCTGGAGACCAAAACATAGGGCCTTGTGGGCACATAAGGCCGAGGGTTGGGCCTTAATGCTTTCCCCTGCCAGTTAGGCCCACTAGAAGTCGAGCGAGTGGGTCATATGGTGTCATGGGGCCATCGACCGGGCTAATATCTCGCCCTTCCCATTGGGCTCCTTTTACTCTAGAACACACGGTCACATGAGGTCCATGGGACCTGGGGCTGGCCCTCACATCTTAATGCCTTCTTGCAAGTACTTTTCACATCCATCGAGAGTCATGTCAATGACCAAGTGACCATGGGCTAGCCCCCTTGCTTTAACACCTTCGCCCTATGCCCCATAACCTGCGCCCATGGTCACATAAATTGTGGGGTGACAGAGGACTAAGCCCTTTTCCTCAGCCTGAACTATTAGCGCTTCCGGGGTATATGGCTTGGTCTTGTGTGGGATTGTGATGGTGTCGAGACCTTGGGCCAGGGCTAAGCCCTAGCCCTTAGCTCCCCGCCTGCGGTCCCGTGGGTGTGGGGTGGCTGATGGCTAGGGCTTAGCCTTGGTCCCTTCCCCAATGAATAGTTACACAAAACATATATAGTGCCTTTGCACTATAGTTAACATGTAACATAGTACGCCTGAGCAGGTAAGGCTTGAGACTTGTGGGCACAAGGTCTCGTGTTCAACTCTTGTGGGGCAGTTTGACCCTTAACCATAAAAAATTGACCAACCATTGGGAGGCCATGTGGCTGCCCACCACTAGCCCATGTGGCTTCCACCAATTGACCATGAACCCACCAATCAACAGGAAAAAACATTTTACCAATCTAGAGAGGCCAAGTGGCAGCTTGTCACTGGCCCAAAAAAACCCTAAAAAACATAGTAAAATACCCAATTTCCATTTTTTTTGCCTATTTGAGAAAACAATCAATGGACGATAACTTGAGCATTCGGTATTAGATTGAGGTGAAATGAACATCATTGGATTCAAAATGATGGGAAATTTGATTTGATGCCAGTTTTAAGAAGTTTTTGGCACTTTCAATTTTGAGTGAAAATTTGATCACCTGATCACACCTCCCCGCTAGGAACTTTTGACACCAAAAGGTTACTTCCCTATTCAATACAAAGAGGATGGAACTTAGAAACTCAATCCAAAATGAAAAATTTTCAATTGGTTCCATTCAAGCTCCAATCAAGGCACTTCACTTATCATCCTCATTAAGACCTATTGTTATATTCAGAATTGAGCCATCATTCTTATTGCTATTACAAGAAAAAAATATTGATGAGTGGAATCTGAACATTATCTTTACCCTCATATTTGCATGGCTCCAAAAACACTTCATCTTGAAGTTTAAACTATTGAAGATAAACTTGACCCCATCTTGGAAATCAGAAACAAAATAAACTTGCTTTAACATCTTCAAGCTGAGCTTGTACATGAGAAGTAAATTGCCGCAAAAATTTCCATGATATATTTGACCTTGCCTACAATACATAGTCATCTTATACAATCTTGAAAACAAAGATTCAATTGACACACATTTCAAATCAAATACTTGTATCAGTGAACATATGACAATTTACAAACAACTTTGAATGACAATCTTGCACATTCACTAAAGTCCTTGAACATGTGGACTTATATGAGCCAATACATACATCAATGAAAAGATCTACTTGTTGAACATAGTGACAATGAATGTTCACTTTACAAAAGTACCTAAACATGTAATTACAACAAGTATTTACAATTTTTTACAAAACAACTTTATAATAAGTGTACCCAAACTTTGCCTCTCCTAGGCTTGTGGGTTCTCTTCTTGCACCTTATTATCTTGAAGGTTGCTTAAGATTGTGGAGAGTCATCTTTACCACCTTTTTTCCCTAGAATTATGCAGCATAAACTCGTTACCTTTCTTTGAATGAAGTTCTAGATGGAATTTCCAACATCGTTCAGTGTCATGTCCATGCACTTTACAATGAGTAAAGAAAAACTTCTTCTTGTTTTCTAACATAGAAGTTCTCTCATGCGAAAGAAATTCATTATGATTGATGCCCAAAATTTGTTTCATTAGTTTAAACATTATCATACGCTTCTCACATATAGTCACACAATGGTCAAAAGCATCACAAAATGTACAAGGGTATTGATTCCACAAGTATTCAAAATTTCCATGCATTGGAAAACACTCTTCAGAGTTATACCTGTCTGTAGAGTTGCAACTTCAATGGTTGTCACAAGGTGGTAACATCTCATGCTCATGTGTTTGATGTAACTCAAGCTTTTTGGATCGTTCTCCAAACTCCTTTCGGCTATATCCCAATCCCCAGTACTTTAGTCTTTCCTCAACCATAATTGGATTGGTAATACCTTGACCATTTTTGCCAAGACCTCCACCTTCATATCCCATCTTGGAAAGCAAGTTCATACCTATGCGCTTGGTATTTTTCTTGAATGCTACAAAAAAGTTGTTATGAATATAAACAGAAGGAGTGGAACTTGAGAGCCTAATTACCTCTTTAAACTTGTCATGCATCCTTTCAGATTTTAATGATGACGATGATGGCCAACTTGTACATGACTCTAGCCACCCACTCTCATCAACTGGAATATGGTGTGCTTCTTGAAGATGTTTGCAAAATGCACATGTAAAATCTTCCACATATGGTCCAAAACCACTGTTTTAACCATGACCACATATTGGCCTTATTCTGGAGGTTTCCCTTACTGGTGCAGGAGTTGAATTTTCTACAACTTTCTCATCAAGAACTTGCTACAATACAAAGAGCATGTGTCTCTTCTCCTCTTCAGCTATCTCCAACATCCTTCTCAATTCTATGTTCTCCATCCGAATAAACAAATTATGCTCCTCCAGCTCTTAGAGATTATTTTTGTTGCTCATCTTGCAACTTGGTCAACTCGTGCTCTGATACCAAACTGATCCGAAATTGGATTAGGTGATTTCTTCCTCTTTTCCAAAATCAAATAAAACAAAAATTAGGACCGTGTCAACGATTTGTAAGGTTAAAATGGGTCTTTAAACAACATGTTTTACAATGATTCTTCGAATCATGAATCAATATTCATACGTAATTTATCATAATGAACATAATAGCACATAATCTGTACATGCATAAAGAAGATCAAGGAAAAAGGTTTGTTGACAATTTCACCGCCTCTGGGCTACATCTCCGAGCCTGTCAACATGACTAGACCACTCATATATTCAGTATCAAAATGAAGTGCATAAACATTTGCTGCAAGTCAATATGTGGCTATTACCCCTACAAGGTAATGTTCTCCTACAAAGAACTCTAACAATAACAACAACTCAAAACATCTCCTACAAAGATGACATACTTCAATTGAAATGAGCTAAAAACATCATGTGAACCCTTCAAGTCCACATTGAAGCACATAATCAAAACTTCATGTTTAAATAAGTTGAACTTTGTAAGTTACAACTAATGCAATAGCCTTTTGGAAGTAAGAATACTCTTACAAGGTCTTCTCCATGCTCAAATATCTCCCAGAACTGCTTCCAAACCCTGACTGATGCATACACCTTTAGTCTCAAACATAGAAAAAGACTCTGTATATATGCTCAACTGAGAAATTATAGGTTACCAATGGATTCATAACATCCAAAAATCCCTAGGTAGTGTCTTTCTGAGTTCAATTTGGATAAAAACTTCAAAAGTTATGAGCTTCCAAGCTCTCTCTAGAACTTGACCGTTAACCATCCTAAAAATTCGACCTTCTGGCTAACTATACTACAAATCCACCTCAAAGAATCGCTAACGGAGAGACAATTTCTCCCTCTACAGGTACATTCTGTTGGATGTTTAATTTTCCCAATGACCCCTGGAGATCAAAAAACAGGGTCATGTGGGTACATAAGGTTGAGGGTTGGGCCTTAACGTCCACCATCACTGATTAGCCCCCCTAGAAGTCAGGCGAGTCGGTCATATGGCGCCATGGGGCTGTGGGTCGGGCTAACAACCCACCCTTCCCACCTTGCTCATTTTTCTCTAGCATCCGGGGTCATATGAGGTCCACGAGACGTGGGGCTGGCACCCACATCTTAGCGCATTCCCACAAGTGATTTTCACATACACCGAGTGTCATGTCAAAGGCCAAGCAACCATGGGATGACCCCCTCGCTTTGGTACCTTCCGCCTATGCTCCACAACCTGTGCACGTGGTCACACAAACTGTGGGGTGACTGAGGGCTAATCCCTTTTCTATGCTCGAAATGTTAGCACTTCGAGGGTATATGGCTTGGTTGTGATGGTGCCGATACCTTGGGGCAGGGCTAAGACCTAGCCCTTGGTTCCCCCGCCTACGGTCTTGTGGGTGTGGGGTGGTCGGGGGCTAAGGATTAGCCCTAGCCCCTTCCTCCAATGAATAATTGAGAAAAACATATATAGTGCCTTTGCACTATAGTTAACAAGTAACATAGTGCACCCTAATGGTAAGATTTAATACTTGTGGGAATGAGGTCTTTTGTTTGACTCTTGTGGGGTAGTTCGGCCCTTGACCATACAATTTTGACCAACCATTAGGAGGCCATGTGGCTGCCCACCACTGGCCCACGTGGCTTCCACCCATTCGACCACGAACTCACCAATCAACAGGCAACAAAATTCAACCAATCCGGAGAGGCCAAGTGGCAGCCTGCCACTGACCCATAAAAAACCCAAAAGAACATAGTCAATCACCCAATTGCCATTTTTTTGCATGTTTGAGAAAACGGTCAACGATCGATAACTTGAGCATCTGGTATTAGATTGAGGTGAAATGAATGTCATTGGATTTAGAACGACGGGCACTTCGATATGGCACCAGTTTCAAGAAGTTATGGGCACTTTCATTTTTCAGTGAAAATTTGATCACTTGATCATACCTTTACTATATCTTGGCTTAACCATTTAAGCACATCTCAGAAAAGGTTTGGGAAGACTCACTAAAGTGAATGAGGTTGGCTAGAACCTTTCTTTCAGATTTTTGTAAAGAGGCGTCTTTGTGTCTCATTGTATCTCCTCTACCGCTCTTAAACATGATCAAGGTTAAATGAAACAAATAAAAAAAGGAAACTACTTACCTACCATTACCTTTTTATAGCTCCATGACAATGGCACCAAAAATGTTGGGCTATTTTAATGTCACAATAAAGTCCCTTCATAAGTCAATCCAGGATGTAAACTCATGAGCTAAAAAAAACATGTGTTGGAAACGTAAAATCTATCTATTTCTTAAAACAACTAATTATTGTCTTCTAATTTAATTCAAAAGAATGAATAAAACTCTATGCAATGCTAGAGATATAAAGCAAAATGTGAAATAAAAATAAAACATAATATGCATGGTTCTAAGATCCTTCTAGTTGGTATTTTATCTTAGATCCCATGGCTTCGCTTAGGAGTGCAATATTTCGTTGCTTCAAGGAAAAATTCATGGAGTCATTGTAGGTTATATTTGATAGACAAGATATTCAATTTTAGGTCCTTATCTTCCCCAAACCAAATATTGAAATATAAAAAGCACTAAAATTTGAATGAAAAGTATAGGTGTTGTAATGAAATTAAGATTTAAAACTATCTCTAAAAATATACTATTTTTTATGCTCGAGCACATGTCCTAATGTAAACCTTTGAGTTCAAACTTAAAAATATATACAATAGATAATTTACAATCCACTAATATGTTAATCTTTGTATATACATCAAACTAGGAACAACTTGTATTATAGGGAAACCATGTAAACTCAATTTAAGCTTGGACTATAGAAACAAGAGTCATAATACTAATGCATAACATTAATAAAACCCAAATGTAAGCATAAAAAAAAATTGAGTTTATGTATGCGATCACAGATCATATAAAAATCAAATTCAGGCTTATATATCTATCCATCATGCTTCAAAACTGTAGGGTAAAGACATCAAATTAACATGCAGACCACCTTCTAACATATTAAATGTAAGGAATGAATATTGTTTATATGCTTTGTAAGAAATTGTATTAGGCTGAAGTTACCTGTCACAAAGTGTATTAGAGTATATTCTTCCAGATCTTCATATTTTATCAATGTTGAATCAGAAAGAAAGGGGCCAGGTCATGGTGGAAAGAGAGTGAGATTGTTACTTCTGATGTCTAGAGTTGAATTTCTCTATTTCGAGGCTATATATCTTACCATAATTGCAACACACAAATAAAACCTTAAAACAAATTCAAATTTATTCAATACAGTTACACAATAATTAACATAAATCTAGTTAAGGGTCGAATTTGAACTAAAATAGAAAACTCGATTCACAATGTTGCTTTGTATACAATTGACACAATAAACTCACAATTGTTTTTAGTATATCAACCATCGAACACTATAAATAACAATATACTTTTATAAAAGAACTATAAGACATACATGCATAAGATAAAATGATACATTACAAATAAAGAACATAGCTGTGAGGGGCCCTCCTATAGGTAGCACGTGGATAGACGACTATCAAGAAAAATGAAAGATCCTAACACAATCATGGATTGAACCAATATTTCATTAATCACAAGTAGAGTACAAAATTCCTTCTAGTGCATGGATTGCACAAAGTTGTAGGGTCTGAGAAATAGTATCAAAGTTTCAATATCGTCAAGATAACTCAACATCACAGTGCTTGGATCTATTTATAAGTATTATATCCAATATTACATTTAGATCTCACTTTCAAAATGCCATGATACAAAGATACATGGATAAGCTCCAAACCTCTATTCTTAGAAGCTCCTTGCAATAGTTAAAATACTAGATGATATATCTCCTTATTCCTCTCTAACCTTTGCCAAATCCATTACCGGTGGGATGTGATAGACCTGATCTTGAGTGTGCACTTGGATGATATCAAAATAGGGTTTTTGTTATAAATCATAACCGACAAGTGCACTATGGAACCTTTGCACTTCGATTAGACTTTAGGCTTCTTGAAGGGACTTTAAATGCGTGCCAAGAAGAAAGGTTCCATGATGTCATGCACGTTTCTAAGATTGCAAGTTAGACTTCTATGTGGATAGCCATGTATACGATTACCCAATGACCTCATGGTTCCTTTGGGTAATAGAATATATGTGCTAGTACTGAAATTGAACTACATTTCCATTACTAGTAACATAACCTCAAAATGAAAATATAGCTAAAAACACAAGATTTTAATAAATTAAGTAAGATGTACCTCATCACATTTTTGAACACATAAATCTAGGTCCCTTCAGATCCAATCCAAGCATACGAGCACAATCAAAAGGATGTGAAAGTGACGGGTATAATTTTGGATGGTGTGAGGGATCAATCAATTCACATATGAGGGAAATATACATCACTTTAGGTGTGGGTAGCCCTAACCAATATGTTGGACACCTAATCCTAAATGGGTTAGTGTGGAAGCCGAATGGACAAAAGGAGTCCAAGAGACCTTGGGATGTGAAACCCAACGGTCACTACATGTACTATAAATGTAAACCATTTGTTAATAAAATTGTATTGCATGTTTTATCTTTCATATCTCTCTTGCTGTCCATGTGTGTTTAACATGGTATCGGAGCTATGATGTGTGGCCTGTGTAGTTTTCTTCCTCACAGTTTATGCCTTAGGTAGAAAAATAAAATAAAATAAAAAATGCCATGTTATTATTTCCTGCGCAGCTGGTCTGAGTCGCCTTGAATAGCACTGGCCTGGTCTTCATTACCTGTAACGTTCTATGCATACCTGACGCTCCTGAGCACTTTGCCTTCCTGCGGCTTCCTTCTTGTCAGAACTATCATTCCTTAGTCTCGTATGCAACGATTTTTCCCTGAGATATTATGCCCTGACATGAAATTCTATTGCGCCAATTGTGTTAGGTAGAAAAGAATCGAATGCTTATCTTTTGATATCTATTATTAATATTTGCTAGTTATGCGTTAGGTTTTCTACCCTGCAATTCCCTACCAACTCTGTCAATCTTGACATTTCCTCAGCGTTGTCGATTCTCTTTCGCCATGAATAAGCACTGGTCTCTATCCCATGAAATTTGTAAATAAATTCAAACAAAGAAAAAGGAAACGGTCCCTGCTCGGATTAGAGGTCAGTTTGTGAGGCAAACTAATGATATCGAAGCAACTGGTGCTAATGGGGTTGTTTATGGTGTCGATTCCTCTGAAGATGAGGATGATGGGTATGTACATGGTTCTATCATGCCTGTTCAAATGCTACTTGTAATTCTGTTGTACGTTTAAGCGACAATTATTCATTTGTTATTGATTTCCTCGGAAAGAATCAAGAAGTTCCTCATTGTACAACAAAGCATATGGAACATCCTGGTTGTTATCTTCACGTTGGTCATTGTTGAGAACGTGTTAAAAGAATGATTTGAAACTCTTGCATGGTGATGTATGAGGTTTTTGTTTGAAGACTGTGACTTAACTATTGTGCTCTCCATAAAGCCTGCATGTATTGGCAAGTTTGTGGCTAATATGTTCATATATATGCGTTTTGAACGCTGTGGCATATAATACATTACAATAATAAAGGGCTTGACAAGTCTCAGGTAACTCAACAAAGTCAACAAGAGGATTATCCTCAAGGATAAGACTGCATTCAGTTCCATCTGCATCCCAGTTAGCTACGCTTGCTGTCACCCCCAAGAACATTTTGAAGCCTACCTTTGCAATAGCTTCTGCTGTCTCTTTAAAATCAACACATCTCGTAATATTTGATTTCACTAGAAATTCATCTATAAGCTGAATGCCAATGTTATAACCCATTTGATCAAGCTGCTTATTAACTTCTTCAACCTCTTCAAAATCAGTTAGTAGCTGGCCCACAATGGCTCCATAGGTGAGAGTGAAGAGCTTCGCATTCACGCGTTCGACATTTGCAAAGACTGCATCGCCTGATCTCGAGTCATAAAGTATCTGGAGGACCACCAGCTCTGGGTATGTTTTGTTGAATGGTATGCATATGATTCAAGTTTGAATGTGTTTGGTAAGGCAGTTTGAATGTGTTATGCGTTATCAACGTTTGGTTTAATGAATGCATATTGCATTGATTGTGGGTGCTCACTTTAATGCTGTCCCATTAAACTACGGTATTAACGCTGTCCCATAACGTTATTTGAGCCATTTCTATGTGAATTGATATGGTATAATGTTGAACGTTTGAATGGTGTTGAATATTAACGCTGTACGTTATTATATGCTTGTTGAATATTAACGCTGTGTGTTTGAATAGTGTTGAATATTAACGCTGCGTTACTGAATGGCTGTTGATATGATGTGCGTTTGAATGGTTTTGAGAAGATTCCATGCATTTCGTGTTGAGAATATATGAATGGTGACAAGCACATTCCAGAGATTCTTGCAGAAAATGATCTTGAATGTGATGATTTGAGATCCATTTGTTTTTTGGATTCGGGAACTTGTTGCTGATGCAACAAGCCTTGATAAGTTGGCTGTCGATGCTGAGTTTCTTCTGATTTTATGAAAGTTACTAAAATCTCCCGCTTCCTTTGATTTTGTTTCAACACCGCTGTTCTGTCTCCAAAGTGAACCTGATTCTTTGGGCTTGGAGTCCTCTCTTGAAGGAAGGATTGATAAACTTCCCAATAATTCAGTCACACGATCCAGTGTAGATGTAGACATTGATTTTGAAAGAGTGTCTGCACCTCCTCCATATTTGCTTTGCACCTTTAATGAAAAGTATGTAACATCCAGCAACAACAATTTAGCCTCAAAATAGTGTGCTAATGCCTTTGCAAGCATTTGTAGGTATGGTTTTGCAGGGCCTGACAACAAAATTGCACGACTAGCCGAAGACAAGTTTCTTGTGTGTTTGGAAATTTCAGCTTGATTAAAATAAAGATAAGCAACATTAGTCAATAGCACCCTTGTTTGATCACTAAGATAATATGGGAATTCATTGAAAGTAACATCACTGTCTTTGCCTTGAACGACCTGCTTGGCGAGCTCTTGCTGAATACATTTAGCCCAATTGACAGGCGGCACAGCACTGCCACCCCACTTATTCAACGTCTGTCCAAATCCAAGCCCAAGCTTCTGTTGGATTGTGGTACTAGACAGTGTATGCTCTGTGTTTGTTAGAAGACTTCTTGGTATTATATGGAAAATAATATATGTTGTAGGCTGATATATTATTAAAATCAAATGTTTTAAAAGCATCTTCAAATCAAGTTCTATCAGTTTGTGTTCGAGTTGTCCTTTGTGGGCAGATTTTATCACTGTCAAATAGTCAAATCTCCTTAATAATTGGCTGCATATACATTTGAAGTAGGGGTGAGTATTCTCTAATCTTCTGGAAGTTTTCCTGAAACTGTGCATAGTTGGAAGGCTCTTGAAAGGTCATGGTAAAATGCTATGGTATATATGACCAGCACTATACACTTTGCTAAGTATTTGGACATGAGTATTTGAAGGATTCAAGCAAGTTTGCAGTTGCTGCTGCCCCAGTGTGGCTTTGTATTTAAAATTCATTATAGTGCATTAATTCCTTGCTTCAACTACTGCATAAAGAGTTTGGTGGGATGATTGTAATCTTTTATGGAGAAAAGTTTTTTTGTCAGAACATAATGCTGGTCATGAGTAAACTCTTATTTTCATGTAACGGATTGTAATCGGTGCTCGCTGGTTGAACTCTGATCATTTGTTGCACATGTATAAAGGATATTTCTGTGTACTGTGAGTAGGTATTACTTTTCTGCACTGAGTAGTAGTTGTAAGGTGTAAATCTGACATTGAAAAAAAACAATGACTAGAATCAGTGAAGTATTAGAGTTCCTCAAAACTCTAATGTCGTCTACTACTCATGATACATTAAAAGTCAACAAAGTTTCTCTCACAGATATTCAGGTCTGTCTACAAAATGCACAGGAAAAGATTGATTTTTTGCAGATTGAATCAAAGCTACAGCAAGAAGAGCTACATCAAAATAGACATCATTCTGAACCTGTTTTTGTTCAGAACATTGAGACTTCAACCCATCAACAGCAAGTCAATAATGTTACTGTTCATTCAAATAAAGCAGCAATTGTACATGCAGATGCAGAAATTCAGCTTGCACTTCCCAAGCCCATCATCAGACCTTGGGAACAGCTTGTCCACAACAAGCACAAAACTGGTCTTGGATATGACAAGGACTTGTCCTTTCATATTCCAGACTATGCCAAGCCCATTTAGTTTCAGAGTGCTGGATTCATTCATGACAGTTCACCTGCTCCTCATGATAGTTCACCTCCATCTGTTCCAGATTCTGCCCCTCTTCCACAGCAACAACAACAACAACAATAACAACAACGGATCGTGAAATGCCAACACTGTGACCGAGTTGGCCATTTGAAAGATCACTGTTTTGATCTTCATCCATGTAAGCACTATCATAAAACCAACCATTCTTCACACAGATGCTTCAAAAATAAACGTCCTGCAAGAACAAAGATTCATCTTGGATGGATCGCTTCTTGGCAATGGGCATCAATAGCCAAGAAGATATTCCAAACACATGTCAGAACTTGTTCTAGAGTATTGAACAGTCTTGCAGTTGAGTCTTCTCCATCATCTCACCTTGTATCTGACAGGGGGGGAAATGATGGTCATCTACAAGCTTCAAAGCCACATCAAGCGAGCCTGCGCCACAACCTGCCACACCAGATTCAGAGTTGTAGCCAGAGACAAAGATGCCCGTGAAAATGCCTTCAGTTGGCAATCTGGGACACTTCCCCTAGCAGAAGACTTCAACTTCTTGCTAGTTTTGGAAGAATTCAAGGAACACAATTAAGAACATTTCCTCTAGCAGAAGACACCAGCTTCTTGCCAGTTTTGGAAGAGTTCAAGGAATTGCATTAAGCATTCCAGAGTTGTTGGTCATCCTTAAACCATCACAGGTTGAGACTTCCCTTTTCAGGTTGAAGTTTTACCTTTTATGTGGGGTGAGACCTCCCTTTTATGGTTGAAGGTTTCCCTCTTTAAAACAATAGGATCACTTCCTCTAGCAGAAAACTTCAGTTTCTTGCCAGTTTTGGAAGAGTTCCGGGAACTGCACTAAGCATTCCAATGTCGGTGGTCATCCTTAAACCACCGCCCTTTATACCAACATTTCATAGAGCACATTCAACCTAGTGCTGCCATGCATATTTACACATTTTGTATTACAGCTCTCTTCTTGGACTTATACATAACCCTTCGGATTAAGGGGGGGAATGTTGGACACCTAATCCTAAATGGGTTAGTGTGGAAGCCGAATGGACAAAAGGAGTCCAAGAGACCTTGGGATGTGAAACCCAACGGTCACTACATGTACTATAAATGTAAACCATTTGTTAATAAAATTGTATTGCATGTTTTATCTTTCATATCTCTCTTGCTGTCCATGTGTGTTTAACACAATACTTATCAGAGAAAAAAAAAACAAGAAGATGGTGTTGTGGGAAAAATGAAATAACATGAAGATGAACAAACCTAAGAATGTAACATATTACCTTACAAGTATCTAGTAGGCTCATGACCAAGTTTCAGCTATGGGAGAAGCTGTGAATGATTCAGAGCTAGTAAAGTGGGTCTAAGCAGATGCAACAAGCATTAGACCGCCTTTATGGATGGGACCCTAGCTAGGCAACAACTTCCTAATTGCAGTTGCTTGTGGGATGATTTCATCCAAAAGGAGATCTGGGAGAATTTCTTAACTGGAGGAAAATGAAGGAGTGCTAAGGAGAAATATGAGCTTAATCTTGATTCACAAACAAGAAAGGGAAAAGGGAATGCCAAGTAGAACCGTAGTGGAGGTGGATCTTCATAGGGTAAAAAGGAGAAGGACATGAGAAAATTCAAGTGCTTTGCATGTCACAAGTTTGGTCATTTTTCCTTTTAGTTCCCAACCATGAAGAAGGGAAAAGGAAAGAAAACCACGATAGCCATTGCAAAAATGGAAGAATTAGCTGAAAAGTTTGAGAAGAACTTTGCCTTGGTGTCATGCATTTTGGAACCATCACAAGAAGTGTTTGGTTCGTGGACAATGGAACATCTCATCACATGAAAAAATCTTGACACATTTGCACCTACATGACCAAGGAGTCTAGAGATATACATGTAGAGCTTGGTGATAATTTCGAGTATGTAGTAGAGGAAATTGATAATATTAAGTTTTAGATGGACGAGGGAGGTACCATGGAGGTGAATTAAATGTTGATTGTATCGATTTTGGAGAATAATATTTTATCAATTTCGGACATGGAGGGAAAAGTACTAGAGGTCAAATTCATGGGAGGTGAAATGGCTATTGGGATGAAAGGCGATGATCCCATTAAGAGGTGAGTAATTAGGAAAAGGGAGAAGAATCTTTATCTATTGAGAGGATAACCAATGAAGTCTCTCATACATGACGGTAAAAACCAAAGCAAGATTTGGCACAAGAGGATGGGACACCTATAGTACAAGGCTCTTCCTGTGTTATAGAGAATGGTTACAAGTTTTCTGAAGACTAGGGTAGAGAAAGAGAGAGTGTGTAAGGGATATGTGCTTGGAAAGTAGGCCAAGGTTTCATTTCCTCACAATGAGACAATGTCCAAGGGTGTGTTGAACTTGGTGCATTCATACATTTATGGTCCTATGTTAGTGGAATAAATCACATGGTGATTATATTTTTTAACATTCATAGATAATTTTCCCAGAAAGACTTGGGTCTACTTCCTGAAGACCAAAGTTGAGATCTTTGGTTGGTTTTAGAAGTTTAAGGCTCTTGTGGAGAACCATACCAAAATAGATTTAAGGTGATGAGAATGGATAATGGGGGTGAGTATACATCTAATGAGCTATAATATTTTTGCAGGGTAGCTGATCCAGATTTAAACAGGAACGCAACAAATTACAGAGATAACCATATACACAAAGATGCAGCGGAAATAATACTTCATTTCATTAATGGAAAATACTGACATATGCTTACAAACAGAAATGGCAATAAACTAGCTAGGGTGATGGTAGCTTATCTCTGAGAAGAGATGTGATGGCTACATGCCTCTGAACTGTTCTGAACTGTATTACAATGAGGCTCGAAGGCCTATTTATTGTTGAGAAACAATGGAAAACCCTTCACATACCGAAACCTAACCCTAGAAGATGCAACGCCAAATTGTGGGCCCCGTTTGGGTAAATTGGTACATCAATTTCCCGGGGTCGTAACTTTGGCATACGATCTCCGTTTGACGCGTACGATAGCTCGTTAGAAAGATCTATCCGAGTACTACCACTTTGGGAGGCAACGATAGGGCTCGATCGCCCCAGAATTCCAAAAAAACGTCGTTTAGGGCCTCAAAATGGCTCCGGAAGTTCAGGACCCGAAAAACTGCTAAAAATAGTAAACTGTGCTACAATTAAGGAAACTGAAAATGCTGAGAAAGACAATGGTGGGGGTCCAGGTGGACCTGGCAGGTGGCCACCAATATCCACCTGGATCATTCCTCCCCCCTTAGGAAGCAATGGTCCCCATTGCGTTGAGCTCCTCCATGAGATGAGGAAACCTCTACTGAACTTGTTCCATGGTGAGCCACTTGCCCTGCTGAAGGAGTTGGCCTGCTTTGACAACTCGATACAGTTGGATATGCTGTTGGCGAGTGTTCTTGATCTGTGTGTCCATGATCCGATCAGTTGCAGCTTGTTCCATGCAATCGGGATTTAATTCTGTGGGTTTGAGCTGTTCTGCAATGTCGGATGTGTCTAGCAATGGTGGAAAGTATGGCCGAAGGTGGTCCACATTGAACACTGGGTGCAGGCCAAGGAATGGGGGAATGCTGAGCTCAAATGCATTGTCTCCCATAGCCTTAGTAATGGTGTAAGGACCATATCGAAGTGGTCTCAATTTCCGATAGGCTCCAGTAAGGCGTTCCTTTTGCAAATGCAACCAGACTTTGTCGCCCACCTGAAACTTGTGTGGCACCCGGTGTTGATCATGTCGCTGCTTGTACTTGGCATTTGATTTCTCAAGAATGTCATGGACCTACTGGCGAATATGTTGGATGCGCTCAATGAAGCTGGTGGCCTTATCTGTTTCGGACTGGACATGAGCTGAATTCATGTGAGTAGCTGCAAGTGGCATGGCCACATCAATGGGGCATAGTGGCTGGAATCCTAAACCCACCTGAAAAGGGCTATGGCCAGTGGAGCTGTGAAGAGCTCGGTTGTAGCTGTGCTGAACATAGGGGAGGCTCTCGTCCCATGTGCGTGGATGCTTTGAGTTATACATGCGCAGAATGTGCACAATCATCCTGTTGACAACCTCTGTCTGGCCATCAGTTTGAGGATGGAAGGCTGTGGACTTCGTGAGTTTGGTGTCCAGCATTGACCAGAGACTGGACCAAAATGTGCTGAGAAACCGACTGTCCCGATCTGAGATGATAGACTGTGGGATCCCAAAGTGCACCCACACTCGTTCAAAGAAGAGTTTAGCAGTGGCTTCTGCTGTGATGTTCTTCTTGCAGGCCATCATAATGGCCATCTTTGAGAACCTGTCGACGACCACAAAAACACAGTCATTTCCATGCTTAGTGGAAGGAAGGCCTGACATGTAATCCATGGAGATGGATTCCCAAGGTCGACTAGGGGTAGGCAACGGGGTATAGAGGCCTTGCTTCTTAATGGTCGGTTTGGCAATGGCACAGGCAGTACATGATCGGATGTACTTCCCAACATCCTGTCGAAGATTCGGCCAATAGAAATAGTTTTGCAGTACTGCCACTGTTTTCTCGACCCCGAAATGCCCAGCAGCCCGACTGTAGTGTGCTTCCCAAATCATCTTGGCACGCTCGCTTGAAGGAACACAAAGGTGACCGAGGTGGCATAATAGGGCATCCTGGAGGTGAAAATCTGCAACCTGCCGACCCTCCAAGAGTGTCTGGTATGTGTGGCCGAATTCTGGGTCGCTTTTGTAGAGAAGTGGCCAATCAGAAGTCTCGTGCCCGCAAGAGTTGAGCACGGTGGTTAGCGCCATGATCGGTGGTCGACTGAGGCAATCTGCAACATTATTGGTGCTGCCCTTTTTATACTTGATATTCAAGTGAAACTGTTGCAGGTATGTAGACCACTTCTGATGGCGATCATTCTGCAATTTCCCTTGGGTCTGTATGAATTGCAGAGGTCGGTGGTCTGTGTGGATGACCGTTTCCTTCCCCAAAATGTAATGCTTCCATTGTCGGCAGGCCTGTACAATGGAATACATCTCTTTATCATAAGTGGGGTACTTCTGGACTGTGTCTGAAAGTGTTTCACTGTGATATGCCACTGGATGTCCATGTTGAGTAAGGACTGCCCCAATAGCATAGTCAGAGGCATCTGTCTCGACCTCAAATGGTTGTTGTAAATCTGGTAACGCGAGCACTGGTGCCGTGCAGAGGCGATCCTTCAACTCCCTGAATGCCTTCTGTTGAGATTCAGACCAAAAGAATTTTGCTTTCGCCCCGCCCTTGGTGACTTGACTCAAGGGCCAAGAAATATGAGAAAATCCCAACACAAACCTGCGGTAGAAGTTGGCAAGACCTAGAAAGCTGCGGAGCTCTGTTAGAGTGGTTGGAGAGGGCCAATCCCGAATGACTTGGACCTTGGCTGGATCGACATGCACCCCCTGTTCATCAATGATGTATCCCAGATACTGGACCTCGGTCATGCCAAAAGTGCATTTCTCCAAATTGGCACATAGCTTGTGTTGCCGCAGTGTTTGGAGAACCTGTCGGATGTGGTGGAGGTGCTCTTCCCAACTCTGGCTGAAGATCAGAATGTCATCCAAGTATACTACTACAAAGGAGTTGGTGAATGGCCGCAAGATGTCATCCATTAGCCTCATAAAGGTTGCAGGAGCATTCGTCAATCCGAAAGGCATGACCAACCATTCGAAGAGGCCCTCCTTGGATTTGAAGGCAGTCTTCCACACATCTGAGGGTTCAATTGGTACCTGGTGATATCCTGACTTCAGATCGATCTTGCTGAAATATTTCGCCCCCTTTAGTTGGTCTAGGAGGTCATCAATCCGCGGGATCAGGTACCTATTACGGACAGTGATCTTGTTCAGCGCCCGATAGTCAATACAGAGTCTCCACGTCCCATCCTTCTTCTGTACCAACACTATCGGGCTCCCACAGGGCGAAGAACTCGGACGGATGTGACCTTTCTGTAGGAGCTCCTGAATCTGCCTCTTGATTTCATTGTTCTCCAGAACGGAGCGCCGATAAATTGGTCCATTGGGTAGCGGCGCACCTGGGGTCAGATCAATGGAGTGCTTGACTTGACAGTGCAGAGGAACCCCTGCCGGGGAGGTGAAGATGTCTTTGTACTCCTCCACAATCTTGTCCATTTGTAGCTGCCGTGCAGAGGGACCTCGTTTGGAGGCCGCGGCCACTGTCTTCTTCTTCCCTTGAGGGCGTATCATCAGGAAAACAAATTTCCTGGTTTTGGAAATGATCTTATTGCATTGTTTTGCAGTAATCAAAGAGATGGCGGCAGGTGGTGCTACCTCTGGTATCCTGAACAACTTATTTCCCAATGTAATAATAACAGCACGGGGCCTTGATTCATACACAGCATGTCGCTTCCACAAGTATGGTTGTCCTAGTAATACATCACAAACTTCAAGGGGAGCAATGTCACACAATACCTCATCCGTGAAGGGCTTGATGTTGTATGGAAGGCGACACTGCTGGCTCACGCGAAGATCTCGCCCTTGGTAAAGCCACCCAATGGTGTATGGTTGTGGATGTGCTGTGGTCGGTAAGCCCAACCGCTTCACGACCTCTGCCGAAATGAGGTTCTTTTGACTCCCGCTATCAACAATGAACTGTATCGGGGAGCCCTTGACCCACATCTGGGAGTGGAAGAGACGCTCCTCCTCCTCTGGATCTTCGGGTTCATTTTTCTGGATCTTTGCGGTAGCAACAGTGGCGCTGGGATCCGCATCAATGATCTGCTTCCCTTTTTCATACCCCTTATCGGGTTCTGACTCAGAGTCGGAACATGCATCTGATTCTGAAACCTTTAGCTCAGCCACCAGTGACTGTTTGGCCCGACACTCACTTGTGTTGTGAGTGGAGCTCTTATGGAACTCGCACCATTTTCCAGTGTCCTTTCTCGGCTTCGCGGCGTTGCTCTTTGCTTGCAGCTTCAGCTGGTTGTCTTGGGCTGTCCCGCCTTGGCTTTGTCCTTTGTTCTGTGGTTTAGGGGCACCTTTCCCCTGCTTTGGATTCGCAGATCCAAAGTCTCGCTTCTTTTGTTTAAACTTCTGCTCGACTTTGACGGCATACCGGTATGCTGCGCCGAGCGAGGGGATGTTTAGGAACTGTATTTCTTCCTGGATGTACTTGTGCAGGCAGCCACGGTATTTGAGTATCAAATGTTGCTCCGAATCCTTGATACCCAACTTTGTGCGAAGGGTATGGAAAAGATTGGTGAACTCCGGCACATCTTGGTCCCTTCCCTGCCGCAGCGTGGTCCACTTTATGTATTCATCCTCATAGCTTCCGACAGGGTAGTACTGCTCCTTGATGGCATCCCGGAACGAATCCCAGGTGGGTGCGGCTGAAAATAGTGAGCCAGTACTTTCATCCTTCTGCTCGCAGTAGGTTTCCCACCAGTGCTTGACGTGGGGGGCTGCTTTGAGAAGAGCAAAAACAATCTTTTCCCGACTCGAAAATTCATGAACAGAAAAATAACCCTCTAGCAGATTTAACCATTTATCTACGGCATCGGCGTCTATCTGACCCTCGAATATGGGGATTTCAAAATTAACTTGTACCTTAAAGGGTGTGGCGTTTCCAGAGGAGCTGCTGGAAGCCGATGCGCCGCTTCTGGGTAGCCGCTGAAGGATCTGCGCAAAGCTGTCCATCATCGCGTTCCGTTGTCGCTCGAGCGCTTCTTCGAGCAAGATTTTGATGGGATCTCCTGCCCCCTCGTCTTTCTTCTCGTCCGCCATGGGAGGCCGTCGGGATTTGCGAGGCTGGTCTTGCAAAGGTTCAACCAGTTCAAGCCCTAACTCCTTATATCCCGACCTTGTTGGGGACATGCAAAGAAAAACAGAGAAAAAGCAGACCGCTCTGATACCACTGATCCAGATTTAAACAGGAACGCAACAAATTACAGAGATAACCATATACACAAAGATGCAGCGGAAATAATACTTCATTTCATTAATGGAAAATACTGACATATGCTTACAAACAGAAATGGCAATAAACTAGCTAGGGCGATGGTAGCTTATCTCTGAGAAGAGATGTGATGGCTACATGCCTCTGAACTGTTCTGAACTGTATTACAATGAGGCTCGAAGGCCTATTTATTGTTGAGAAACAATGGAAAACCCTTCACATACCGAAACCTAACCCTAGAAGATGCAACGCCAAATTGTGGGCCCCGTTTGGGTAAATTGGTACATCAATTTCCCGGGGTCGTAACTTTGGCATACGATCTCCGTTTGACGCGTACGATAGCTCGTTAGAAAGATCTATCCGAGTACTACCACTTTGGGAGGCAACGATAAGGCTCGATCGCCCCAGAATTCCAAAAAAACGTCGTTTAGGGCCTCAAAACGGCTCCGGAAGTTCAGGACCCGAAAAACTGCTAAAAATAGTAAACTGTGCTACAATTAAGGAAACTGAAAATGCTGAGAAAGACAATGGTGGGGGTCCAGGTGGACCTGGCAGGTGGCCACCAATATCCACCTGGATCAGTAGCAAGGATTAAGAAGGATCTCATGCTACCTTACAAAACAAAGCTACTGATTAAATGAGAAATCTAGCCCAAAATTCCCTAAAACATAAAAAAACCCAAAAATGAAAAGTAAGTAGTCTAGAATGATGTTATTTTAAGGGTAAATTTTTGTTGGGTGTGTATTATATTATTTGCTTGACTGAACCCAAAATATTTTTTTTGGGGTTTGGAGTAGCGCCTCGGAAATTTTTTTTTGGGCATTTTTGCGAATAGTTTTCACGCATGGTTTTCCACCAATGGTATTTTGTAGGTATAGTCAAGGGAGCTATGGTTATGTTCTAATCCAGGGTTAGTGGATTTGGGTGTATGAATGCTTCAACATCTATATATATGTATTGTAACATTGAAAGGAATATAATGGAAAGTCAATCTAGTAGTCCTAGGTTTGGGATCTAGGGGAAAATATCTATGTACATTTGTTTTATGTTCTCTCCATTATTTTTCTGTTTTAAGAATTCATTTGCAAATAATTTTTGTATAGGGTTATAACCCACATTTGGTATCAAAGAAGTTTCAACTTGAAGGGGATGCCTTTGTTGCTGAGGGGTTTTTCTCGGTCCTATGGTAGATCATGTTTAGTGGGAGATTTGTAAAATCCATTCTTGCAGTGAAAGAGGATGGCAAATAGTGGAAATGTAGAGATCGATAAATTTAATGGTTAGAGTTGTGAGTTGTAGAAGCTCAATATCGAGGATTTGGTAGATTGAGGTCAATGGATTATTGTAGATCCAGGAACGACACCAATAGGAATGTCAGCAGAAGACTGGGTGAAGTTAGATTGAAAGGAGAAGAGCACAATAAGATTATGTCTCTCAGGTTCATTATTGTTGAATGTATCATGGGAAGTTATGACGAAGGCTTTGCGGGACAAGTTAGGGACTTTATATCAATCTAAGTCCCTGGTGAACAAATTGTTCTTGCAAAAAAATATGTATAACCTAAGCATGAAGGATGGTGTGGAGTAGGTAAATCTCCTCTATGGACAGAGGTGATCCCTCTAGCCCAAGAATGGGGCTAGCTGCAAACAAAAAATATAATGCAAACTTCCTTAGATTATAATTGAATAAGAGGGCCTACCTATTATAGCGGTAATCCACTTGATGTTGATCTTTCCTCCTTTCTCCAGCTTCCTTTCGTTCCTTTCATTCAAACACCTGAAACAAACATGCAAGAGACAACAACAAACATGATAGCATAAAATCAAATTCAATCTACTTAAAAGGTCAAGGAGTTTTAAGCTATCAAATGTAACATTACACAAGATATAGGAAATAAACCATTAGTTGTATTAATGAAACTTCAAAGAGAAATACAATTGGAGCCTTGACGTTGCAGGTTCCCTTTGGCATGTCCGGGTTCTAGCACCACTAGAAGCATCTCATGATTCACCCTCAAAACAATGGAAGTTCAAGGCCTCTTTCATTTTTCTCCAAACCAAACACCACAAGCTTATTCTCCCTTCACACACAAACTAGAAGGCTAAGGATCTTAATATGGCTCTCAAGATTTGTAGATTATTTCAGCCCTTTCATTAGCTAGTTGAGGGTGTGAAATGGGGAGTTTATATAGCTTTGATGGAGGGGAAATGGATCCTCTTATGGTGGGAGAGGCCTTATCCCTTTTGGTTTGTTCCATTTTAATAGGGAAAGGAGCCCAAATAGTCTCTCTCGGCTCTATCTTGCTCAACCATTTACCAGACTTCTATTCATGAAGCTTCTAGACCTAGAAGCTTCGATTCCATTTTTAAAAACTTGCCAAAAGAGGGTCGACGCGAGTGATGAATGGCTCACTTGCATTGTTCGGCTCTAGTCCTAGTTTTAAACTCTGCAAATCAATGCAGGGGAAGAAATGAGCACTAGCATCAGGCTTGAAAATTGTGTCTGAAGGAAGATTCTTGGGAAATGATGTAAGAGGGAAATGTTTTGTAGATGAAGAGGGATGTAGGGACATGTTCCTCATGGCAGGGAAACATATGAGGGTCACTGTAGAGATCCTCCAGGATCGAGGAACAGGGAGTACAGAGATAGTGACAAAATGTTGTGTAACAGATGCCCCGTAAAGCATGAAGGCCGAGCAAGAGTGAGGGGTGAAATGATTTATAAGTAGATGCATGGAACCGAAGGCCGCCATCAGAAAACTTGCAAGCAAGCATAGATACATATACATCATTGAAATTTGTGACACATGAATCGTGGTATGGACAAAACCATCCAGAAAAAGATCATGTAAATGGATCCAAGGTATGGGTGCAACCATCCAATAAGAAGGATCATATCAAACCCAAGGTATGTTCGCAGCCATCCAATAATGAGAAGGATCACTTATAGCAGACTCATGGTATGGTCGCAGACATCCATATGAAAGAGACATGTATGTAAGCATGATCATGTCACATCACCCTGCAACTTGGACTTGTGTAATCTAAGGCTAAGGTCTTGCGCTCCAACACGACCCAATCAAAGCACAATTTCTAGCATGTGAATAGATGTGTTGATGTCGAACATGCTAGAAAATCACTTGATTACCAATCAATTATGTGAACTGTTAACAAGTGCGAGAGAAACCACCAATAATGACAATGGATCTCAAGGTACCAGTAGCAAAATTCATGGAGTGTGAATAAGGAACTGAAGTCAAACACCCGTGAATTCACTCGATCGAAGGCCAATGATGTGAACCTGTCGTCGAGTGCGAAGAACTTTCCATTAGGGCATGCAAGCTATAATGTACTGAAAGGGAGTCTCTCGGCCAACTTCTCAGATAATGAGTTGAAGTCGACAGGAAGTGACCATGTCAAAGGAGGGCCATGATGTATCCCACATCATCAACATGAGACAAGGGATGTAATGATTATGAATGATACAAAGAACTAGGAGTGAGTGTAAATTGTAGAAGGATTAACTCTTGAACATAACGACGACATGCCTCCAGAGTTTGGCAGCTTTCAGATCCATAGGATTAGAGGTCATGATGATGTGGTAGGGATCAAATGGAAAGGCAAAAAATGGCAGCCCAAACCCAAGAAGGTCAATGATGAAGTGGGAACATCCCAACCCGACACGAAGTAGAAGAGTGTCATGTTCAAGAGTGACTAGCTGCCGACACAACTGGTAAAATTTCCCATTTTCCCCCACCATTTTTGGTAGGTACCCAATTATTTTTTGTCACAAGCTTGAAGGGATAACATGTTCTTGCACTATAAGTCCATCCTTCGGATGAATCCAACCTAGTAAGATTAATGAGCCCTAGGAAGGAGAAGATCATAAAAGTCATGGTGACGAATTTGATGTCGTTTAATATTTTAACGAGTCCGACAAAGGTGTAACTCGTTTTCTTTTTCATGTTTAGAGAGTTTGAAAAAGACACAGAAAAGAAAACTCCAAAAGGTCCCTTTTCGTATAGTTGTGTCTCTCGAGCCTAAAAAGGTAGAAAACAATACTTGAGAGAACCTCTTGACCATGTCAGCCAAGGAGTACCTTTTTAGTAAATAGTCTATCCAAGCCCGAAAAAAGGGTAAACGTATACTGGGTAAATGACATTTCATAGCCTTTAACGAGTTCAAAAAAATAAGAGCTTGGAAAACTTTTTGTGTTTTAAGAGTCGGAAAAAAGCTTAAAGAAAACCCCCCATTTTTATTCTCTTGAATGAGTAAAAAAGGAAGAATACTCAACAATCTTTTCATTTAAGTTTTTTTTTTTATGAGTCGAGAAAAGAGCTTAAACATGAATCCAACACCATCATCAACAATCACATGACCTGTCACTACACAAGAAGCAAACACATTATCTGATTTCAAAGTTAAAAATAGGTGAAAAATGCTTTTAAAACCCTAAAACATCATGAAAAGTTGATAAAAAGGGCAAAAGTAAATCATTTTTACCATTTACTTCTTTTACTCATTTGAAGAAATTTTTACCCACTTGTGCCATAAATCTTCAGGAGGAGATTGTGGCAGATCTAGGAGGCCTATCGACGAACCGTAAGTTGCATGTAAGAGTTGAGGCCCTGAGCTTTGTTTTCATACCTGTTTTTCTTGCTTTTAACAAATCTTCAGAATATTTTAGGGGATTTTTGCAAAAAAAAATTCTCCCTCGATCGATGCGAGATCAAAGCACGGGATGACATGGATCGAGGGTTAATACCATGGGCACTTGCACTGTCGGCATTGTTGTTTTTAAAATAGTCGCGCCGGTGCAGATAGATGAAAATTTTCAAATTCTGACCGATTTCATTGCTCTAAATCCAAATTTCCTCTTGCAAAAACTGATGTTTGGGAAAATTCATGATGTTTGTAGATAAATTACGGCAAGAAACATGGTGATCGAGTGGAAAGAACATGAGCACGAAGGATTTCATGCATTGGCATTGGAAGACCAACATTGCCTGGATGCTTTGAGGAATTGCGAGCTCCTCAAGTTCTTTCTTACATTAGGTCTTCTGGCTCAAACTGAGCTGTTACAATAACTTGATCAGTCTGTGGGACATTGGATGAGAAGTCTTTGTGATCTGAGACCAAGGGTTGGATCTAGAGACTTCAGACATTTACTTCATCATTGGACTGTCCTGCAGAGGGGAACTGTTACACAACATTTGTCACTGTCCCTATACCCCCCTTTCCTTGATCCTGGAGGACCTCTACAGTGAAACCCGCATGCTTTTCCTTCATGGAGAAACTCCCATTATGTACCTCTTCATAAGTAGATCATTTCCCTTTTGCACCATTTTCCCTGAAACTTCTGTTTTCCCAATTTACAAGACTGACGCTAATGACCTTTGTATCCCCCGCGCTGATGTGCAGAGATTAAAACTATTCCCCATGCCGATCGGTGCAACTAAGCTGTGTTCTAGTCATGCCAGTATTTTTATGGAAAGTTTTTTAAATTAGAGCTGAAGCTTCCATCTCTAGAAGCTCTGTAACAGAAGTCTGGTAAATGGTTTGGCCAGATAGGGTTGAGGATGACAGTTTGGGCTCATTTCACCTATAATTATGGAACTACCTCAAGGGATAAGTCCTTCTCCCATGGGAAGAGGATCCTTAAGTGGGGGAGGTCACAGGGGATTTGAGGGGTACCTGTAACCCCACTTTATGGGGTCTGGGGCAGTGCCCCGGAAAATTTTGGTTTTGGACGCTATGTTAGGATGGGCAGACCCACCTATGGTTTTGTGCATGTTTTTCGCACATGTTTTTGGACACAATGGTTTTCGGTCCATGGTATTGGATGCTTCGGCATGTATAAATATGTATTATAACATTGAAAGGAAAATAATGAAAAATCAAGCCGGTAGTCTCGGTTTTGGGATCTAGGGGAAAATCTCTGTGTATATGTGTTATGCTCTTGCATTGTTTATTTTGTGTTTTTTAGAATTCGTACGCAGGTAATTTCTGTACTGAGTTAAAACCTACATTTCGTATCATAGCTATTTTTGGCTTCAAGAGGACACCTTTGTTGTTGAGGGGTTTTGCTCGGGCCTGTGGTAGACCCTGTTTAGTGGGAGATTTGCGAGATTGATTCTGGTGGTGAGAGAAGATGGCGAGCAGTGGAAAGATAGAGATCGAGAAATTTAATGGTCAGAGTTTTGAGTTGTGGAAACTCAATATGGAGGATCTTTTTGTTGGCATTATGATTCTGTATGGCTCTAAGTTACAGGTGTTGTACTTGATGGCAACTCTCTTAAGTGGCAATGCTCTGTTCAGGCTCTCAAACTGTTGGAAAATAAAAAGTACGCACGTACACCGTATAAAAGCTGCGGACCCGCAGGAATATCATAGATAAAGTGCGTACATACCCGCAGGTTACCCGTTCATGAGGTGCGTACCCCCAGTTCAGTCACTTCAAGGCAGAGAAGCACGCTCACGTGGGGTTTCTTATGTTTGGCTCGTGGTATTTAGCCCGCCGTTCTTGATTCTATGGTTTTGGCCCGTGGTATAGGATCTAATTTAGCCCCGGTTTGGATCCCTTGTATTGGTTATTGATGGTTTTTTCCCATGGTGTGAATAAGGGCTTGACTATAAATAGGGAAGGAGATCACTTGGCTAATGTATCTTTGCAAATTGAATATCTTAAGATCTGAAATATTGGGTTATCGGTTTAAAAGCTTGATCTATATAAAAGTGAAGTTGAAAGTGAATCTATGAAGTGTGATCTCTTGGGTGCATGATCAGATCTGGGCATCTGACTATCTGTGGCACACTGGTGGACTGCCAATTTGGCCCTAATCAGAGGTACGCAGGTAATTAACGGTGCAAGTGTGAGGGTACGCACAGCAGAAGAAGGCGTAGTGCGTGGGTACGCAGAGCAGAAGAAGGCACAGTGCGTGGGTACGCAAAGTAGAAGAAGGTGCAGTGCGTGGGTACGCAACGCGATAGAAGGTTCAGGTGCGGAGGCCCAATAAAGATACGCGGTGCGACAGAAGCCGCAGGTGCGGAGCTACAATAGAGGTACGCGGCGCGATAGAAGCCGCAGGTGCGGAGCTACAGTATATGTACGCGGTGCGACAGAAAGTGCAGGTGCGTAGATACGCAGTGCAGCAGAAGGCTCTCTGGGGGTATACGCAGGGGAGCAGAAGGTGAAGTGCGGAGCCACGCAGGCCAGATAAAGAAAAACTGCGGATCTGTCTTAAGACTTTTGTTGGTTGAATTTTTCTATTGATAAGGTGTTCTGGGTTTTGTTTACTGTTACTATTGATATGGTTACTGCAGTTGACTAGGTGATTTACTTGTACTTGATGATCTCTTGATGTTTATGGATCCAGTTTGAAAATTTATGAAAAGTGGTCCTTGAAAGAAAAGAAGTAGGGGGTTGTAGCTCCCTTCCAGGAGAGACTGGAAAACGAGAGAGAGTTGTAGCTCTCTGCAGGTTGCAGCTTGCGTACTGGTAAAGGATTGCACCAGTACAAAACCATTGTAAAAGGAGTTTCTAATTTGAAAGAAGATAGAGACATATTGCAGCAGGTGGTTTTCACCCACATTGGGTTTCCACCTTATATCTGGTGTTCTTTGGTGTGACTATCTGTTTTTCTTGTTCATGCTCATTATTTTATGGTACTGACATGCAAAAATAATTCAAAGTATAAATAAGGAAGATCTATTAAAAGAACTTGATAATACTGATTCACCCCCCCCTCTCAGTATTATTTCCAACAATTGGTATCAGAGCAGGTCCTTCAGAGAAGCTTGATTGCTTGAAGGAAGATCTTTCATCATGAGCAACTACGAGAGGGAAGCATCAATCAGGGCACCAATTTTTGATGGGACAAACTTCAATTATTGGAAGGTAAGAGTTACTGGCTATCTTCAATCTCTTGGTACAGAAGTTTGCGATATCATAGATACAGGCTACACTTTTCCTTCAGCTACTCCTACAGATCCGGCCAAGAAGAAGAAATATGAAACAAATGCTAAAGCAGTCAATACTATGCTGGGATGCTTATCTCAAATATAATTCGTGAAGGTTATGCAATATAAATCCGCAAAGGAAATATGGGACAAGATTGTCTTGAGCTACGAAGGAGATGAACGAGGTAATGAATATAAACTTTTAATGGCATTTGAAGATGATGATTACATGGATGCTATAGATGTGGATAGCCTTCATGAAGAAATTTCTAGACTCAAGAGATGTACATAAGAAAAGAATATGATCATTGATACTCTACAACTTCAAATTGATGAAAAGGAAAAATATCTTGAAAAATTAGAAGGTGAAATTGTTGGTCTTAGAAAAGAGATTGAGAAAACAAAGGCTATTAATCTTAAGTTTGTTAAAGGATCTGAAACTCTGGATGAGATCATCAATGTACAGCGTTCTCCACTAAACAAGACAGGTATGGGGTATAATGGAGAAACTTCTCAAGCATCCACCTCAAAGAGTTATCTTGATGCAGCAAGAAGGAATGAGCAAAAGCACAATGGAGATCACCAGGTAAAGCAGGGACGAATTACATCAAGAAAAAACAAAGACTATCAGGGAAACCAGGGGCAATCTGTCTTAAGGATGAACAAAATCTACAACCAGCCACAGGTAAAATCCTCTCAATTTGCTTCAAGAATGGATGACAATAGAAATTACAATCATTTGGCTGGAAGATTTGATAACCGCAGAAGTTTCTTCAATGGACAATTCTTCTCTTGCCATAACTTTGGTCACAAAGCAGCTCAATGTGTTGCATATAAAACAATCATGACTAGAGAAGCTCAAAAACAAAGAAGTATGACCGGGATTACAAAAAGGACCTATAACAACTTTTCGGCTCTTGAAAATGAAGTTGAGTGTTCTATTTGCAATAACTTTGGTCATGAAGATTCTGAATGCAGGAGCAGGTTTCAGCAGACAAAGGAACAAGCCTCAAGAACCAAAACATGGAGAATAAAGGAACCACAAACAGAAAGATGTGGGATAGCATTTTATGCAGAGGGACATGAAAATCTATGGTACATTGACAGTGGATGTTCGAAGCATATGACAGGTGATAAAGAAAAACTTGAATCATATTCTGCTTTAGAAAAGGGAAAGAAAGTTTCTTTTGGAAATGATACTCCTGCAGATATAAAAGGAAAAGGCACTGCTCAGTTAAAAGAAAAGGTCAAAGCTGGAAATGTTTTGTATGTTGATGGATTGAAGCATAATCTTCTGAGTGTCAGCCAGATGTGTGATCAAGGAACCGAGGTGATATTTAGATCAAATGGATGTCTTGTTCGTGATCTTGATACAGGTAAAACAATGATCAAAGGTGAAAGAACTCCAAATAATCTATACATATTTGAAGAAGGACAACAACAATGCTATCTGAGCAAGGATGATGAGCACTGGTTATGGCACCAGAGGTTGGGGCATCTAAGCTTTTCACAAATAAGGAAAGCATGCAAATATCAGGCAGTTCGTGGTCTTCCAGATATCAAAATTCCAGACAACACCATATGCAAATCATGTCAGTTTGGAAAGCAAACCAGAACTAACTTTCCGGAGAAGGAAGGATCAGCTAGCATGCCTCTTGAGCTAGTACATACAGATACATGTGGTCCATTCAGGAAAAGAACACCTCGAGGAGAAGAATACTTGATATTATTCATTGATGATTTCTCCAGGTTTGTCTGGTTAGGACTTATGAAGCACAAAGATGAAGCATTCGAAAAATTCAAATCCTTTAAAGCCTTGGTTGAAAATGAATCAGGATACAAAATTAAGTGCCTCAGGTCCGACAGAGGTGGGGAGTTCACCTCAAATGAATTTTTCGATTTCTGTGAAGAACATGGGATAAGAAGAGAATTCTCTACAGCTACAACTCCTCAGCAAAATGGAGTGGTGGAAAGAATGAACAGAACAGTCCAACAAATGGCTCGTGCTATGCTTGATGAGTCTGGAACTCCCGCAACTTTCTGGGGTGAAGCTGCATATGCTGCGGTTGTTATTCTCAACAAAACAAATGTCCGGGTGAACAACACTCAAACCCCTCATGAGCTCTGGTATGGTGAGACTCCTTCGGTAAAGCACTTCAAAATCTTTGGGAGCAAATGCTATATTAAGAATACTGATGAGCAACTTGGAAAACTTGAACCTAGAGCAGATGAAGGCATTCTTCTTGGTTATTCTCCACACAGCAAAGCATACAAGTGCTACAATAAAAGACTTGGAAGAATTGTTGACAGCATTGATGTAGTGGTTGATGAGAAGGGATACATTCCTAGGCAAGTAAATCATGAAGATATCGAAGAAGATGAAGACTACCCTCAAAGACAGAATGATGAAGAAGAAGAACCTCAAGAAGAACCAGAGTAGCAGATAAGGATAGAAGAAAATACTCCATCCAGATATGTTCAGAAGAATCATCCAGAATCTCAGATTTTGGGGCAGAAAGAAGCAGGTGTACAAACAAGAAGAACAATTGCAGAAGCTTCAAGCTATTTGGCATTACTCTCTTCCACTGAACCTCAAAATGTGAAAGAGGCATGCAAAGATGAATGTTGGGTCAAAGCAATGGATGAAGAACTTGAGCAGATCGAAAAGAACAACACTTGGGAGTTGGTTCCTAGACCAAAGGATAAGAATGTTATAGGGACAAAATGGGTCTTCAAAAATAAATTGAATGAAAATGGAGAAGTAATTAGAAACAAGGCCAGACTTGTTTGTAAAGGGTATGCGCAGCAAGAAGGAATAGATTTTGAAGAAACTTTTGCTCCTGTTGCAAGACTTGAGGCCATCCGAATGTTCCTTGCTCTCTCAAGCTTTCAAAACTTCAAAGTATTTCAAATGGATGTGAAATCAGCCTTTCTGAATGGAGACTTAGAAGAAGAAGTATACATTGAGCAGCCAAATGGTGTCATTCTTGGAAATGATCCAAATCTTGTATGCAGATTGAAAAAGGCTCTCTATGGTCTCAAACAAGCTCCAAGGGCTTGGTACTATCGTTTGGACAAATATCTTCATCAACAAGGTTTTTCAAAAGGATCAGCAGATAGCAATCTTTATATAAAAGTTGAAAACGACAAATTGCTAATACTTGTTGTGTATGTAGATGACATTATCTTTGGCAGCAATGAAGAAGCTATGAGTCAAAGCTTTGCCTTGGTAATGCAGAAAGAATTCGAAATGTCCTTGCTGGGAGAACTAACATATTCTCTTGGTTTGCAAATCCAACAAAAAGAAGGAGGGATATTTTTGTCTCAAACTAAGTATCTCAAGCAGATTTTGAAGAAATATGGCATGGAAGATGCAAAACCAGTATGTACACCCATGGTCACAGGATGTAGCCTCAGTGCAAATGATGAATCAACAGCAGTGCATCAACCAACCTACAGATCTATGATTGGAAGTCTACTTTATTTGACGGGTACCCGACCAAACATAATGCATGCAGTAGGAATAGTTGGAAGATTTCAGGAAAATCCAAAGGAAACTCATCTTCAGGCAGTAAAGAGAATCTTCAAATATCTTCAAGGAACTCAAAACTATGGCTTATGGTATCCTAGAGATACAAATCTCACACTTCATGCTTATACAGATGCAGATTGGGCCGGAAGCGTGGATGACAGGAAGAGCACAAGTTGTGGTGCATTCTTTATGGGTTCCAGATTAGTATCTTGGTTCAACAAGAAACAGAGTTCGATTGCCTTGTCTACAGCTGAAGCGGAATATGTTGCTGCTGCATCTTGCTACACTCAACTCCTTTGGATGATGCAGAACTTGCAGGATTTTCAAATCACTTGTACACCACCCATCTCCATCTTATGTGATAATACAAGTTCAATCAGCATTTCAAAGAACCCAGTCATGCATTCAAAAACCAAGCACATACTAATCAAGTATCACTTTCTCCGGGAACAAGTGCTTGAACAAAAGGTCAAGTTGGAGTATGTTCCTTCTAAGGAATAGGTTGCTGATATACTCACCAAACCATTGCCTAGGGAGACCTTTGAATACCTCAGGCAAAAGCTGGGAGTTGTTGATGCATCATCTTGTTGTTGAATCTCTTTTGATTGTTGGTTGTACGCAAGGTTCATCTGAAGTATATGCGTACATGTGCTGGGTTGCGGATTGGTCAAAGATCGAATGGCACAGGTTCAGGGGGAGCATATCATGCATTGTTGGCATTATGGAGGAAGTATAGAAGGAGATCATGGATGTTGGTCTGAATATTGCTGCAATATGTCTCTATCTCTTTCATGGTCATTTATGGTGTTTGGTGGATTATGGTTCTTCTTTGCAGATCTGGTTTATAGTCAGGGGGAGCATGTTCTTAGGGGGAGCATAACCCTTTGCCCTTGATGTCAAAGGGGGAGAATGACGTTAAAGATCTTGAGGTTGCCATCAAGTCCAAAGGGGGAGATTGTTGGCATTATGATTCTGTATGGCTCTATGTTACAGGTGTTGTACTTGATGGCAACTCTCTTAAGTGGCAATGCTCTGTTCAGGCTCTCAAAATGTTGGAAAATAAAAGGTACGCAGGTACAACGTACAAAAGCTGCGGACCCGCAGGAATATCATAGATAAAGTGCATACATACCCGCAGGTTACCCGTTCATGAGGTGCGTACCCCCAGTTCACTCACTTCAAGGCAGAGAAGCATGCTCACGTGGGGTTTCTTATGTTTGGCTCGTGGTATTTAGCCCGCCGTTCTTGATTCTATGGTTTTGGCCCGTGGTATAGGATCTAATTTAGCCCCGGTTTGGATCCCTTGTATTGGTTATTGATGGTTTTGTCCCATGGTGTGAATAAGGGCTTGACTATAAATAGGGAAGGAGATCACTTGGCTAATGTATCTTTGCAAATTGAATATCTTAAGATCTGAAATATTGGGTTATCGGTTTAAAAGCTTGATCTATATAAAAGTGAAGTTGAAAGTGAATCTATGAAGTGTGATCTCTCGGGCGCATGATCAGATCTGGGCATCTGACTATCTGTGGCACACTGGTGGACTGCCAATTTGGCCCTAATCAGAGGTACGCAGGTAATTAACGGTGCAAGTGCGAGGGTACGCACAGCAGAAGAAGGCGCAGTGCGTGGGTACGCAGAGCAGAAGAAGGCGCAGTGCGTGGGTACACAAAGCAGAAGAAGGCGCAGTGCGTGGGTACACAAAGCAGAAGAAGGCGCAGTGCGTGGGTACGCAACGCGATAGAAGGTTCAGGTGTGGAGGCCCAGTAAAGATACGCGGCGCGACAGAAGCCGCAGGTGCAGAGCTACAGTAGAGGTATGCGGCGCGATAGAAGCCGCAGGTGCGGAGCTACAGTATATGTACGCGGCACGACAGAAGGTGCAGGTGCGTAGATACGCAGTGCAGCAGAATGCTCTTTGTGGGTATACGCAGGGGAGCAGAAGGTGAAGTGTGGAGCCACGCAGGCCAGATAAAGAAAAACTGCGGATCTGTCTTAAGACTTTTGTTGGCTGAATTTTTCTGTTGATAAGGTGTTCTGGGTTTTGTTTACTGTTACTATTGATCTGGTTACTGCAGTTGACTAGGTGATTTACTTGTACTTGATGATCTCTTGATGTTTATGGATCCATTTTGAAAATTTATGAAAAGTGGTCCTTGAAAGAAAAGAAGTAGGGTGTTGTAGCTCCCTTCCAGGAGAGACTGGAAAATGAGAGAGAGTTGTAGCTCTCTGCAGGTTGCAGCCTGCGTACTGGTAAAGGACTACACCAGTACAAAACCATTGTAAAAAGAGTTTCTAATTTGAAAGAAGATAGAGACATATTGCAGCAGGTGGTTTTCACCCACATTGGGTTTCCACCTTATATCTGGTGTTCTTTGGTGTGACTATCTATTTTTCTTGTTCATGCTCATTATTTTATGGTACTGACATGCAAAAATAATTCAAAGTATAAATAAGGAAGATCTATTAAAAGAACTTGATAATACTGATTCACCCCCCCCTCAGTATTATTTCCAACACTTTTGGTGGATAAAGATCAGTGGATTGCGGTAGATCCGGGTACTAAACCAATGGTAGTGTCCGATGAAGAATGGAAGAAGTTGGATCGGAAGGCAAAGAGCATAATACGATTGTGTGTCTCAGATTCAGTATTGCTAAATATATCAGGGGATGCTACGACGAAGGGTTTGTGGGACAAGTTAGGGACTTTGTACCAATATAAATCTCTGGTGAATAAACTGTTCCTGCGGAAAAAGCTGCATAACCTGAGGATGAAAGATGGAGACTCGGTGATAGAGCATTTGAACGCATTCAATACTGTGGTAAGTCAGTTAGCATCTGTTGATATTAAAATTTAAGATGAAGATAAGTGAATCAGTTTGTTGTGTTCTCTACCATATTCGTGGGATAGTCTGGTTATTGCAATAGGTAGTAATGCAACTACCTTGCAGTTTGATGAAATAGTCTCAGGCTAGCTGACCGAGGAGATGAGATGGAAAAATATGGAGAGCCAGAATGGTGATGCCTTGTCTGTACAAGGACGGTCCCAGAACAGAAACAAAAATAAGTCATCGAGTGGGAGATCTAAATCTAGAGGGAGATCTAAATCTCCAGGAAAACCTGTAAAGGTGGTGTGCTAGAAAAGCGGAAAGGAAGGGCACTTCAAAAGGGACTGTAAATCTAAAGCTCCTGATAAAGGAAAGGGATCTGATGATGCTCCTTTTATAGAGGCGAAAACCATCTCAGATGAAGGTGGGGATGTGTACTTGGCTTCTTCAAGTACACATGTAGATCATGAGGCATGGTTAATTGACTCAGGTGCATCCTTTCACTTCACTCTCCATAGAGAGTGGTTCTACGAGTATGAGAAATACGATGGTGGTGATGTCTTCTTAGGGGATGATAGGAACGCTAGAATCATTGGTTGCGGAAAAGTAAAGTTGAAGTTGCAAGGTGGAAGGGTTAGAACAATTCTAGGTGTTCTGCATATTCTTGCATTGGCCAGAAATCTGATTTATATAAGCAAGCTGGATGATGCAGGTGTAAAAACAGTGTTCGAGAAGGATACCTGCAAAATGGTTTGGGGAGCACTGGTATAGATGTGGGGAGTTCGAATTGGAACTCTGTACAAGCTGCAAGGTAGCACTGTTATAGATGGGTGAAACAGTTCTGTGGTTCTTGAAAGTGGAGTAGAAAATCTAGTGGTCTCTGGAGAGAAGACCATGTCGTGGCATCAAAGGCTTGGACATATTGGAGAGAAGGGACTTTGAATACTTCATGGTAAAGGTATGGTAGAAGGTATGAGTGATAGTTCCCTGTATTTTGATTTCTGTGAAAATTGTGTATATGGGAAGCAGAATCAGGTGAGTTTCCCCTCTGGTAGTAAGAGGGCGAAATAGATATTAGAGCTTGTGCATAGTGATGTGTTTGGACCTGTGAAGGTTCCATCACTGGGTAAGTCTGTGTACTATGTATCATTTATAGATGACTTCTCAAGGAATACATGGATATATTTCCTTAAGAAGAAATTTGAAGTCTTTGACAGGTTTAAAGAATTTAAGGCTCTCGTGGAAAATCAGACAGAGAAGAAGATAAAGGTGCTGAGGATAGATAATGGTGGAGAGTTTTACAACAAGGAATTTGAATAATTCTGTAAGAAGTGTGGTATAGAATGACAAGAATAATACTCCATATACACCTCAGCAAAATGGAGTTGCAGAAAGAATGAATAAGACATTGATGGAAAGGGCAAGAAGCATGCTTAGTGGTGCCGAGTTAGGACAAGAATTCTAGGCAGAGGCGGTGGATAATGCATGTTACCTGGTCAACAGGTCACCTTCATCAGCGTTGGAGGATAAGACTCCACAAGAGGTATGGACTGGTAAGAAACCCTCTCTTTCACATTTGAGGGTATTTGGATGTGATGCATATGTACATGTTCCAAAGGAGAAACAGACCAAGTTGGATAGTAAATCTGAAAAGTGCATCTTTTTTGGATATAAGGATGGTTTAAAGGGTTATAAGCTTTGGAACCCAGTAACAAGGAAGGTTGTGTACAACCGAGATGTGGTGTTCAGAGAGGTGAAAGATGTTATTAAACATGAAGTCCAACCAAAGGAACCTGAGAAGATAGAGTTTGATCTAAAGGAGGAGGAATCAGACTCTACAGCAGAGGAGGAATCAGAAGATGAAGAGCCACAAAATTTGGCTGTGAGAAGATCAGTTCGAGAAAAAAGGCAGCCAGAAAGGTATAGTCCATCCACTTTCTGTTCAAATTTTGCTTTGTCTGTTACTGATGAGGATCCTAGAATTGTGAAGGAAGTAGTGGATTCAGCAGATGGAAAAATCTAGAAAGAGGCCATGGTTGATGAAATGACATCTTTGCACAAAAATGAGGCTTGGGATCTGGTGGAGTTGCCGGCTGGAAGGAAACCCATTGGCAGCAAATGGGTGTTCAAGAAGAAGACAAATGCAGAAGGAAAGGTGGAGAAATACAAAGCTCGGTTGGTAGCAAAAGGTTATTCCCAGGTGCTAGGAATTGATTTTGGTAATATTTTTTCTCCTATTGCCAAGGTAACTTCTATTAGATTAATTTTATCTATTGCTTTTGCTTTTGATTTTGAGGCAGAACAGATGGATGTGAAGACAACATTTCTTCACGGGGATCTGGAAGAGGAGATCTACATGAAGCAACCTGAAGGCTTTGCGGTCAAGGGTAAGACAGAACTGGTATGCAAGTTAAAAAAGTTTTTGTATGGGTTAAAACAGTCACTAAGGATGTGGTATCATAAATTTGATACATTTATACGGGGACTTAGCTTCACCAGAAGCAAAGCAGATCACTGTGTGTATTTTAAATTAATCGGTGATGGTGTTATTTATCTGGTCTTGTATGTGGATGATATGTTGCTAGTTGGAAATGAAAAAGAAATTATATAGGATTTGAAGACCCAATTGTCGTCCAAATTCGACATGAAAGATCTTGGTGCTGCAAACTATATTTTGGGCATGGAAATTAAAAGACATCGGGCAAAGAGGAAGCTCTGGTTAAATCAGAGGAAGTATGTTGAGACAATACTGCAGAGTTTTAATATGTAGGATAGTAAACCGGTGAAGGTTCCTATTCTTGTAGGTGTGAAGTTATCTTTTGAACAGTGCCCTAAGACACAAGAAGAGGAAGAGGACATGTCCCGTGTTCCATATGCAAGTGCAGTCAGTAGCTTGATGTATGCAATGGTTTGTACTAGACTAGACATTGCACATGCAGTGGGAGTATTGAGCAGGTTTATGTCAAAACTACGGAAGGAGCATTGGACATCAGTGAAGCGGGTTTCATGTATTTGTGTGGCACTAGTGACTATGGTTTGTGCTATCAAGGAAGATCAGGATTGGACAATCTGTAGTGGCACTATCAACTACAGAGGCAGAATACATGGCAGCCACTCATGCAAGCAAGGAAGTAGTTTGGTTGCAGAGATTGTGTTCAAGTATGGGGTTAGTACAGGAAGCTATAAGGATAGACTGTGACAGCCAAAGTGCAATTTTCTTGGCAAAGAACCCTGCATATCATTCAAAGACAAAGCACATTGATGTTTAGTATCACTTTGTGAGGGATATGATAGAAGACAAAAAGGTGTTGTTGGTAAAGGTGGACACTTTGAAGAATACTATAGATGCATTGACAAAATATATGAGCTCTGAGAATTTCTCTTTGTGTAGAGAGACAATGGGTGTTTCAAGGCTGGATAAATGACTAATCTCTCTTGTGGCCCCCCTGTGGAAAGAAAACAACAAGTGGGAGAATGTTGGGTTGTGTTATATTCTTTCCACTACTAGCCCACATAGTTAATCGGGGGTTAGAGGGGGGGAGGTCACAGGGGGTTTGACGGGTACCCGTAACCCCACTTTATGGGGTCCGGGGTAGCGCCCCAGAAAATTTTGGTTTTGGACCCTATGTTAGAATGGGCGGACCCACCTACGGTTTTGTGCATGTTTTTCGCGCATATTTTTAGACGTGATGGTTTTCGGTCCATGGTATTGGATGCTTCAACATGTATAAATATGTATTATAACATTGAAAGGAAAATAATGAAAAATCAAGCTGGTAGTCTCGGTTTTTGGATCCAGGGGAAAATCTCTGTGGATATGTGTTTTATGTGTTATCCTCTCGCATTGTTTATTTTCTGTGTTTTAGAATTCGTATGCAGGTAATTTCTGTACAGGGTTAAAACCTACATTTGGTATCCTGCAAGAATTCGATTTGGTCTTCACTATGGCCAAATCTAAGAAGTCACTTGTTTTCGTTGAATTGATCTGTTCCCTTCCCTCCAAAGCTCTCCCTGCTGGTGCAGATGAGCAACTCCTAGACGAGACCCTTTTCCTGATTAGCACCCTTGATCCATGGTACGGTGATATCATCGTGTATCTCTAAACCTCCATGTTTTAGTCCATGTTGACCAAATATGATCGTTGAAGGATTCGACATCATTCTCAACCCTACCACATTATTTGTGATACTTTATATTGTGTTGGTGTTGATTTTGTTCTTCACCGATGCCTCACGCTTGAGGAAGATGAAAGAGTTCTCAATGATTGCTACTCCGGGGCATGTGGTGGTCATATGTCTGGTTATGCTACAACTCAAAAAATCCTTTACGTTGGTTATTTCTGGCCGTCCATCTTCAAAGACTGCATTATTGCTGTCCGCAAGTGTCATGAATGCCAAATCTACTAACGCAAGATGCATGCCCCACCTGCTCACCTACACCCTTTCATTACCGTTGGTCCCTTTTCCAAATGGGGCATCGATTATATGACATGTAACCCTCATTTGGCTAGGGGTCATGGATACATTATCGTTGTTGTGGATTGCTTCACCAAATGGGCCGAAGTGATGCCTACATATTTGGCAGATGGTAAGACAACAACTCAATTTCTTTTTAACCATATTATTTCCAGGTTTGGTGTACCCCAAGCCATTGTCACAAATCATGGCTCCCACTTCAAAGATTACATGATGGCAACATTGACATCCGCATTTGGCTTGTGCCACAATGGCTTGACCCCATATTACCCTCAGGCCAACGACCAATTTGAAGCCATGAAAAAAGTTTTGGTCACCATGCTTCAGTGTACTATTGGGATGCACATATCAAATTGGCATCTCATGCTTTTTAAGCTCCGTGGGCCTACCGAACTTCAACCAAAGATGCCACTGGTTTCACACCATTCCAGTTGGTCTATGGTCTAGAAGCAGTATTGCTGATTGAATGTGAGATTCCTTCACTTAAGTTAGCTATTGAACTCCTCCCTGAAACATCACCTCAAGAGGAACGCCTCTTATATTTGGAACGACTGGACGAGAATCGCCTTCTCACTACCTTGGTCATTGAAGCACAAAAGAAACAAGTCAAATCCCATTTCGACCAGTGGGTCTCCCCTCGTGCTTTCTCTGAGGGTGATTTGGTCCAGCTATATGACCAAGCTAATGATAAGATGGGGGTAGGAAAGTTCGAACCTATGTGGCACGGGCCCTATGTTGTAAAACGTATTTTGCAAAAAGGAGCCTATGAACGTATTGATTATGAAGGAAATCCTCTCGATAGGCCTCGAAACGGGCTTTACCTCAAAAAGTACTATGCTTAGGTCATCTTGCATGGTTACTTATGTACATTAGTGTGTGATTCATTTCTGTACAGTGTTGTTTTGTGTGGAAGTTTTCAAACAAATTTCCTGTTTACTATACTTTTCGTGCTTTGTAGATGTCTGTAGCTCCTCATGTCAATTTCGCCGATGGTGCTTGCCGAAGTAACCAGAACCTAGCATCCGCGGCATGGGATATCTACAACCATAACGGTGAGTTGATTGATATTCAAGGTCTCTGCCTAGGTCGTACAACCAACAACATTGTTGAATATAGTGCGGTCATCAAACTGTCATCAGAAGCCATTGCTTTGGGCATCAAAGAATTGGTTGTCAACCTAGATTCGCAGCTTGTCATCCTTCAATTCAATGGGAAATATTCTTCCAGGAGCCCTCAAATAGTACAAATGTATCTCCGTATCCATCTATTGGAAAGACATTTTGATTATATCACATATCATCATATTCCTAGATGCATGAATACATTAACAGATGCATTAGCTAATTACGTGTTGGATAGACATTTACGAAACATGTAAAAGATAAGAAAAACCATTTTTACCATAATAGACAGGAAAATTTAACATATATACATATGTGAAAATGTTTTATACATCAAAACCCCAAAAATAATATGTATGTCTCCAATAACATCGGTGGCTCGTAGGCCTCGTACATCTGTGGCATGCAGGCCTCAAAAAATATGTAAGTACTGGACCTGGGAACTACTCGGCATGGTGGTCATGATAGCATGAAATAGATCGTACTACACGACTTAGTAATTGGTGGATCTGATATGAGACTCCCACTATGTGCCTCTGGTACCACCGAGGCATATGTCCTATTCGAGCATACTCAGGGATACCATGAGTCAACCCCTCGAGGTTCCTCACAATCTCCTCCTCGTTATCACTCCCTTTCTGATAAAGGGAAAAACGTCAATAGGACGAGGATAACACCTAGCTATCGGGGACATCCCAGCTGGCCACTCTAGTCCAACATCTGCATACAAAAGAGAAATGTTATAAGCATGCATATACTAAAAAAAATTAAAAAAACATCAAAATCAAAAAACTTGGTTTGGTTTTTTACCTTCGTCATCGAAGTCCTCCCCATCTAGCAAGGGCATATCCCAGTCTCCATGGAAATGAGTGACGTTGTATGGCTATTCCTCCACGATGATTTTCTGTCGTCGTAAACACAAAAAGAATGCTGGTCGGTAAGACTTCTGCTGACCCCTAGTGATCCTGGGCATCAAACGACTCTAGCAGGACATCCGCAGATCGCGTGGCACAGGAGGATCAACCTCAATCAACTGATAATGGAACAGTGACACTTGTTCCAGGAAGGAGGTTACAAGTACTGATCCGAAGCCAAATTTCTTCAGATTTCCTGTCTTCGCCTTGGACAATTGGTGCTTGATATTCATCTTCATGGCCTCCGCCCAGTTGAAGATCGTGGGAGATGTGTAGTCTATAGCATATATTCTTTCCATGTAGTTAACAGTGGGTTTGAAGGTTACCCGTAACCCCACTGTATGGGGTCCGTTTGGTTTTGGACCCTATGTTAGGATGGGCAGACCCACCTATGGTTTTGTGCATGATTTTAACACATGTTTTTGGACGCGATGGTTTTTGGTCCATGGTTTTGGACGCGATGGTTTTCAGTCCATGGTATTGGATGCTTCGGTATGTATAAATATGTATTGTAACATTGAAAGGAATATAATGAAATAAATCACGCTGGTAGTCCCGGTTTTGGGATCCAGGGGAAAATCTCTGTGTATATGTGTTTTAAGTGTTATACTCTCGCATTGTTTATTTTATGTGTTTTAGAATTGGTATGCAGGTAATTTTTGTACGGGGTTAAAACCTACAAAAGGAACTTCGACTTATTAGTCTCATGTTCCACTTGGGACCCTGCCACTCTGTTGATGGTCAACAGAAGCACCCTCAGTGTCAAATCCCATACACTGGAAATCTCAATCTTCCCACTTTTGGATTTTGAGGCCTCAGGACAATGCGCAACGAGCAGGGAAGATATGCTTTCCCCGACTGGATGTGACCCATACAAATTCACTAGCTCTCCTCTGCGAGATAGCCCAGTGATGAAGTAAATGTTTGAAGTTGTCAGCTCCAGCTCCTGATCCCCAATGACAAAAATCTCACGATTGATGTCCTAAAGGCTTATCAAATACCGAAGCAATTCAGGTTGGGCCCACATCCCTGGTGTAAGGAAAAATTTGAGGAGCTCGCAAGCCCTCAAAGCCTCCAAGCAATTTGGATCATTCATTGCCTGGGTGTCCACATCTTCATGTTCTCTTTCCTTCCAATCCACCATTTTCGGTGATTTCTCTCCTGCAAAAGCCATTTATTTGAGTCAATCATCAATTTTGGTACATAAAAATCAAATTTTAACGGTCAGTTCTTGAGAAAATTTGTTTTCTCCCTATCCACGGCAATGGCGCGCTTGTTTTAAAAACAATCGCATTGGTCGACATGGATGGCTGTGCAATGGCAAAATTTTTCTCCCTATCCACGACAATGGCGAAATTTTTTCTAAACACCTCCCTAAAAATCCAAAAAAATGGTTAAAAGCATGAATTAGTAGCATGAAAATGGAGCTTAGGGCTTCGCCTGTTACCTGGAATGGACGGCTCGTCGTTTGGCCTCTCGGATCTCCCGCAATTCGCTCCAGAAAAACTAGGGCAAAAGAAGGTAAAAGTCTTCACTGCAAAGGTAAAAAGGTAAATGGTAAAAATATATTTACTTTTCCCCTATTTATTCATTTTTTCATGAAAATATCAGGTCTTGCAAATATTTTTCACCTATTTTGCCTCAAGGACTCGATACTACACTTTGCCTTTCTTGTGCAACGACAGGTGATGGACGTTCAACAATGGCGATGAGTCATATTTCAGCTCTTTTCTCGACTTGTTAAACTCATATGAAAAGATCGCCAAGTATTTTTCCCTTTTTGACATGTTAAAGAGAATAAAAATGGGGGGTCTGCTTTCAGATCTTTTCCGACCCTTTAAAAACGAAAATATGGCTGAGCCCTTATCGTTTTGAACTCGTTAACAGATGCGAAACATCATGCGCCCAGTATAAGTTTACCCCTTTTCGAGCTGGGAGGCACTATTCACAAAAAAGGCACTCCTTGACTGAAATGGTCAAGTGGTTCTCTCAAGTATTTTTTTTCTACCTTTTCGGGCTCGAGAGACAAAAATGTATGAAAAGGGACCATGTGGAGTTTTCCTTTACGTGTATTTTTGAAACTCTCTAAACATAAAAAAGGTACCAAGTTACACCTTTGTCAGACTCGTTAAACTATTAAATGACATCAGATTCGTCGCCATGACGAACATGAGCTTCTCCTTCCTAGGCTCGTTAAATTTACTAGGTCAGCTTTGTCCGAAGGATGAACTTACAGTGAAAGCACATGCTATCCCCTTCAAGCTTGCGATTAAAAAATAATTAGGGTACTCGCCAGAAATGGTGGGGGAAAAATTTGGAAATTTATCGAGTCGTGTCGGCAGCTTACTCTTGAACATGACACTCTTTGCTTCGTGTCGGATTGGGACATCCTCCTTTACATCATTGACCTTCCTGGGTTTGGGCCATTCATTTTTGCCTTCCATTTGATCTCTGCTATGTAACCATGACCACTGATCCTATGGATCCAAAAGCTGCCAAACTTCCAGTTGTGTCACCGATGTGTTCAAGAGTTGTCCTTCTGCAGTTACACTTACCTCTGATTCTCTATATCATCCAAAATCATTTTTCATCCTCTCGTCTTGTGTCTATGATGTGGGATTCATTATGGTCCTCCCATGACATGGTCACTTTCTGTCGACATCAGCGCATTATCTGGGAAGTTGATCGAGAGACTCCCTTCCATTACCTTAGAGTTTGCATGCCATAATGGCAAGTTCTTCACACTCGACGACAAGTTCACATCATTGGCTTTTGATCGAGTGATTTCGTGAATGTTCGACTTCAGTTCCGGTATTCACATTCCATGAATTGTGCTGATAGTACCTTGAGGGCCATTGTCATTATTGGTGGTTTCTCTCGCGCTTGTTAACAGTTTACATCATTGACTGGTAATCAAGCGACTTTCTAGCATGTTCGACGTCAACACATCTATTCACATGTTAGAATTTGTACTTTGATCAGGTCGTGTTGGAGCACAGGACCCTAGAATCAGATCACAAAAGTCCAGGTTGTGAAATGGTGTGACATGGTTTATGATGATATGCATGTCTCTTTCAGATGGTTGGATATGACCAGACCATGAGTTATCATATGTGATCCTTCTCATTATTGGATGGCTGCGACCATACCTTGGTTTAATTATGATCCCCTTTGACGGATGGTTGTGCCCATACCTGGATCCATTTACATGATCATTCTCTGGATGGCTGTGTTAATGCCACGATTCATGTATCATTTGACAGAGATCTCAGTCTATCTATATGTATCTATACATGCTTGCATGTTTTTTGATGGAAGACCAGTTCCCCGCACTGATTTATAAAGCATTTCATCCCTCAATCCGGTTCAGAATTCACGCTTTAGGGGGAATCTGTTAAACAACATTTTTTCACTATCATATACTTCCCATTCCTTGATCCTGGAGGACCTCTAAAGTGAACCCCGCATGTTTTGCCTTCATGGAGAAACTCCCATTATGTGCCTCTCATGAGCAGATCATTTACCTTTTGCACCATTTCCCCTGAAACTTCTGTTTTGCCCAATTTATAAGACCAACACTAACGAACTTTGTCTCCCCCGTGTCGATGTGCATAGATTAATACTATTCCCCATGCTGATTGGTGTGAAAGAGCTGTGTCCCAGTCACGCCAATACTGTTATGGAAATTTTTTTCAATTAGAGCTGAAGCTTCCATCTCTAGAAGCTCTGTAACGGAAGTCTGGTAAATGGTTTGGCCGGATAGGGTCGAGGATGACAGTTTGGGGTCCTTTCCCCTATAATGATGGAACTACCTCAAGGGATAAGTCCTTCTCCCATGAGAAGAGGATCCATCTCCCATCCATCTTTCCTATATAAACCTCCCTTCATCCGAAGCACAAACTAGTGACATAGTTAGAGTGTTGGCTGAGTGTGAGTATACTATTTTGATTTGAAAAGAAAGCTATTACTAGTTGTAGCCATCTAGTTGTGTGAGGGAGAAGTGTGTTTGGATTGGAGTGAAGCCTAAAGGGAAGAGTCTTTAAACTATTGTTGTTTGAAGCCATCATGAAGTGATAGCAGAAGTGTGTGGGAACCTAGTCTTGTCAGAGGAACACTGTGACGTTAAGACGAATGGTTGTAATCTCTCTTTGATGTTAATATATGCAACTATCGATTGATTTCCTACATGTTTTGTAATATTATGTATTCATGTCTTGATGCTTCTTGACTCATTAAGTAGGTTGGATTGCAATTTGTCTATTATTATGTTTGTGTGCTGTTGTTGTTTACTTGTTTCAGGAGCTTGAAGAAGGAAGATAGAGATTGCTGGAACGAGCAAGCGAGGACATCATCAAGCAGGATAAGCAAACAAGAGGTAGGTCCTCTTGATTGATCCTAACCTAAGGAAATCTTCCATAGAATGTAACTGTTGTGGCTAGACCCGTTATCGGGCTAGAGGAATTCATTCATGTCCTTACTTATAATTTTACTTCACCATAGGAACCAGTCCAATTGTATGGGGCTAGGCCCATTGGGTTGAGTGTGAACATGCTCCTTGTCGAACATTGTCTTGAAGCTTTGAAATCTAAAAGAGGTAAGGTTGACATCATGCCCATAAATGAAATTTTACTGAAGGTGCTTCTCTTGACCATTAACAAAGTTGTCAGGGCTCAAGCATTGCATGAGTATAACAAGTCCAAATTCCAGTGTGCCATAAACTGCATGGCGCCCACTATCTTCAACTGGGCAGAAGCTATGAAAGTGAATATGAAGCGTCAATTATCCAAATGCAAGGTGGGAAACCTGAGGTAGTTTGGATATGGTTCCATTCTGGTGACTTTCTTCTTGGAACGGATCCCATTGTTCCACTATCAGCTCGCAGAGGTAAATCCCCCAATTCCATGAGATACACGGATCATCTGATGGAGTGAACTAATGCCCAGAACCGGAGGGGGCCAGTACATGTCATACAAGCCTGCTTTCTTTGCGGGGTTGAGGCGTCAGTTGATTGTGGTAGAGAATTGGCCATATAGCGGTACTAACTTCCGTGACAATTGTGACATGCCACTCCTAGAAGGGGAGAATTTTGATGATGGAGGTAAGAAAACAATTTGTTTTTTTATTTTTTTTTATCGTTTTTGAAACATATGTATTCGAGACACTTCGGTTTCGTAATTGCAAATGTAGGACCAGAGCGATCAACTGGGATGTCCCCGATCGTTAGACGCGTTGCTCGATAGTTTGAGATTTCTCCTTATCAGGAAGGAGTCGATAATGAGGAAGAAGTTGCGCTAAATATCAATAACCTGACTAGAGGCATCCTAGAGAATGCTCGAATGGTGGACATTCCACGCCAATATCAGTGGCACACAATGGGAGTGTCAGATTGGATCAATCGATTACTCACTTGAGTAATACGAGAAATAACGTGCTATCATGAGCACCATGTCGAGTAGTCCATAGTTGTAGCATTTACAATTTTGAGGCCTGCGAGCCACAGATGTAATGAACACATGTATTATTTTGTGGGTTTTGATGTATGACACTCAAACATTATCAACATACATACATACATACATACATACATACATACATACATACATACATCTATATATATATATATATATATATATATATATATATATATAGATATATATGCGCTACATTTCCTATTTCTATGATACAATGTTTTGCTTTTTTTTCACATATTGCGTAAATGTTTGTCTAACACATAATTTGTAAATGCATATGTTAATGTATTCATATGTCTAGGTATGTGATGATATGTGATACAATCAAAATTTCTTTCCAATATAGAAATATGCAAATATATTCTCAATATGTGAGGGTTTCTAACGGAATATTTCCCATTGAGTGGAAGAACAACAAGTTGTGAATCAAGGTTAACAACCATTTCTCGAATGTCAAGAGCAATGGCTTCTGACAAGAGCTCGATAACTGTGCTATATTCAACAATTTTATTAGTTGTTTGACCCAAAAAAATACATTGAAGATCAATCAGCTCATCATTATGGGAGTAAATAGCCCATGCCACGGAAGATAAATCCTGGGTACTACGGCAAGCACCATCAGCGAAACCGACGTAAGGAGTTATAGACATCTGCAAAGTAGGTGAAGACATAATAATCATGAATGCTACATGAAAAAAAACACCAAACCAAACTACAAAAAAATGAATAACACACTTATGTACAAAAGTATACATGCGAGATGCCTCAGGAATAATACTTTTTTAGATACAACCCATTGTGGGGCTTGTCCAAGGGGTTTCCCTCATAATCAATCATCTCATAGGCCCCTTTCTATAACACACGCTTGACAATATAGGGCCCATGCCACATGGGTTTGAATTTACCTACCCCCAGCTTATCATTAGCTTGGTCATATATCAGGACCAGATCACCCTCAGAAAAAGCACGAAGAGAGACTGATTGATCAAAATGGGACTTAACCCACTTTTTATGTGCTTCTACAACTAAAGCAACGAGATGGTGGGTTTCATCTAGTCGTTCTAAGTACAAGAGACACTCTTCTTGAGGTGAGGTTTCAGGGAGTAGTTCGGCAACCAATTTGAGTGAGGGAATTTCACACTCAATCAGTAAGGTTGCTTCCAAATCGTAGACGAGTTGGAAAGGTGTGAATCCAATTGCATCTTTAGTCGAGGTTCGGTAGGCCCATAGAGCTGAAAAAAGCATGAGATGCCAATTGGATTTGTGCATCCTAATGGTGCGCTGAAGCATAGTGACTAAAACTTTGTTTACAACTTCAACTTGGTCGTTGGCCTGAGGGTAATATGGAGTTGAGCCGTCGTGATGCAAGCCCAACGTAGAAGTCAGCTCAGCCATCATGTAATCATGAAAATGGGAGCCATGGTCAGTGACAATGGCTTGAGGCACTCCAAACCTGGAAATAACATGATTGAATAGAAATTGCACCGCCGTTTTACTGTCAGCTGAATATGTAGGCATCGCTTCGGCCCATTTGGTGAAGTAATCCACGACAACGATAATATAACCATGCCCCCCAACCGAACGAGGGTTGTAGGTCATAAAATTAATGTCCCATTTGGCAAAGGGACAAACGGTTATAATGGGGTGAAGGAGAGTGGGTGGGGCGCACATTTTTCGCTGATAAATCTGGAACTCGTGGCATTTGCAAACAACACGGATGCAATCCTTAAAGATGGAGGGCCACAAGTAACTAGCACGGGGGATCTTTTGAGCAGTGGCATAGCTAGATAGATGACCTCCACATGCACTAGAATGGTAGTCATTCAAGACTCTTTCAGCCTCATCGAGAGTTAAACATCAACGAAGAATTGAATCAACACCAACGCGGTACAAAGTATCACCAATGATGCGGTAAGGTTGGGATTGATGCCAAATGCATCGATGATCATCCTTGGACAATGCAGATAGGAAAGTAGAAATTTGGAGATACACGATGATTTCACCGTAGCAAGGATCGAAAGTGTTAATAAAAAAAGAGTCTCATTGGGGAGCTGCCCATCAGCACCAACAGGAAGAGAGGCATAGGGAAGAGAGAAAATCAACTCAATAAATACAAGTGATTTCTTGGATTTGGTAGTAGTGAACACCAAATCAAATTCTTGGAGGATGACAATCCACTTAGAATACTTGCCCCTAAGTAGCTGATGATTCAGAATGTAAGTCATGGGGTTACACTCAGAAATCAAAGTTGTAGTGCGGAGGAGAATATAATGTCGAAAACACTGAACAACCTGAACAACAACCAAAGCCAACTTCTCGACATGAGCATAATGTGTCTCAATATCGAGGGGATTGTGACTGAGATAATAAATGACATGTTCATGACCTTTGTCGTCGTCTTGTACCAACACCATGGCGATAGTGCTAGAAGTTGCAGCTAGATAGAGGAAATAATTGTGATGATAGTTTAGAGGATGCAACAAAGGAGAATTAATGAGGGCAAGCTTTAAGTCATCAAAGGAGTTTTGGGCAGCCTCATCCTAAATGAATGGATTTCCTTGCTTAAGCAATCGGGTGAACCCTAAAGCTAGCTCAAAATAGTTAGGTATAAAGCGACGAAGGAAATTCACTTTCCCTTGCAGACTTTGTAATTGATGCAACGAAGAGGGAGGGGGTATATTAACAATAGCCTTGACTTTAAGAGGATCAAGACAAATCCCATCTTTCAAAACAATAAAACCGAGGAGTCATCTGGATTCGACGTAGAAGACACACTTATGTAGATTCTGCTGAATGTTATAGTGTCTACAACGAAGAAAGATTTGTCGAAGATGATCGGGAAGGTCATGGCGCTTACGTGAATGAGTAGGAAGTGTTGGAAAATTCTTGGTGGGGGGTGAATCAATATTCCTTAGAAATTATCAATTTTAAATCTTTTCAGATTATTAGTTAATCTTCAATTATTATTAACATTTATGCAGTAATAACAATAAATAAAAGAACATAGGAGGCATAAATATTTTAGGTGGAAAACCCACTTCGGGTAAAAAGCCACCGAACACTTTTCTATTAAATTCTTTAATCTTCAGCCCCAACTGAAATGAAAGCAACAACTTCCTAGAATTCTAGAAAAGCATTCTTCTCCAGCTCCCATTGGATGGATGCTCCAATGCCCGAGATTATTCAGTAGTCAACTAAACGGATTGCCCAACACCCAATTAGCTACAACTCACCCTAGCACCACCCTACCACCCTGAAGTTTTCACAGGCTTGAACCTGTTGGTGACTTCATGCACCAGTCTAGCACCACCCTACCACCCTATAGAATAATAAAAGAAGAATGGACTCGCGTACGAGGGAAAATGGTCCACTTTACAATGATATAGAATGATGTAGAAGAAGAAGACACACTAGATCATAACCCAAACTATGAAACAACCACCTAATGATGATCCTAGACCTACTGTCACTGCCTCTTCAACTCTTGGTAGATAGACACTTGTATAACTTTTACAATGAATCTATACAATGATACTTTTACAATGTCTGTATGTAGTGTTTCCCACTTGAAGACTTCATGTGGTGAACTTCTTACTGTTGTTCTGCACCTTGATTGTTGTTCTTGTCATGCTACCCTTTCTCACTCTTCGGAACATTAGATTATGCATTGAGTCTTATCTTGATGAATATATAATACCTGCAAAAAGTCTTCAAGGAAATACCCATGACATGATAATACAAAAAATTACCTCATCCTGTAGAGCATATGTTAGTGCTAAACAAAACAACAAATTAGAATACAAATAACCTAATGCAATTAAGAGATGAACATGCATATACAGAAGATAATTACCTGTAGCTTACCTCTACTGCATCATTTTAATGCACCTTTCTCTTTGTTGCCATAGAAAGTCTTGGTCCTTTGCACCCCTTGACATCACTTGATCTAGTTTTTTCTAGCCTTCTAGGAGCACGATATTTAATCTGATGCATCTCTGCGATTTCAGATACCAAACATGTGATATTTGGTCCTGTATAATCCCTCTGAGTCTTCTTTCCAATGCCACAGGTCTGACCTAATTTGGACTTTTCCAGGGAAAGTTATGCCCAATCTCTCACAATGACCTAATTATGGACTAGTTCAGTAGAGCGAACTTGTACGATGTGCCACGTGTCACTGTTTCCTCCTTCGGCTCTGAAATTGGTACACAGGACACTACAGTCTGTGCACTATCTACCACGTTTTATAGAATTCCAAACCTCTTCTTAGAGAGAGAGTTATGACGATTTTCCCAAGGTCACTTCTTTGAGATGAAATTCGGCAACCTGAAAAACCCTAACTTCCACAGATCATATCTCTGAAAATATAGTGAACCAAGATCTGAAATTTGGTCATGACATTCATCTAGATTGCGAATAAAATGGGTTTTCATTTCAGAATCTAAGACTTTGCAGAAATGAAGTTATAGCGAAAATTCCACGATCATTACATTTGGAGGATATATGAGATTTGTTTTATAGAGTTGAGAGGGGCTTCTATAGAGAATGTTGGAGGGATTTTAGTAGCTTAAAAAAGTATTGATTAATGACTATTCAATGACTAAAACCAATTATGAGTTCCATGCCACAACCCCATAGGGTTTTAGCCCACTAACTGGGGTTACTAGCTTCAAACATTAATATCTCTCAAACCGTGAAGAATTACTTGGCGTGCCATATATCAACAGAAACATCTCGACAAGTAGAATCTATATAGAAGATCCTTAACTCAAAATAGAGTAAGTTTTCAAGTCAAAATTCCTTTGCAAGATCAGGGTAGCCCCTAGTGATGCTTGGGTTGACATCAATGACAACCTCAGATCATCTTTAGATCAATAGGAAGATCATCCAAATAAGGTTGAACGATGTTTTTAATGTCATGGAAAGTATAGGACATCGCTCTTTGAAAAGTAGCCCCAACATTCTTAAGGCCAAAAGGGAGCTTTAAATATGAAAAAGTTTCCCACAGACAGATAAAGGCGGTCTTATATTAATCGATCAGTGCAATGTTTATTTGGTTATAACCAAAAAAACTGTCCATAAAGGAGAAAATATCACTCCCAACACATTCATCGATGATCTGGTCTATGAAAGGAGTGGGGTAATTATACTTTGGACAGGCATGATTAAGGTCACGGTAATCAACACAGACTTGAATGGTTCCCTGCTTCTTAGTTATTGGTATGATATTGGACACCCAATCTGTCAGAGGGATAGGATAAATAAATCCAGCTTTAAGAAGTTTGTCAACTTCCCCTTTAATGGTGATCACTTTTCTAAGGTGCACTGGACAAAGTCGTTGGCGAACGAGCTACGTGTTAGGATAAGTAAAAATTTCGTGCACGACTATACTTGGGTCAATGCTAAGCATTTATTCATACGACTGTGCAAAAACATCTCGAAACCCTTGAAAAAGATGAGTATAGAGCTTGATCTCATTAGGAGAACAAGTCACCCTAATATGAATTTTTTCAACGATATCCATTTTAATAGAAATGTCAATAGGTATTGTCTAGGTAATATTACCCATGTTCCCTTCCGACCAATCTTTTTGGGTCATGATAGGCATCTGAAGTGGTTGGGTCAGGAAACAAGAAGAGTACTTCTCAAGATAGGTAGACATGACCGCCAGGCCAGGCAAGAACAAGGAATGATGATGAGTATCATTCCATGGTGCTTCCTCCAGAGACATAATTTCCATGATACTTTTGTCAGAAGGAAAAGTATTGGTTAAGGTATTAGGAGAATCTAAAGAACCAAGCCATGGGGATTGAGAATACATGTCAAGAGATGCACTTGAAGCAGTATGATCAGTAGGAACTGAAGCTGAAGCCAAAACAATCTCCAAATAATTGATCTTGGCAAGGATTAACAACATGACATCACCCCATGTATCAACAAGATCACAAGAGGGAATGAACCAAGGATCAAACTTAACCAAGATCATGTTTACTGAGGCAACATATGGAGGTGGGAGAGGAAAAATACCCATCAAGTTGGGATCTTTAAAAAGTCCAGCCCCCATACTCTCATAAGGAGCACCAGTATGCTTCACGTAAGGAACATTGCCATTTGAGGAAGAAGAGGCAAAGAAAGACAACTGGTTGACCGTGACGATCTTCCCTTGATGAGGAAAATGGAGCACGTGGAATAGAGAGGAGGCTATAACATGCATAGCATGGGTCCAACTCTATCCGAGTAGAATATAGTTAAGATTTACATCCACAATTTCTACTTCAACATTGTTTGTCTTGCCTTCCAAGGTAATGACAAGATTAGGAAGGACACCGAATGGTCACGAATCACTCTCATCAAAGGCCTCTAAAGTGTTAGGTGATTGGTTCAAGGTAGGAGAACCAATTTCCTTCCAACAAGTGACAGACATGATGCAGGTGGAAGCACCTTCATCAATGAAGATCCTGTGAATTGTCTTCTCATTAATGATCACCTAAATGAGAAAGGAAATTTGATGAGGTAAGCGCGAAACATGGTTTTCTAGATAAAAAAAAATGAGATTAGAATTAGATGGATCAATACCTCCAATAGCCCACAACAATGCTTTCCGCTAAGAAGGATAACTTTGAAGGAGCTCAAGAGAAGACATAGCTGATGACACTTGAGCCAAATCCTCAACAATATTATAATGCTGAGTGGCTCGAGAGTTTGGATTATATGAGAATTTCGCAGCACACCCCGAGAGGGCGTCTAATAGCGGAATTAGGATTAGGTCACTCTATATGGAGAGGACTAGAGGTAGAAGGGATAGAGGAGGAAGGGGTACCTTCTTTCTCTTTCCCTACCATTAGGTTATGTGTTTGATAATCTTTTGATCTGGTAGCCACATTTATAGGCATATGCATCATGAACACTTGGGAACCTATGGAAGCGGAAGACTGAGTTTGGTCTACCATTTGAGTCTGCTTGGATGGAAAGGGCTCTTTCAGTGCAGCCAGGGTCCCTTTGAGCAAGAAACTAACTTCAGATCATCTGGGAAAATCTATAGTATAGTGATCCTCCTCACAGATGAGGCACAAATACTTGGGATTTCTTTGAGAAGCATAGCGAATAGACGACTTAGGAGGGCCTTGTTTCGAGGCATCAGCTTTGGCCTTTCCTTTTCCATTCTTTTTATCCTTAGATGATTTGTCCACTATGGTAGACTGGATAGCATGAACCTTATAAGTTTTACCAAGACCAGGTGAATATCAAGAGGGATCATTGGAACCAGTGTTTGAGACCGCCTTCTACTTAGAAGAAGATTTCAGGGGGGTCTAAGACACGGAACCAATCACTCCATCAACAGGTGGGGTAGCCGGAGACTTTTCTGTTGTTAGATCTGATGATGGTATTGGAGCATTGGGTAACATATCATATAACGTGCTAGATTGCAAGTAGACGAGGTCTAAATACTGGGCACGAGCGATGGCTTGCTCCTTAGTAACACACCCACCCATAGCTATGTCCTCAGCAATTTTGCTGACGAATGACTTGGTAAACCATTTTTTCAACAACTGATCAACAATTTCAAACTTGATTAGGCGATGCCGATGCCTCCATTCATGGATGTGATCGGAGATATGGGTCATAGTGTCTTGCTTAAGTGACGTAAGCATATGGGTGCCAGTTTCATAGTGAACCGACAACTGGAAATGAGTGAGGAAAGCCATAGCAAGAGTGTTGAAGTCATTATAGGTACCTCAAGGCAATTTGATGTACCACTTCACTGAAACACCTGTGAGAGTTCGTTGAAAAAGTTGGAGACAAATAGAATCATCAATGCACGAATTGGAGGAGCACCAAAGGTGATATGTCATCATGTGGGCTTGTGGATCCTCCTTTGCTTTTCCCTCAAACTTCGGACAATCACTCAGAATCTTGAACAGAAGTGGAGGCTAGTATGGCAAATGAAGTATGGGATCATTCATAAGTCTAGAAACAACTGGAAGCTCCAATGTGGCTAAGAAATGCAATTGCATATTAAAAGGCATTTGGGGCCTCTGAGTAGGCCCAGACTGCAGAACTCATCCTTGTTGGTAAGGATTTTTCCCCCAGAGTGGAGGATTTTGTCCATATGGCATCTGATTTTGTCCCCACTATAGGTTACCTTGCCCGTAGGGAGGATTTTTCCCTGGGTAGCCTTGATATTATCGAACCATAGGCTGCTGATAAGCAACATACATGTTAAAAGGCTATTGAGCCTGTTGACCTTGGACATATAGATTTTGCACCTGCTACTCTTGGAAATAAGGGTTTTGAACCTGCTTCCCTTGGACATAAGGATTTTGTGCCTGCTGCCCTTGGACATACGGATTCTCAACCTGTTACCCTTAGACATAAGGACTTTTTGCTTACTGCTACAGGACTTGACCTTGACCTTTCAAAGGTTGACCCTGTTGATATGAGTACAAGGGTTGCTGCTACCCAGGCTGACCTTGTTGCTGCAAGGGCTGGCCTTACTGCTGTAAAGGTTGTTGTTAGGGTCCCACCCTAACCCCCTTTTTATGTAATGGGATCACGTCATAGTCAAGAGTCAATAAAGCCCATATTAATAATTGTAAGTGGTTAACCCACAATTAATGACGAGACCGCAGTTAGTTGCAAATGGGCCGTAGTATTAGATAGATGGTATTAATAAAACCCATGGTATTGGTCCGTGGTATTGCATGTATGAGTCATATATAAAGGATAGAGACTCCCTGCGAGGAGCATCGTGTCTTATTTTGTAATCGAGCTCTGCTCTATTGGAGGTTGCCCTCTCGAAGAGGCAAGTGAACATTACTCTCTGAATAATAAAATCATTGCTGTTCTGTGTTCTGGGTATCTTCTCTTCGCATATTCTGTATTTGGGTATCGTTTTGCAGGTTAAGAGCATAACAAGTGGTATCAGAGCACTTTCCAGGGCCGGTGGGAACTCCATTTCTTAGCAATTTTTTTTTTTTTTTTGGCTAGAGACGTGTTCCAGTGTCTTTAAACCATGGGATCTGTCGTTGAGCGCATAAACTTGTGGATTTGGGGAGGCATGCATGCAAGAAATACAAGAGGTGGTCATGTCTATTGGACTCCCTTGTAACCCCTGTGGGTACCCCTTCGAGTAGTAGCGCATTAGACAGAACCACGCACGGACTGTCTTCCACGTACCCTCTGGGTATATAGGAAGCCCCCTAGGCTCGCTTGAAACCTCGCCATAGATAAACCGTCGGCTGTATTGCGGCTACAGTACACCGAGAATAGCACTCGGAGAGATTACTCGCCCGTACGATAGGGTAGTCGGGTTGTACGGCTAAGGGTACGGTCGATCCTCCTTAGTTAGAGCCCTGAAACATTGGGCTGAGTACTACTGCCAGACCCTTATGTATATTGCGATCTGTAGCACCTGACACTCCTCAAGACCATAGTTCCCTTTTCTATCAGGGGATCACACATCATCTCTTCCATCTGCTTGTGCAAAGGGGTGCAGCAGCAACCGACATCAATCCCGCAGTCTCGAGTTCGCAGATCAGCCATTTCGATCTATTAGATCCATCAAATCAACAACAGCAGTCTGTTCCGCCGCCCAGAGCTATCCGATCCGCCATTCAGATATCTCAGATCCACCAGATCGGAATCGTTGTGAAGGGTTCCTATATCGGGGTATAATTTTCGCAGGACTTTTGGCCGCATTGACATTTTGAGGAATTGGCAACTACAGTATTGATAAGGAAGAAGTAAAACTCCGTTAGGAGTTTTCAAAAAAAAAAAAAAAGAGTCTGAGATCTTCCGGGGCACTTATTGGTGATCTAGCCCATCAGAATCAGGATGACGAGCTGAGCACAGTGGTACCATTCAATTCTTAGTGAAAATTTTTTAGGCGGTCCCAACTTTCAAAAAAATCAGGTTGGTGTATGGTAGAAACTAGAGCTCAAGCGATGGCCAATGAAAGGATAGACAAACTTGAAGAATCCATGCAAACCGTCCATGTTCAGCTTAATCGACTAAGTAACCTGGTCGAGGGCATGATCCATAAGGGCAAGGAGCAAGCCCACGAGGAGGTGTATAATGGCAATGGACACAACGAGGGTGAGTCTAGCCACTCTCCTCACGTCTGGCACACCCACCAACAACCTCGTCAACAACCTCCCAAGTTGGATATGCATAAATTTGACGGTTCTCACTTGTTGGCATGGATAGCCCAAATGGAGCAGTATTTCCATCTGAATCACATCTTAGATGATGAGACTCAGCTTATGGTGGGGAGCATGTACTTGGACAATGACAGGTGGCAATGGTGGGAATGGCATCAACGTTGCAATGGACCTTTTAGGACTTGGACCAAATTCAAAAAATCTCTTCAAGACCGCTTTGACCAGGAATCTTCTTTTTTGGGTCGTCTTACTAAGCTCCGACAGACTAGTACAGTGGATGAATATATTATAGCTTTTGAAGCCTTAGCCTTCCACACTTGGGGTCTCTTAGATGTGTTCTACACGGAATGTTTTATCAGCGGTCTTAAAGAAGCTATCAAAGCCCAAGTCCTACTGCTCCACCCTCCCACATGGACGGAGGCTTGCAAGGTAGCTCGTAACGTGGAACGTGCATTAGCAGCCCAATACAGTCGCCCAAATTTCTCCGCTAAAGGTCACCCCCCACAGGCTCACAACACGACTCAAACACTTAAGGTCCAAAAGGTGTCACCTGCGGAAATGGCCGACAGAAGAAAGCAAGGCCTATGTTACTACTGTGATGAAAAATACTCCCCAGGTCATAAATGCAAGGAGCCCAAATTTTTTCAAATTGATGCCACTGACTACAGCTCAACAGAGGAAGATCCACCACTTGAGGAACATGAGTCGCTAGAAGAAGACAACCAAAAGGACAATGTCTCTGATGAACCAGTTATTTCATTGCATGCTTTGGCAGGGATTTCTTCCCCTCAAACTCTCAAAATCAGAGGTTTTATTAAACATCGCCCAGTAGTAGTCTTGATTGATAGTGGAAGTACACATAATTTCATCCATCAAAAAGTCGCAGAAGCAGTGCATTGTTTTGTACGAGAAATTTCTAACTTCCAAGTCCAAATTGCGGATGGAGGCACAATGAAATGTGAAGGCCGCTGTGAAAATGTTTGCCATACACATGTTGAAAACCCATATGTTTTCCATACACATGGGGGGTTGCGACATTGTCCTCGGCGCTGAATGGCTTCGCACTCTTGGGACAATCACAATGGATTTCTAGGAGTTATATATGAGTTTTAAGCAGAACAACTACACACATACCCTCCGTGGACTCCAGGCGGGAGCCCCCTCTATCATCAGCTCGCATAGGATGGAAAAATTGTTAAAAGAGGGCAATCATGGAGTTGTAGATCAATTTAATGCCATCCAGGCAGTCGAAACCAAGCCTCTGCCAATTCATCCTTAGATGCAATAGATTTTAAATAACCATCTGCCGGTCTTTGACAAGCCTCATGATCTTCCACCCTCGCGAGGGGAACATGATCATAGCATCACCTTGGTTCCAGGGCCCCAACCCCCAAATGTGCGCCCATACGGATATCCGTTCACCCAAAAGAATGAAATAGAAAAAATAATCAAGGAACTTTTGGAAGCAGGTGTCATTCGTCCCAGCATTAGTCCTTATTCATCCCCAGTAGTCATGGTGCTCAAGAAAGATGGGGAATGGCGGATGTGTCCCGACTTTAGGGCCCTCAATAAGTTGACAGTCAAAGATAAATTTCCCATCCCTGTGGTTGACGATTTGCTGGATGAACTCAATGGGGCTCAATTCTTCACTAAGCTGGATCTTCGCTCAAGCTACCACCAAATTCGCATGAAGGAAGTCGACATTCCCAACACTGCTTTCAGAACTCATGAAGGCCATTATGAGTTCCTGGTCATGCCATTTGGTCTTTGTAATGCCCCCTCTACTTTTTAGAGCCTTATGAACCACATTCTCAAACCATATCTCGGGGAATTTGTCCTTGTCTTCTTCGATGACATCCTCATCTATAGTTGCACTTGGGCCGCACATCTTCAGCATGTAGATCTACTCTTGCAACTGCTCCGCAAGCATAAATTATTTGTCAAGATGTCCAAGTGTTCATTTGGCATGGCAGAAGTTGAGTATTTGGGCCACATTGTGGGGCGTGAAGGTGTCAAGGTGGACCCCAAAAAGATCCAGGCAATGCAGGAGTGGCCTCAACCTAAGAACTTGAAGAGCTTGAGAGTATTTTTGGGTCTCACAGGCTATTATCGTAAATTTGTCCGCAACTATGGTCGCATAGCGAATCCCCTCACCCAACTCCTAAAGAAAAATTCATTCTTCTGGAATGAGGAAGCACAACAGGCCTTTACAGCTCTAAAGAATGCCATGTGTTCCACTCCAGTCTTAGCACTACCTGACTTCACCAAATCTTTTGTCATTGAATGTGATGCTTCAGGTACAGGTATTGGGGCGGTCTTAATGCAGGAAGGGCAACCTTTGGCCTTCACAAGCCAACAACTAAGTGGGAGGAATCTAGGCCAATCTACCTACAAGAAGGAGATGATGGCCATCTTACATGCAGTCGAGACCTGGTGACCTTACTTATTGGGGCGACGTTTCCAAATCCGCACAGATCATCACAATCTTAAATATTTTTTGGAGAAATGCCTATCCTCCCCACAACAAAATAAGTGGCTCGCCAAAATGCTGGGATATGATTATGAGATCATTTACAAGAAAGGGAAAGATAATAGTGTAGTAGATGCATTATCTCGCCAATTTGAGGAGGAAAGTACTCTGCTAGCAATTTCCCTCCCCATTCCAGAATGGATTGAAGAGGCTCGCAGAGAATGGTTTTCACACCCCGAGCTCTCCCAACTCATTTCTCAATTGCAGGTAGATCCAAATTCCACCAAGGGCTACTCGTGGTAGGATGATATTCTTCGCTACAGGGACAGAGTCGTAATATCACTAACATCCACCCTCAAAAGTCGCATTTTGGCAGAATTGCACTCATCTCCCATTGTGGGACATTCGGACTTTCAGAATACATATGCTCGCACCAGAAGATCATTTTTTTGGACAGGCATGAAAAAGAACATCCTTAATTTCGTAGCAGAATGTGATGTCTGTCAACGCCACAAAGGGGAAACCGTCAACACACCAGGCACATTACAACCATTGCCCATTCCGGCATCAATTTGGACGGAGGTTTCTATGGATTTCATTACAGGTCTTCCCAAGTCAGGGAACAAGTCAGTCATCATGGTGGTTGTGGACCGACTGTCGAAGTATGCTCATTTCTGCGCCCTACCCCACCCGTTTACACCAACTTTGGCCGCTCAATCTTTCATGGATCAGATCTTCAAATTGCATGGCATGCCCACTTCTATTGTGTCCGACCGCGATCCGATCTTCACCAGTAATTTTTGGCAGGAACTCTTCAGGATACAAGGCACTCAACTAAAACTCAGTACTTCCTATCATCTGCAAACAGATGGTCAAACCGAAGCCGTCAATAAATGTCTCGAAACCTACCTTAGGTGTTTCACTTCAGAAAAGCAACACCTTTGGGTACAGTGGTTACCTCTGGCTGAATGGTGGTATAACACCAACTATCATGCCACCACCAAAATGACTCCCTATGAAGCAGTATATGGTCAACTCCCACCTTCACCTACTTCGTATCTCAAGGGGTGGTCAAAAGTACAAGCAGTGGATCAACTCCTACAAAACCGTGCAACCATGCTCGCCCATCTTAGAGAGAATCTTCATCAAGATCATAACCACATGAAGCAACAGGTAGACCAGCATCGCTCAGAGCGCCAATATCAAGAAGGGGATCAGGTATTTTTACGGCTACAACCATATAAGCAAACATCACTCAAAGACAAGGGGTGTCAGAAACTATCTCCCAAATTCTACGGACCATATCAAGTACTTCAGCACATTGGAGAAGTGGCTTACAAGTTGGCCTTGCCACCTACTGCAAAAATCCATCCAGTTTTTCATGTCTCATGACTCAAGAAAGTGATTGGGAACAATTGCAGAATTCAGACCAGTCTACCTGAATTGGACGAAGAAGGGTCCATCTAGCTTCAACCCGAACAGGTCCTAGACACACGAGACAAGCAACTGCGCGGCCACATGATTAAGGAAGTCCTCGTCAAATGGAAAGACACCTCTCCGGAAGATGCAACTTGGGAACCAACCACTATTCTTCAGCAGTTTCCGCAGCTTCAGCCTTGAGGACAAGGCTAGTCTTAAGGGGGAGGGCATGTTAGGGTCCCACCCTAACCCCCTTTATTATGTAATGGGATCACATCATAGTCAAGAGTCAATAAAGCCCATATTAATAATTGTAAGTGGTTAACCCGCAATTAATGACGGGACCACAGTTAGTTGCAAATGGGCCGTAGTATTAGATAGATGGTATTAATAAAACCCACAGTATTGGTCCGTGGTATTGCATGTATGAGTCATATATAAAGGATAGAGACTCCCTGCGAGGAGCATCGTGTCTTATTTTGTAATTGAGCTCTGCTCTATCGGAGGTTGCCCCCTCAATGAGGCAAGTGAACATTACTCACTGAATAATAAAATCATTGTTGTTCTGTGTTCTGGGTATCTTCTCTTCGCATATTCTGTATTTGGGTATCCTTTTGCAGGTTAAGAGCATAACAGTTGTCCTCGCGGCTGCAGAGGTTGACCTTGTGAGGACATAGGTTGGGAGAACTAGTGAACAAACTGTGGCTGTGGGTGCAAAGTTTGCTGTGACTGTTGCAAGGGTTTCCCCTACGGTTGTTGTAGTTGTCCTTGCTGTTGCACTACCTACCCTTGCTACTACAAAGAGGGCCCTTGCTACTGTGAAGGTTGCCCCTGCTATGGCAAGGGTTTCCCTTACTACTGCAAGGGTACCTGGACAGTTCTTGAGGTGACACCCTGAGGGTACTGAAATTTCCTGAATTGGATCTAGCCATATCCACCAGGCACAACAGACAGACTAGGTTGAACATAGGGTCCAACTTAAGGGATGTAAGGTGAGTTTACCATCACTTGTGAACAATATGGAACATAAGGAGGTTGGAATGGAACCTGAGCCACATATGGCTACTGGTACTAGACGTTACTTGACCCAAATGGACCAGCAGGGTTCGAAATAGCACCGTAAGAGGGCTGATTCATTCCAACCATGTGAGTTTGTGAGCCACTCACATTAGTTCGCCATAAATCATGGAGATATTTAGATCATTCCCCTAGGCAGTGGTACAACCTGCCCACTCACTGGAGGGGTTGAAGAACTTACAGAGACTTGACTCGAGACTATTGGTTGAACCGAAAGGGTCGGTTGAAACGACATCGAGATGAGTGGATTCAAAATGGTGGGTTGCAACAGAACTGAAGTGACTATAGTATGCATAATCGGTTGAGAGGTTGGGTTCTGAATGAATGGATCTGAGGTAGGCATAGCACCAGATGACCAAATAGGGTTGTGATATAATGACGAGGCAGTAGGAGTGCCCGCAACTAATTGGGTTAGAGAAGTATAACCAAGTGGTAATAAAGGCTTTCTATACCCAGGGTAAATGCTGGTCAGAATGCTTCCCATGTAAGGGAAACCTTTAGGAGGGAATGTATATCCCTGTTCATCAACTATGTGAGGAGTGTGTGTAGCAGAAACCTTCGAGTGACCCAGAGAGGAGATTGGGATCTCGCCTTCTCATTCCATGGGTGGAAACAAATGCAAGAGACAAATGAAGATGTTCGAGGAGATAATTCCAAAGGAATACCAGGTTTATCATATAGACTGTACAGATGTTGCGGTGATATCATAACAGGATTAGACAAAAGATTCGGAGGGTAAACAACCAGTCCTTGCTAACCTTCAGGAGTCGGCGGACTCTCGAGAGTCTGGATAAGATTATCCAGAGATTCTGGGCCAGATTCATAAGGTGGCCTAGTATCTGATGGAGGACGCCTGGATGAAAAATGTTGAATACTCAGAATAATTCCAAGATCAACAACTTGATCCTCGAGTGATTGCGGGAGTTCAAGGAGAGGCTTCTTAGATGATCTTTCATATGGAGGAGTGGAAAAGGAACTAGGTGAACCTGATGGTTCTGCCACAATGACTTCATCTCAAACATTAATAGAAAAAATATTAATTTCAGGGCTTATTTAAAATATATTAAGGGTAAACTCACGATGTGGATCGAAATAAGACTATTAGGAATGTGATGTGATCATGTGAAAATATTTTTTTAAGACGCTGAAACAGATTGATGCCTTTTCATGTTTTAAGAGTCGAGAAAAAGGAAAAGATGAATCTAGTCACTTTTGGTTTGGACGAGCTCGAAAGAACGAGTGCTCGATGATCTTTTAAATTTAAAGAGTCAAAAAGACCAAAATGACTGCTCAGGGTAATCTAGGAAAAAGGATTACTAGGTAATCGTGAACTGCAGAATACCTCCTAGTGAACCGAGAAGTACGAGCAAGCAATCTCCCCAAATTCTGTGTCAGTGTATCACGTTTACAAAGCGACAGACTCAGCTTCCTACAGATAAAGGATTGCAAACCTAGTGGGGTCTCCCTTTATATACACAATGATATGGGGAGCACAAGTCCATACTAGCGTTGTCTAGTGCCGAAGAGAATGACAACTGCTAGGTTTAAAGACACCGAAACACGTCTCTAGCCTAGACCTATAAATGTGAATGTTTAGTTTCAAATGTGCCTTAGGTTAATTGAATATATTTATAAGTTTATCTTGAAATTAAGTCTCAGTTTTCAGGTCCTATCAATGTCACTTGAAAAACTCCTAAATGCAGTTATATGAGACAAAACCCTTTCAATCCGATGAATGTTTACACTAATTGAGAGTAGAGAAAACAATCAATGCAATAAACAAGCAACTGAAAGAAAGATGACTCTTCAATACTTCGTTTTCCGAAAAAAAATAATGAAAATTCTTTCCACTTCCTATCTTTCCTATCAAATGCACTTGAACTAGTCCTTTCAACAACAAAAGAAGTTCATTTCATTTCAAATTCTCATAATGATGAAATTCTAGATTTTCAATGATGCTACTGAATGCAACATATTTGTTTAGCAAACTAGAATGATGTATTTTTTCAATGGAATTATAAAATGAATCTTTCGCATGACATTTCAATGAAAATTATCAAACAACGAGCATCAATCATATACCATGCAAGATAAGAAGAACTCCCCTCAAACCAAGTATGCAAAGACTCAATCGAAACAAAGCGAGCAATGTAATCTATGCTTGAAAAGAGACGTTCAATCAAGAGAAGAGAAAACAAAACCTTTACACTTGTTCAATCGAAAACAAAGCTTTACAAGGACTAAAACATGAAATGCATAGGGTAGCTAACCAACAAATTGACTTGATGAGCAGAAAAACAGCTAAATGCACTATGACCTAGATGCCCTAGGGACACAAACCATCCAAAAACTCAAAAATGAAGTAAGGCTAACTCAAACCAATCAAGCTAACGAAGCCTTCTAGCCAGGGAGAATACATGCAAACGAGCCAAGAAACAGAACTTATGAGGGCAGGACACACTAGCAATGATTCAGGAGAAACCATGATCTTAACCTAAAGGAATTAGCATGAGTGCTTAACTGACAACAACCACCATAGGGGGGGGGTGACGCAATTGTTTAAGAGAAAATCGCGCTGGTTAGCGTGACTGTCAAAAAATAAACAGTGCTGATCGAGGATTTCAAGGAAAAAATAAAAATTTTCAGAGATCAATACTAGATCTGTCACTTTAAATTCAAGACTCTAGGCAGCAGACAGTGTAAATCACAGAAAACCAAAAGAAAGAGTGATACGACAAATGTCAACAAAAATCATGTAATGCAAACAATCCAAAGAGAGGGATGGTTCCCCAGTATGGTTGCCAATTTGTGGAGTAGGTAAATCTCCTCTGCGGATAGAGGCGATCCCTCTAGCCCAAGAATGGTCTAGCTGTAAATATAACAATCTAATGCAAACTTCCTTAGATTAGAATTCAATAAGAGGGCCTACCTCTTATAGCGCTAATCCACTTGATGTTGATCTTGCCTTCTTGCTCCGGCTTCCTTTCGTTCAAACACCTGAAACAAACATGCAAGAGACAACAATAAACATGATAGCATAAAATTGATTTCAATCTAATTAAAAGGTTAAGGAGTTTTAAGCTATCAAATGTAACATTACACAAGATATAGGAAATAAACCATTAGTCGTATTAATGAAACTTCAAAGAGAAATACAACCAGAGCCTTGACGTTGCAGCATCCCTTTGGCATGTTCGAGTTCCAACACCACTAGAAGCATCTCATGATTCACTTTAAAAACAATGGAAGTTCAAGGCCTCTTTCCTTTTGCTCCAAACCAAACACCACAAGATTATTCTCCCTTCACACACAAAGTAGATGGCTAAGGCTCTTAATATGGCTCTCAAGGTTTGCAGATTATTTTAGCCCCTTCATTAGCTAGTTGAGGGTGTGAAATGGGGAGTTTATATAGCTTTGATGGAGGGGAAATGGATCCTCTTATGGTGGGAGAGGCATTATCCCTTTTGGTTTGTTCCATTTTAATAGGGGAAAGGATCCAAAATAGTCTCTCTTGGATCTATCTTGCTCAACCATCTACCAGACTTCTGTTCACGAAGCTTCTAGACCTGGAAGCTTTGACTCTATTTTTAAAAACTTGTCAAAAGAGGGTCGATGCGAGTGATGAATGGATCACTTGTGCTGTTCGGTGCTAGTCCTAGTTTTAAACTCTGCAAATCGACACAAGGGAAGAACTGAGCACTAGCGTGGGTCTTGAAAACTGGGTCCAAAGGAAGATTCTTGGGAAATGATGTAAGAGGGAAATGTTTTGTAGATGAAGAGGGATGTTGGGACATGTTCTTCATGGCAGGGAAACATATGAGGGTCACTGTAGAGGTCCTCCAGGATTGAGGAATGGGGAGTACAGGGACAGTGACAAAATGTTGTGTAACAGATGGAGACTTGGTGACAAAGAATCTAAATGCCTTCAATACTGTGGTAAGTTAGTTTTTATAAGTTGATCTAATATTTTTAGATGAAGATACATTTTTTCCATTTGTTGTGTTTTCTACTAGATTCATGGGATAGTCTGGTTGTTGCTATAGGTAGCAATACAACTACTTTCAAGTTTGATCAAATAGTCTCATCCTTGTTGTCAAAAGAGATGAGACGGAAAAATATGGAGAGCTAGAATGGAGATGCCTTGTATATAAGAGGACGGTCCTAAAACAAAAGTACAAATAAGTCCTCAAGTGGGATATCTAAATCTCCGGGAAAAACTGTAAAGGTACGTTGGAAATACAGAAAATAAGGGCACTGCAAAAAATATTGTAAATCTAAAACTCTTGAGAAAGGAAAGATATCTGATGATGCTCCATTTGTAGAGGCGAAAAACACCTCATATGAAGGTAGGGATGTGTACTTGGTTTCTTATTCAATTACACATGTAGATCATGTAGCATAGTTGATTGACTTAGGTGCATCCTTTCACTTCACTCACCATAGGGAGTGGTTCTACAAGTACGAGAAATATGATGGTGGCGATGTCTTCTTAGGGGATGACCGGAAAAATTGAATCATTAGACACGGAGAAGTCAAACTGAAGTTGCAAGGTGGAAGGATTAGAACACTCCCTGATGTTCTACATATTCTTGCATTTGCTAGAAATCTGATTTTTGTAAGAAAAATGGGTGATGTAGGTGTAAAGACAATGTTTGAGAAAGATAAATGCAAGATGGTTTGGGGAGAAATGGTATTTTTGCAGGGAGTTTAGATTGGAAACATGTACAAGCTTCTGGGTATCATTGTTATTGATGGGTGCAATAGTTCTATGGTTCCTGAAAGTGGAGCAAAAAATATAGTGGTCTCTGGAGAAAAGAACATATTATGGCATCAAAGGCTTGGACATATTGGAGAGAAGGGCCTTCGAATACTGCATCGTAATCGTATGGTAGAAGGTATGTCTAATTGCACTCTAGATTTCAATTTCTGTGAACATTGTGTATATGGGAAGTAGAATTGGGTGAGTATCCCCTTAGGTGATCACAGGGCGAAAGGGATATTAAAGCTTATGCATGTGATGTGTTTGGACCTGTGTCGGTTCCAACTTTGGGTAAATCTATGTACTCTGTATCATTTATAGATGACTTCTCAAGGAATACATGGATATATTTCCTTAGGAAGAAATCTGAAGTCTTTGACAGGTTTAAAGAATTTAAGGCTTTGGTGGAAAATCAAACAGAGAAGAAGATTAAGGTGTTGAGGATAGATAATGGTGGAGATTTCTGCAAGAAGGAATTTGAAGAGTTCTGTAAGAAGTGTGGTATAACATGTAGAAGAATAATCCATACACACCTCAACAAAATGGAGTTGTAGAAAGAATGAACATGACATTGATGAAAAAGGCAAGAAACATGCCCAGTGGTGCTGGGTTAGGACAAGAATGCTATGCATAGGTAGTGGATACTGCATGTTACTTGTTTAAGAGATCACTTTCATCAATGTTGGAGGATAAGACTCCATATGAGGTATGGAATGGTAAGAAGCCCTCTCTTTCACATCTGAGAGTATTTGGATGTGATGCATATGTACATGTTCCAAAGGAGAAAAGAACCAAGTTGGATAGTAAATTTTAAAGGTGTATCTTTATTGGGCATAAGGATGGTTTAAAGGTTATAAAATTTGGAACCTAGAAATAAGGAAGGTTGTTACAACCGAGATGTGGTGCTTAGAGAGGTGAAATATGTTATTAAACATGAATTCATACCAAAGGAATTTGAGAAGAAATAGTTTTAGATGAAGGTGAAAGAATCATACTCTACAATAGAACATGAATAAGAAGAGGAAGATCCACACACTCCAGTTTTGAGAAGATTAGTTTGAGAAAGAATAAATCCAGAGAGGTATAGTCCATCTGCTTTTTGTTCTAATTTTACTTTATCTGTTACAGATGATGATCCCAAAACTGTCAGGGAGGAAGTGCATTAAGAGGATGACAAACTCTAGAAGGAGGCCATGGTTGAAGACATGTCATCTTTGGACAAAAATGAGGATTTGGATCTGGTGGAGTTGTCGACTTGAAGGAAAACCATTGGAAACAAATGAGTGTTTAAGAAGAAGATGAATGTAGAAGGAAAGGTGGAGAAATTAAAAGCTCAATTTGTAGCAAAAGGTTATTCCCAGGTGTCAGGAATTGATTAATTTTATCCATCGTTGCTACTTTTGATTTTGAAGTAGAACAGATGGATGTGAAGAAAATATTTCTTCACGATGATCTAGAAGAAGAGGTCTACATGAAGCAACCTAAAGACTTTGTAGTGAAGGGTAAGAAAGAACTAGTATGTAGGTTAAAAAAGTCTTTTTATGAGTTAAAAAAGTCACCAAGGATGTGGTATCAAAAATTTGATACATATGTACGGGGACTTGGCTTCACTAGGAGCAAAGTGGATCACTATGTGTATTTTAAATTAATTGGTGACTGTGTTATTTATTTGGTCTTGTATGTGGATGATATGTTCCTGATTGAAAATGACAAAGAAATTATCCAGGATTTGAAGACCCAATTGTCCTCTAAATTCGACATGAATGATCTTGGTGCCACAAACAATATTTTGGGCATGGAAATTAAATGAGATCAGGAAAAGAGGAAGATCTAGTTAAACTAGAGGAAGTATGTCGATAGAATATTGTAGAGGTTTAATATGCATGATAGTAAACTGGTGAAGGTTCCTATTTCTGTAGGTGTAAATTTATCTGCTAAACAATGTACCAAGGCACAAGAAGAGGAAGAGGACATGTCCTATGTTCCAAATGGGAGTGTAGTTGGTAGCTCGATGTATGCAATGGTTTATACCAAACTAGAAATTACACATGCAGTGGGAGTATTGAGTAGGTTTATGTCAAAACAAGGGAAGGAGCATTGGACAACAATTAAACAGGTTTTCAAGTATTTTCGTGGCTCTAGTGTTTATGGTTTGTGCTACCCAAGGAGGAATAGGATTGGATAGAGTTTTGGAAATTCATGGATTTGTTGATGCAGATTGGGCTGGATAGATGGATCAAAGAATATCTACAAGTGGGGATGTGTTTAACCTATTTGAAGGAGTAGTTAGTTGGATTAGAAAGTGAAAGTATGTAGTGGAACTTTCAACTATAGAGGTTGAATACATGGCAGCCACTCATGCAAGTGTTGGGAATGGGTTCCCCCAAAAGAAGTTTTGGGGCTAAAAGCCCATGTTTTGGGATTGTAATAAAGTTGTAATGTCTCCGCATTTTGTGGTCGCGGAGTGCGAAGGTGTCAAGTGTCATAAAGGGTTGTCTGCCCTTATTTTGTAAAGTGTCAAGTCGGCTGTAAAGATCTACCCATGGTCCATGGACCATGGGATTGTATAAAAAGGAGCTAAGTAAGTAAGCTCTAAGCAGTAATTAAGAAAAGAGAGAAGAGTTAGTAATGAAGTAAAGGGGAGAAGTCTAAGTGTTTTCGGGTCTTAGTGTAGGTAGAGGCTCTGCAGATGAGTGCACAGAGGCCTAGGGTAGAAGTCTGCAGCTGAGATGCAGACCCCTGCAGCTATGTGCACAGGGTGGATACAGTTTGTATTAAACTCGAAGATATCAATAAAGGGAAGTATTCTGCAATTATTGTGTATTTAGTCTCTGTTAATGCATCTGATTATATTGCATTACGATCTGGGTTTATTTTACAATTTTTGTTTGATGCACGAATGTATGTAATTATATTTGTTAATTGAACACAAGTAAGAATATTAGTTTACATGATGATAACTATAATTAATTGGTAGAATAAGTAAAACACTTGGGATAACTTGGGAACCTATACAATACATCGTCATAGGAGCACGAAAGTACCTGAAACATTGCTTAGGGCTGCGTGAAGGTTAATCATACACCTTCGCAAAGGTACTGAAGGATGGGATAGAAGGTAGATTGATAAGCCCTAAGGCTTAGCGACCTGTGTGAAGGCAGGATCAGGGGGTATAAACTGACATCATGACCATCTCAGGGTGCAGCAAGTTGGTTCCAGCATTCCCCCATACTGATTTGGGTGAGACTTTGGTCCGCGCTCCGCGGGCTGATGCCGAAAGGACCAGTAGTGTAGGTATTTGTTTGGATGATTAACGTTGAACCTGGGGTAGGGCCCATAAAGCCAAAAAATGGTTCCATTGCCAGGACAGGAATCTGCATGAGAGATGTGTGAGGCCATATCACTAAAATCCAACAAAGAAAGATATTAAAGGTTGGTTAGATAGGAAGATCCATGAATTTGTAGTGCAGGAGAACATAAATCTGCGGCTGACGAAGGAACAGTGGCTTGACAGGTACCAGTATACAAAAATCCACGAGATATTTTTCTGTTCCTTTCCAGTTGAGTTATATGAGTGGATCGCGAAGCTAGTAGATAGCCATGGAAGGTGGAGGCTTGACGGTCCTATTATCTGGACCCCAGAGTTAGTGCAGAGGTTGGAGGCCTTTGAGGATAAGATCGCCCACGCTATCGATCATTGGCTCAATCGTATCATAGGAGGGTTAGTGAGTGAATTCGCGGTCGATACCTCAGTCAGTTACAGTGAGGCGAAGCGACGCTTTTTCAAAGGTCCGCGAGGTAAGTACTAGAAGTCTTTAAATACTTAGATTAAGATGTTATTGTGCAAAAAGTGGGTTATGTAGCTACCTTGATGTTTGTAGCTACGTGAAGTGGAAAGACTTATAGGAACGAAGGGAGAAAGGGTCTTGAATATAGCCCACTAATTTCATCTCCTTTAAGTGACGAAGAGGGAGTAGTGCAGGGTTCTCCGTGAAGTGCAATTCAATTGATAAAACAAGGTTTCCCACGACAACCACCTCCACCTACACCACCTCCACCTTCCCCACCATCACCCGCAACTTCGCCCACACCACCACCACCTCCAGCACAGTTCAACATGGCGAATTCAGTGAAGCTTCCATTGTTTAAGGGCTTGGGAAATGAGGACCTAGACCAGTTCTGGTTCATTGTAAAAGCTGTATGGGAAGCTCAGGGCGTCACAAATGATCACATGAAGAAGGCAACGTTGGTTAGTGCTTTTCAGGATCACACACTAACTTGGTACATCAAGTACTCTAATGATAACCCAAATTCTGCATTGGCAGAGATCCAGACCGTGCTGAATAAAGAGTTCAATAGACCTAAATCTGAGGCACAGTTGATTGTGGGGTTCAGGGAAATCGCGATGAAACTCGGTGAGACACCTTGGGAGTTGGATCAGAGAATGAAGAGAAAAATCCACGAAGCTAATATGAATTTAACAGATGGGCAACACTACGAATGGTTCGTGTTTTCACGCCTGCCTCACCTAAGGGTTGCGCTGTTACAACAGAAGATTACAACTTAGGCAGAGGCCTTGGAAATTGCAATAAGATTGCATGAAACACCGATGCAAGATCCAAATTTGGGGGTTCAGTAGATCCATGCGCAGTTGCAAAATATTTGCCTCGAAATGCAAAGTCTGAAGCAGGACAGAATAATTCAGCTAGAGGTGTGCAAAGAGATATGGTGCTTGAAATGTAAGAGTCAGGGACATGAAAAAGAACACTGCCCGGTCTTTGTGAACTATATTGCAGGAGGAGGACCAATGCCTTTGAGGATGGAAGCCCAAGAAGGACCGAGCGTGGGGCCTATGTTGTGGTGCGCTATATGTCAGGTATCAGGGAAACATACAACTGATAATTTTCATTTACTGCAGAAGTTTTTACAAACACCGCAGCAACTGTTCTGCAACTTCTGGAGGTTGGTAGGGCATGATGAGCACACTTGTCGAAGTTATGAATGGATGATGGATAGAACACTCACCTATAGAGTTCATGCAGAAACGTGGCCTCTTGACTAGGGCACTGGGATGGCGCGGACGACGCCGAGGCAAAGGAGGACCTGACAGAGCTCGGGGACAACTGATCTGTTACAATTGTGGAGGACCAGGACACTATGCCCGCGAATGCACTAACCAAATGCATCCATCGTGCAAATATTGTACTTAGTTTTCTCATGAGATTGAGGACTGTCCTACACTAATAGCAAGGATACATGACAAAGGGGTGTTACCTCCACAACTGACTCAGAACCTATAGATGATGAGGGATGAGCCTCACGAAGAAGATCCGAATGTGAATATAGTGCTTTGAAGTGGAATTGCAACGGGTGATGATAAGGGGAAACAACTTGAAGATAGCGCGTGGGTTCGCAAAGCTCCAGAGAAGGAGGCTAAATTTGATTTTTAGTGCGCACACGAAATGTTCATGGAATCAAAGAAGAGCTTCGCTAATGCCTCTACCTCAGGGAGCCAGGATAAACTTGCTTAGGAAATGGGCCCTTCTATGCTTACGACCTTTCTAGAGACCTGCATGAAGCTGTTACGCGATAGCAAGGCTGTGAAGGGGTTACAAGAACTTATAAATAGATACGCCGGAAACACTCCGGGTGGAGCGCATGTGGTACGGAAGATTGGTAAGCATAAGGCAAGGACAGGACATGAGATTAGACTCACCGTGCAGATAGGAGAATATGGAATGGATTAGATTATTCTCGATCTCGGGTCAGACGGGAACGTTTTTCCAAAGCAGACTTGGGAGCGGATGGGGAGACCCAGACTGCAATGGTCTCCAATTTAGTTAAGGATGGAAAATTAGCAAAAGATCATCCCCATGGGATGGTTGTAGGGAGTAACTATAGATATTGAAGGCATGAGCGCATTGGCTGATTCTGAAGTAATAGAAATTGTGGATGACAACGACCCCTACCTTGCACTCCTTAGCATTGATTGGGCTACTGACATGAACAAGGTAATCAACCTAGAGAAGTGAAAGATGATATTTGAAAAGAAATCGCTTCACGTAATAGTACCCCCGGATCTTGCTAAAGGATCGTGCTATACTGAACTAGTCCATGATTACGAAAGCCATGACGATTCGGACTGCATATATAAGATAACAACGTGAGACCAATATTGGGTGAATCCAACAGTGGATGGACGAATTACATGGGATCGCGAGAGTTCCTGCACCTTAGACTCGGATGAAGAATTAGAGAACTGGTAGAATTGGCTACATGAAGTAACTACACTGAGCTATAACATGCTGACCCGGCTGCTGCGTTGTGTATCATCAGAGGTAAGAAACCTGCCCACTTATGATGGCTTCAATTATGTCGATGTGTTTTTGGATGCATTTGAGAGGGAAGTACCATAGAAGAAGCGCTTCTAGGCTTTGGACTGGGCACTGCATGCTACGCCCATAAGATGGTGGGGTACGCATAAGGGTAGATTTGATGATTGGCACGAGTATAGGAGGATGATGAGAACACACTTTGGGAAGCTGAAGGTATGAGTGAGGGACAAGTATAACGGAAGGAATCCGAGTGAACACTCAGCCAAATGGGCTAAGGCCTATGGAGCGAAGCCCCAACCTAAATGGGTGCAATTGTTTTGTCACACCTTGGATGTCATCCCAATGAACTGGTACTTGGAGACAGAGCTCTGCCATCGTACAGGAGAATGGGATATTTTGCGTGAAGGGTTCATAATGAAGTTCAACTTCGAAGATGGGTTTGAATGTATTGACGAAGCGCTACAAGAAGTTAAAGCAACGATCTTTACGATACCGCTGGATCCTTTGGATTTGATTCAACCTGATTGGACTTCTCAACTGAGCCATGCACTGGAATGCTATAACATGACTATTGAAGAAGAAGACGAGGACCCTCGAAAGATTAACATCCCTGAAACCGAGGGTCACCACTAGGTCAAGGGACCACTGATCGAGAATCCTGATATAACCTCGTCGCCGAAAACTAAACAGATAAATATTGGCATGGGGGTGGAGCCCAAATTCGCGAATATTAGAGATTGCGGGGATGATGTGATAGTAGATAAGTTCGCTGAATTGCTCCGCGAATACTAGGATTTGTTCCTTACCAAGTTTACAGAGTTAAAGGGGATAATAAGAGACTTGGGTGTTATGAAGATCACGTTAAAACCCGATGAGAAGCCGATTAAGCAAAGACCTTACCATCTCAATCTAAAGTATAAGGAGAAAGTCCACTTAGAGTTAGATAAGATGCTCGTGGTAGGCATCATTGAGCCTGTGGAAGAATCTGATTAGGTGAGCCCAATGGTGGTACAGGAAAAGAAGCAAAAGGATGAAATAAGGATATGCATAGATCTCAGGAAGTTGAATGGCGCTTGCGTGCATAATCCTTTTTCGACTTCATTCAATGATGAGGTATTGGATAATGTAGGTGGCCAAGAAGCGTACTCCTTCACTGATGGGTTATATGGGTACCATTAGATCAAAACCGCACCTAAAGATAAAAGCAAAACGACCTTCGTGACCGAATGGGAATGATTTCAGTACACTGTAATGCCTTTTAGATTAAAGAATGCGCCTGCACTTTTTTTAATGCGTAGTCATTGATGCATCCAAATACTTCATTCATAAGTTTCTGGAGGTGTACTTTGATGACTGGACTGTGTTTGGGTTGGTAAAACACCATGTGGCAAGTTTGCGCTTAATGATGAATACTTGTCGAAGGTACCAGATTGCACTCAATTTGAAGAAATTTTTGTTTTGTGTCCCTTTTGGGACTTTGCTAGGTCGTGTGGTATGAAAACAGGGATTGATGGTAGATCTCGCAAAGATCGCACTGATAATTAACCTAGAGGCATTGAGGAGTGTGAAACAGCTGCGTGCAACATTGGGACATACTGGGTACTATAGGAAGTTTATCAAGAGCTATGCCCAGATCAATACGCCTATGGAGAAGTTGTTGAAAAAGGATGTCACGTTCTATTGGAACGAGGACTGTCAGAAAAGCTTGGATGTGCTGAAAGGAAAAATGGTCACTGCGCCGATTTTAGTCTTCCCAGATTGGAAGAAGGAGTTTCATGTACATGTAGACGCATCATGTATAGCATTGGAAGCAGTACTGACACATGTTGGCGAAGGAGAATTGGACCATCCTATAGCATTCGCAAGCAGGATGTTATCTAAGGCTGAGAAGAACTATTCCACCACCGAGCGTGAAGGACTAGCCTTGGTATACGCACTCCAAAAGTTTAGACACTATTTGCTAGGTGGACATTTAGGATGTATACAGATCATTCTGCATTGAAATACCTGGTCAATAAGCTTGTGTTGGGGGGGAGAATCTACAGGTGGTTGTTATTGTTCCAGGAGTATGATTTTGAAGTTATTGTGAAGCCTAGATGACTGAATGCGGGACCAGACCATCTGTCGCACATCGAAACAGGAGAAGAGCCCAATAATTTGGAGGAAGGATTGCCTGACACGTAGCTCTTTGCAGTGTGCATCACAGATGGTCACTTTGAAGACATCATACACTTCCTAACGACAGGAACTTCCCCGGAAGGCTACACCACCCAGCAGAAAAAGGAGTTAGTGGTGCGCACAACAATTTTTTTTGTCATTGCTAGACATCTGTACAAAATGGGGTCTAATGAAGTATTGCGACGATATGTACCAGAGTTTGAAAGAAGCAGTATCCTCGTCCACGCTCATGGGGGTGCTGCGGGAGGGCATTACGCAGGAAGGGTGACCACACAGAAGGTTCTACGTGCAGGGTTATGGTGGCCAACCCTCCATCAGGATTCAAAAGCCTATTGCAGGGCATGTGATGTGTGTCAAGGGACTGACATGCCATCATGGAGAGATGAGCTGCCTCTGAACCCACAAATGACATTACAAACTTTCGAGAAATGGGGAATATATTTTGTGGGACCCATTCATCCTCAAGGAAAGAAGACGGGTGTGTGGTACATTATCATCGCGACTTAGTATTTGACTTGATGGGTGGAGGCAACTATTTCCTATGTGTCGAAATATCCTAGTACACAACCTGTGAAGGACTGCATAGGTGCGACCGCTGCAAAGTTTCTCTTTGAGTATGCATTGATGCGGTTTGGGTGTCCAAATATTTTGATGAGTGATCACGTTACACACTTTCTGAACGAAACGATCAACGTGCTATTGGAGGAATTTCAGGTCTATCACCAGAAAAGCATGCCTTATCACCCACAGGCTAATGGGACGGTGGAAGCATTCAATAAGGTACTGGAGAATGCACTGACCAATGTTTGCAATGCTCAATGAAATGATTAGGACCTACGCATACCCGTAGTACTATGGGCTTATCGAATGACGTGCAAAAAGTTTATTGGACTAACTCCCTTTAGGCTTGTATATGGTGTTGAAGTAGTGATGCCAATGGAATACATTGTGCCTGGTATGCACATAGCAGCACTCATGGGTATGACGGATCGTGGATTCCCAGAAGAGAGGCTCGTGAAACTTGCTAAGCTTGAGGAAGAAAGGTTTTTGGCTGGATTTCACCAACAGGTCCAAAAGTAGCGCGAAAAAGCATGGCATGATCGACACATTAAATTGTGCAACTTTAAGGTAAATGATCTGGTTTTGTTATATGATATCAAGTTTGAAAAATTTCCAGGAAAATTTAGGATGCACTGGTTGGGGCCCCATGTCATTAGGGAGATTACCGATGGTGGAGCAGTTTAGTTGGTTAAATTGAATGGAGATCCCTTCCCAAGAAAGGTGAATGGCAGCGGATTGAAGCCATACATCGGTGATCTGTCCAGGTGACTATATGAAGGTAGCATAGTCTTAGCACTCTATGCAATTGAAAGGAGGCATGAGACTATAAACTACACTGCCCAGGTTGGGACATTGCGTGATCGGGGGATTGCGCGGAACAAGGAGATGTCATAAGGTTCACAACAACGTGAAGAGAGCTGCGCTAACCAGGGAAAAACCACGCAGGTCAACCAGAAAGTGACCGTTAAAGTCACTGTTCATGATTTGACGATGAGATCACGGCCAAATGGAGTGGGCGTGCGACATTTAAGACAAAATTTATAGGTAAGATCCTTGAAAATCTATTGCCAATATGGCATTAATGAACCTAATTTGGGGGGAACAGTTGGATTTGAATTCAAAATGGCCTATAAATTACATGTGGCTGCCCAATGAAAAACACTTGGCATTTTGAGCATTGAGTTAGTGAGCTCTCAGACGTGCATGAACCGCGCATTCTTTGAAGAATTGCTTGATTGGCCAACATTTGATCGATTTCCAAAACCCGACCGCAATGTCATTAGTGACATTATTCCAGGATCAGAAGCTATGGACACTAAAGCAGTGACAGTCGAGGGGGATGTGCAAGAAGTTTTTATGGAGGTAAAGGGAGATGCTCCAGAGGTTGAAGAGGTACTAGCTGAAGTCCCCAAGTCACCACGGACGCCTAGACCAAAGCCTACCCCGACCAAGGAGAGTGCAAAGGATAAGAAAGGCAAGTAGTCTACAACACTGGTGCACACGTCGCCTAGAAGAAACCCACAGAAGGACAAGCCCACCTCACAGGAAAAGGGAAAAACTATTTACTTGGAACCAGAGGAGGAAGAGATGGAGGACATCCTGATGGATGATGGGGATATGGGGGTGGAAGTGGAGGATGTTGAAGTTGAGGGTTATGACCCTATTACTAAGTTTCCCAAATACATTCCTCCACACAAGGGCAAGCCCAAGGTTCCGAAGGACATTGACGAAAGCAAGGTCACCTTGCACATACCTCTGCTATTAGACGAGCTTGTCTTTGAAGGACTGCGCTTGGGGCAGGTTCCATTGTTGAAATTGGAAGACTAGGACTTAGCTGACACTGAGAATTTCCCTCACTTGGCGACAGACCAGCTAATGCACTCTATTGTTCATACAACCATCGGGATGACTGCTTTGGAACCACATAAGTGGCTCAAGGGTGCAGACAAGGTATGTCTGCTCAACCTGCTATGGGTGTTGCACTACAATTGCACACCCATTATAGTATTAGCAATCAAGTAACTGCTATGCTTGGTGCACGATGAGTGTTTATGGCTGGAAGAGCCTATACCCATCACCGACAAGTTGATCCATAGGATCATAGGGCTGCCCTATACAAGGGAAAATCCGGCCATGATGTTTGGCAGAAAAGGTGGTGAGCATGCCCTCGCAGAGGCCATGAAGGAGAGATTCAAGATCATGAAGAAGCCATGAGGCTATGCCATCTCGAGTATTTGCGATCTTGTGGTCAAGGTGGCCACGCAAATTTAGGCAGGCAAATTTATGTGGAAGTGTTGCACAGATGAAGTTCCCGCACCCATCGTCACTCTAGCGGCCCAATGCACAGAAGGAGTTCAGTTTAATTGGGTGCTTTATCTCTGCAGTTGGTTCCTTGCGTACTGCCATGAGGCACAGGAGCTCAGCAAGACCTTCCACTATGCGTGGCTCTTATTGTCCATTGTTCTGGTAGCCTAGCAGCTGCCTAAAGACAGTCAATTCCCCTTGGTCTCGCCAGACCTACTAGAAGCAACAAAGAATGCTTCATTGTGGGCAACCAAGGATGCTCAGATCAAGGATAGCAGGATCTTTTGGATCTTGATGGAAATGAATATACACATGGCTATCAATCGCAAGCCATGATTGTTGCCTACTGTGCTTGCCAAACTATTGGAGTATGTGGAGTTCAAGGCAGAATTTCAACACGTATCGATCAGGGCACAGAAGGACCCTGAGCAGAAGTGGCATGACTTGCCTTACTTGGAAATTGATGACGTGATCGATGCAATTCTTGATCACTGGCCAACAGAGTGGTGCACTACCTCAGACTCGGTGGTGGGATCGAGCAAGTCCATCGCACAACGCAAAAAGAAGGAGGCCAAGCTTAAGATGGCGCAGCTGGCCGAGAAGCAGAGGAAGGAGGTCGATGCCAAGGCCCAAGCAGAGCATGACGCCACACATCAGGTGGAAGAGTAGACAGGCGGAGTAGAGCACGTCTCTGACAAAGGTGTGAGTTTGCCCTCACCTGAAATAGAGGACGAAATGGATGAGAAGATATAGTAGCACGAAGAGGACCCACAGACGACGTTGTTTCATATCAAGCGTCCAAGAGGGTAAGAAAAAGTTGGGCCGCAAAATAAATCCAAGGCTAGTAAGATGTCACTGGACCTAATCACCCTAACAGAGGGAGATTTGAACGATATTGGAGATACGATGTGGGATGTCACCACGGAGGTACTATAGCAGTTCGAGCAGTAGCAACAGTAAGTATTGACGGCCATCCAGACGGGTTTGTAGGCGCTGTAGATCCATGCATCATAGGTTGGTGCGACATCCACCAGCCTCACCCTCGGTACTTCAGAAGTCGCCGGGATGCTGCATGCAAAGGACTTCTGAGCGATAGTGCTGTCGGAGGGAGCACTAACCACCGATATCGAAGCTGATAGGCCCGCTGCTAGCGCCCTCAAGGGAGTAGGGCTAAACTTTGAAGTGCTTCCTGGCGAGGCACTCCACTTACTGCAGGATGGGGTGACCGCAGAGCTGAGGGCCCGCAAACAACGCTCTTTGCAGGTGATTAGTGAACAAAACATCAATAATGTACAGATGGCCCTACAACAAGACTCTGCCATCGCTGCTGTGAACAACGTGATCGACCAAAACAAGTGCATAGTGAAGGTCATAGAGGAAGCGTGCCGAATGGTCCCGAGTTGGCCATTCTTGAGGGAGAATCGATAGAGGTGTGGGTTCGAAAACTTGCGATGGGGGTGCGCGACGCTCACACAGAGTTGGCCAAGGTTCAGACAATTGGAGATAAACCTCCAGATTGTAGAATTGTAGTTTAAGGCCCAGCCTTTACCTCCGCCGGAAGTAAAGGAGCAGCATGCAACCACTGTCATATAGGCGATAGCTGTAGTAGACAATGCAGTAGCAGACTGCACAAGGCTATTTGAACAATCATTCGAGGTGCTGACCAGCCTACAAGAAGATCCTAATGTACAATAGCTAGAGACAGAGGCGTGAGAACTACAACAATGCTATGGTGAGGTGAAAGGAACAACGCACACTTTCGCCCTCACACAGAGACTTGCGAAGCTACAGGAGGCCAAAACACTGAAGGAACAGGTAGATGCAGCTCAACACAATGAGGCAGTGTTGAAGCCATGCTTAAAGCCTTGGTTGGATGAGGCCTATTCGATAATGACCTCCATTAAAGGTAAGCTTGCTAGTCTGCAGGTGACTCAACAGAAGCTTCAGGCTAACAATTCAGGAGCAACGACAGAATAATTGGGCAAAAAAGTGAAGTAGGCAGTCGCCAAGTGCACTGCTGAGGTGGCAGTCATATAGGTCGAACTGGGAGGTCTTTGCACTAAAATCTCCGTGCCCACAGAGTGACTCGATGGTGAGTCACCATGTTTGTGTTGGGGGCCTGTCGGGAACGGGTTCCCCCAAGAGTAGTTTTGGGGCCAAAAGCCCATGTTTTGGGACAATTTTGTAATAAAGTTGTAAAGTCTCCGCATTTTTTGGTTGCAGAGCGCGAAGGTGTCAAGAGTCATAAAGGGTTGTCCGCCCTTATTTTTTAAAGTGTCATGTCGCTGTAAAGATCTACCCATGGTCTGTGGACCATGGGATTGTATAAAAAGGAGCTAAGTAAGTAAGCTCTAAGGAGTAAGTAAGACAAGAGAGAAGAGTTAGTAGTGAAGTAAAGGGGAGAAGCCTAAGTGTTTTTGGGTCTTAGCGTAGGTAGAGGCTTTGTAGCTAAGTGCGTAGAGGCCTAAGGTAGAAGTCTGTAATTGAGTGTGCAGACCCCTGCAGCTGTGTGCACAGGGTGGATAGAGTCTGTATTAAACTCGAAGATATCAATAAAGGGAAGTATTCTGCAATTACTGTGTATTTAATCTTTGTTAATGCATATGATTATATTGCATTGCGATCTAGGTTTATTTTACAATGTTTATTTGATGCACGAATGTATGTAATTATATCTGTTAGTTAAACGCGAGTAAGAATATCAGTTTACGTGACAATAATTGTAATTAATTGGTAGAATACGTAAAACACTTGTGATAACTTGGGAACCTATACAATACATCATCATAGGAGCGCGAAAGTATCTGAACCGCTATTTAGGGCTATGCAAAGGTCAATCATACACCTTCGCGGAGGTACTAAAGGATGGGATAGAAGGTAGATCAATAAGCCCTAAGGCTTAGCGACCTATGCGAAGGTAGGAGAAGGGGGTATAAAACGACATCACGACCATCCAAGGGTGCAGAAACTTGGTTCCACCTGCCCACCATACTGCTTCAGGTGAAACTTCGGTCTGTGCTCCACAGGCTGATGTCGAAAGGGCCAACAGTGTAGGGATTTGTTTGGCTGACTAACACTGAACTTGGGTCAGGGCCCATAAAGCCGATAGCAAGCAAGGAATAAATTTGGTTACAAAGATTGTGTTCAAGTATGGGGTTGGTACAATGAGCTATAAGGATAGGCAATGACAATCAAAGTGCAATTTTCTTGGCAAAGAGCCCTACTTATCATTCAAAGACAAAGCACATTGATGTTCAATATCACTTTGTGAGGGATATGTGTGAAGACAAAAGGTGTTGCTGGTAAAGGTGGACACTTTGAAGAATGTTGCAAAGGCATTGATGAAGTCTGTGAGCACTGAGAAGTTTTCTTAATGTAGAGAAACAATGGGCATTACAGCCTTGGATCAATGACTATGCACTCCTACAGCCCCGTATGTGGAAAGAAAACAACAAGTGGGAGAATGTTGGGCATGTGTTATATTATTTCCACAAATGGACCCTGAATAAATTTTTTGGGGTCCCTAGGTAGTTTTGCACATGGTTTTCGTGCATGGTTTTTGGCATGATGGTTTTTTGACCATGGTATTTCTTAGATTCGGTCAAGGGAACTATGGTTATGTTCTAATCCATGGTTAGTGGATTGGGGTTTATGAATTCTTCGACATGTATATATATGTATTGTAACATTGAAAGGAATATATTGAAAAATCAATCTGGTAGTCTCGGTTTCAGGATGCAGGGGAAGATCTCTGTTTATGTTTGTTTTATGTTCTCGCCATTATTTTTCTGTTTTAATAATTCGTTTGCAGGTAATTTCCGTATAGGGTTAAAACCTATAATTTTAAACTTTTTTTTAAAATGACAGTAAAAACCATATTTTTTTTTTTGCAAAAAAGATGAGAAAAACACTTTCAAAACAAAGAGTGTTGATGCTAGAACAACAATTTTATTAATTAATTTATTTATTTTCAGGTTACAATTTCAACACTTTTTAGCAATGGAATTAAAGATAAAATATTAGGACTTTGAAAAACCTTAAAATTCCAACAATTTTCGGTCATGACGTTAAAGATAAAATATCATGTCTATGAAAAGCCTTAAAATTCCAACAATTTCCATCTATGCCGTCAAAGATAAAATATCATGACTATAAAAAATCCTAAAATTGTAATTGTTTTCAATCATAACATTAAAGATAAAATATTGTAACTCAGAAAAACCTTAAAATTTTGACAATTTTCCAACAATGGAAATAAAAACCTTAGGTTTTCAACATATTTCAACCATGACATTATGGACAAATTATATGACTAAAACAATTTTTAAAAATGAACACGTAAATGAAGAAGTCATTATTCAAAGAGTAATTTTTATTTTAAAGGCTAAATTATAGCTCTTTTCAAATCTTAGTTTAAGACAACTTATCCGTTGCAACAAAAACCTCAAAATCAACCATCAAAACGAAGTGTCTCCTTTTAATGAGAAATTAAAATTGCAACATTTTTTAAAACTATCTTATACCAAAAGATAACAATAAACAATATCATGGCAATATCACTGTATAATTTAAAATTTCAACATTAATTTCTAATCTTTTTTTCCTTTAAATGAAAAAATAAACTTTGGTAGATTGAATATAACATAAATTATTTTTGTAATTCATTGTTGCATTGTGGATATTTTAAACAAATGAATTATTCATAATTAAAACACATAATTCAACAAACATAGAGATGACTCATAACTTAATGTAAGATCATATGGAAGTCAAAATATTTATTTCAAGTTACCATGCGAACATCATTTACATAAAATGTCTTTGAAAAATATTCAAAATCACTCATAGGTTCTGGCACACCATTAGGATATACAACATCTTCAGATGAATGATTAGATGCAGATGAATATAAACGATATTCTTCTCTTTCATTAACTAGTGCCCCATTTGAGTCATCATGCATGCCACCATTTCAAGTTTCAGAAGTCTTCTAGATCTATGACTGGATTCAACAGACTCCCATATCGACACTGTTTCTTCTAGTAGCAACTTATTCAAAATCTCTATGGTCCTGAAGTAAAGAGTTCCTCTCTTTTTTAAATTGAAATCATAAACAAACATGTCAACATCCTCTAATTTTAAGAGGTATGTGTGACAACGATTTATATTTGTGCCCTTTATTTTTCTCTTTTTGTCAATTTGTTTATCAAATACCATCTCTGGCTTGTACACACCATTGAATGGGTGGGTATTTGTGGCATACCAATGTACTTCAACAACTATAATATCATTAGATCTAAGACTTTTGTGATCCATAATTTAGAGAATAGTCTTCCGGATTAATCATATTGTAAGGATTGGGTCAACGTTTCGAACCAACTAATGTGGTTCATCCTCAGGACAAGGTGAACCACATTAGTTGGTTTGAAACGTCGACCCAATCCTTACAATGTGATTAATCTAGAAGACTATTCTCTAAACTATAATATCTTCATTTTATTTAATGAACTTTATAACCTTTGCAACCTAGAATGGATAACCATGTGGATCTCCATTTGCTAACGCTGTGATCATGCAACCCTCCTTAACATCTTGCACAAAACCCATGTAAAGGTTCCATGGCTTCATGTTGTGCACATGATATTCTAGAACCAATATACATTTCTCTTTCCTCTACCCGTGGAGAAATAATAATTCCTTGAGATTGTTGTTGTTCAATAATGTGTCTTTAATCATGTTCATTTGGAATTTTTTGTTTCCAAATAAACGGAGTCTTCAAAATTATATCTCATTTCTTGATCTTGAAATGATATCACTTTGATTATTGAAAAAAGACTCCCACCAAACTGAATCAACAACATCAAAGTACTCATATGTATCTCTAATAGATTTTTTAATTTCTTCCAAGCATTCAAAATAATTTATATCTCTCTTATGCCTTCGTGCATTATGGATTTCAACAACTGATTGTAATAACAATATATTTGATGCAAATATTGGATGATCTGGAATGAACTTAAAAAATGCTAAACCTGATGATGACCCCCATTCTATAGTAGTTGAATACTTCTTTCCCCATATAAGTGTTTTCCCATCAATTTTTTTGATATGAAATTGATGTTGGAAGTTAATTTCATTAAGTTGTTCAATGCATTTCTCCTCACCATGCGATCCTAGAATAAACCTTTGCATGTCAATAATTTCTTCCAACACATGAAAAATAGGCTTTGGAATGTATGATTTCTTAATACATTCAATTAATGATGGCAGGCTCCCAACATCCTTACTCCTCAATGTTACTAAAAAACAACTGAACATTTGATCAATATGGTCATGAGTTTTTTGAACAAGAAGGAAAACAAGCTTTACCTTTTGAAAATTTCCCAATTCAATAAGCATGTTTAGATATCCAAAAACAATTTGATTTTTGTTTTCACGACTTGTGTTGTCGGATTGCAGATACAAAACTTCAGGAAGATTACCAGACCAATGAGATACCACATCATGAATTATGGTTATGGTCATATTTTCATCATTATGAATATTTGGAGCTGTGAAGTAAACTCTTGGCAACATTTTCCCATTAAAGACCATACAACCAACCAAGTGAAATTGAATAATTTTTTCCTCCTGTAATTTTTTTGGTGTGTGGAAAAAATGTGGTAGAATTGTTTTCTTTTGTTCCATACCATTAATTATTAAACCCAAATATTTATTTGGATTACCATAACACTTATTTCAATGCTTATACAATTTTTTCCTTTAACTTGTTTTCTGATTGTGATGCTCTTCAAGTGATTTAATAATGGAATTTGCACATAACATTAAAAACACATATTAATAAATATATTTTCATAATTGATAACTATCCAATTTCAAAAAATAATGTTATGAATGCATACCTCTTTTTGCCTCTTGAAATTTATCCCTTTTTTATTTAAGAGATGCTCATGTACTGCAAACCCCCATCCTTGCCTTCTTAGGAATATGAACATTGTTGAATTCATTCTTCCATATCCTTGTAAAATATGATTATGTAATAAAATTACCATCTCCTTCAACAACTTCTGCATATTCTTTGTATAAGTTGTAGATTTATCATCTTGAGAAATTATCTGGAATATGTATTGTGTCTTTATTTGGCATACACTCTCCATTATTTGAAAAAAATTCTTGCATCCATGACATTGTCGTACTTGCTAATGGCCCAACCCCTTGTCTATGATGTACTTCTGAATAAAATGTGGGATCTTTTTCCAATCTTGCTTGGATTCTTGACAAACGAAAATTACTAATTGAATGAAACATTTTGAAATCCTTTCTACAGAGCAATACATTCCCAATATGATAATCATAACTTGCTAGTGTAGATTGCATGCAACCCACTAAATATGAATTTTGCATGCTTTTATTCATTAACAAATATCTCTTCCTTTTCTCCAATGCAAACTTGAAATCCATATGTTTCAAGCAATCCTTTTGACAACATTCACTTGAAATCAGATCACTGATAGAACTTCTTCTTGTGAGATATTCTGTTCTAATCCTTGTATAACTAAAATATCTTGGATTGATATGAAAAGGTCTATTCCTACTCCTAGATACAACATTTGCTTGTAACATCTCCATCATTTCATTCTCCTATGTAGAAGAATTTTCATCATCATTAGGAGGAATATTATCCTCACTATGATCATTCTGAGCATAGTTAGGAAACTCATCACCATCATTGCTTGGAAAATATTCATTACCATCCTTACTTGAAAGAAATTCTTCACTACCATCATCTACACTTTTGAAATCCCAACTCGGACAAAATTCTTCACCATCTGCATCTGTGCTTTTGAAATCCTCCCTTTGAGGATTCAATTCATCATCACCATGAGTGAATTTGAAACCCTGACTAAAAAAAAATTCATTATTCACATATGTGCTTCTAAAATTATCATTTGTAAGAGATTATTCATCCTCCTCTTCATCACTGGTGCTCTCGTAATCCTTAGGATTAGGACTAAGTTGAAAATATGGCTCTCTATTCATAGTAAAATTATTATTTGTAGGAAATTCTTCATCTTCCCCTTGATCACTGACGCTCTCATAATTATTAGAATCACGACTAAGTGTAAAATTTGACTCTCTATTCATAGTAAAATGATCATTTGTAGAAAATTCATCCTCTCCTTCATCAATGGTGCTTTCATAATATTTAGGATTAAGACCAAGTGGAAAATTTGACTCTCTATTTACTAAAATTTCTTCATCCTCCCCTTCGTCAGTGGTGCTATGATAATTCTTAAAATTAGGATTAAGTGGAAACATTGACTCTCTATTTACTGGAAATTCTTCATCCTCCCCCTCCTCTTCGTCAATGGTGCTCTCATATTTCTTAGGATTAGGATTAAGTGGAAAATTTGACTCTGGAAATTCTTCATCCCCCCCTTTATCAGTGGTGCTCTCATAATCCTTAGGATTAGGACTAAGTGGAAAATTTGATTCTCTATTTACTGGAAATTCTTATTTATACCCTTTGCCAGTGGTGCTCTCATAATCCTTAGGATTAGGACTAAGTGGAAACTTTGACTCTCTAATTACTAGAAATTCTTCATCCTGCCCTTCGTCATTGGTGCTCTCATAATCCTTAAGATTATGACTAAGTGGAAAATTTGACTCTCTATTTACAGGAAATTATTTTCCCTGCCCTTCATCAATGTTGCTCTCATAATCCTTAGGATTAGGACCAAGTGGAAAATTTGACTCTTTATTCATAGTGAAAGAATTCCTGTTATATTCATCAATATGAATTCCTCCCAAATATTTTTGTTGAAAAATTTCCCTTCAAAGTTCCCCTCCAGAAACTTTTGCCTCAAAAAAATTCGTTTGAAATATTTCCCTCCAAAATTTTCATCTAAAATTTATTTGAAAACATTCTACTAAAATTTTGGTCTTGAAAAATTTGACCCTACTTTCTATTCAAAATTTCCACAAAATTTTTCCTTTAATGCATTCATTTGAGATTAAAATTATTTTACTACTTAAATTATTTAATGTTAACTAGGTAGATAAATAAATTTTTATATTTTATTTTTTATCTCACATTGAATAAAAGCTAATCTAAACCTATAACATTAACTACATATTAATTTTTCTTAATTTTTATTTTAATCCCACATTCAAGAAACACTTAAAAAGCCCACAATCTTCGATATATAATAATTTTCATTGTTTCTATTCCTAACATCACATCAAGTCTTTTAGGTTTTTCTTAAAAAGTTTGGAGCGATTTTGCGTAAAACTTGCACTGTCATTGATAACACATTCAACGAGAGCTTTTATCATTTGAAAGGTTAATTTCCCTTCTGTTTTTTCCATTCAAATAGGAATTTGGGGAAAATGTGTTGTTTTATGGTTTTTATGCTCCAAAACTATTTTTTTTACTGTTTTTTTTTTTCGAAGATTTTTTTTTTAATATCATATTTTAAGGGAAAAACCACATTAAAAAAAAATATTTTTTTTAGATTTTTATACTGAAAAAGACGAAAAAATTTCAAATTTGTAGGATTTCTAGGGAAAAAAAATCATATTTTGTAGGGCTTTGAAATGGAAAAACCCGTGTTCAATTATTTTTTTGGATTTTTGTATCCTTTATTTATTTATTTATTTTTATTTCTTTGGGGGGCATTTCAATTCCTTGATTCAAAATTTATGAAATCGTTGAAACAAGATAGACCTAGGTTCAAATCCTCCTGAGGTGAATTATTTAAGGGAAGGAAAACAAGCGGTAAACCCCAAAGGTTTATTAGTAGTTACATATCAGGCGGGTTGCTAGGTTCCTCCAGGATACCAAAAAAAAACTATTCCTTTAATTTTTTTATTTTTTTTTCTTGGGCGGTTCCTCGGTTGTGACCCCTCAATCCAACAAGCAGCTTGGTAGGCTCTCCCGCAGGCCTTCGGGCACCCCTTGGGCCGGGGGGTTGATTCTAGTAGGCTCACACGCGAGCCTTCAAATGCTTCCTGGGCCCAGGGGTTGATTCCAGGAATCGACCCCCCAACCCAGTGAGTGGCCGAAGGCCCATGTGAGTCTGGAAAATCGACCCCCCGACCCAGGGGGCGACCTAATCGGCTCATCCTTACGCCTCTGACTAACCCTTGGCCAGAGGGTCGATTCTCAGAATCGACCCCTCGGCCCAGGGGGCGGCTGAAGGCCCACGAGACAAAAAATTGTAATTTTAATTTTTTTGGCTTTAAATTTTTTATATTGTTTTTTTTTAGTTTTGATTTTAAAATTATATTATAAGTGTTTTTTCGTAATTTTTAAATTAAAATTTAAAAGACCTTTTAATATATTTTAATATTTATTTTTGTTGGTTTTTTTAGTACTTGGAGTGTTTTTTCTTTGTATTTTTTAACTTAAATTAGGAGGAATATATTTATTTTTTAAATGTTTTTGGTTTTATTTGTTTCATTAAGAAATGTTTTTTTAAATATAATTAACTTATATATATATATATATATATATATATATAGGAAGATGACATTAAAGAAGGTCTATGTGGATGTTTCTGGAACAATGACAACAATTACATCATCTAAAGTTGTAATTTGATGCTCTATGAATACTGTCGGACGTAGCCTTTCTGAGACACATTGTAAAAGTGAAGCAACTAGCCTATCAAATACATTTAAGATTATTTCAAAATGGAGGAATGCACGAGAAATAAATGAAACAAAATCTAGATGACATGTTAAAGATAGAGAAAGTAGTGAAGGTGTGCATATCTATCTATATTGTTGTATGATTAACTTTGCTAAACCATATGAGGTGATGGGAAAAGTACGAGACATATGTTTGGTGTTGAATACAAACACTGTTTATGTTTTTACAAAACTACCCAAGACACGTGAAAATGTTAGATATAATCTCTTAAAGGTCAAGTATGACACATATGAAGGATCTACATAGTTTTGTGAATAAATCACAGTGGACATTACAAATAACATTGTAAGTATACTTATTTATATTTATGTGTTATGCCTTATTGTAAGGCTCATTATACTTTTTATAAGTTATTGATTATTGACATATTATGTTTTGTTTGATAGGATTTTGATGAGTCTTTCAATGATGTTGGAGGGTATTTATTATCTAGAGTCAAATATTATGAATGTGATCAACAGTTTTCACACAGACAAAAGAAAGGAGAATGAAGCAAAAAAAAGCTTATGAAACTACAATAGTACATACAGGGGATCAACAAAGAATCACTAAAGTGGATCAATCTAGTAAAGCTAAACATGTTTCCTTTGAAGATATGGAAGATGAAGTTGAAGCTGAAAAATAGGTTGCCATTAGTGAGGAGGAGATTAGAAATTTTGTTGAAAAGGAGAAAAGATATAAAACACCAAAAATAAAAATGCCCACAGATGTGTCTCTTCTAGTTGATGGTGAAGAGATCATTTATCTAGAATAAAATATGTTAACCGATAAGAAGAAGAAATCAAAAGTTGGTCAATTTGTAAAAATCATGGGCATCAATGATGGTCAAAGTGAAAGCAATAAAGAAAATAGAGAAATCATAACACTGGGTGTTGATTTAGAGGATGACATTATTAAAACAAAAAAAAATGCCATTTGAGATCAGTTGATGAAGAATAATCCAATTAATGGCGACAAAACATTTCAGCTTAATGTCAGCCAATTTAATAAGCCAAATGAATGACAATCTAAATATCTAATTAGAAAGCCACATCACCTACATGTCCATAACTTGAAACATTGATCAGGTACAATCCATATGCACATGTGGTTGATTATGTGGTTCTTGTTGATCTAGTTCAAGTTCCCAACAAAGAGGCATTTGAGAGGACACGATGTTTTGAATACAAATATTATGTAATTGGAGGGAACCATTCTATAGAGGTTAGATGACAATTGATGGAGGAATATCCCAATAACTTGCTTTTTGAAATAGTGAGATGCATCATTTATGCTAGTTTAACAAAAACAAAACAAATTTATTGGCATGAGATCATAATACAAATAATGAGTATAGAATGTCTATGATTTCTAAAGGGTCATATTTATTCATAATGAATTTTAAGAAAAATGTGGTGGGGATAAGAGAAAATTCAGTTTAAGATTTCAAAAGGAATGTTGTATGGAAATAGGTTATCAAATTGAGGGTAAAATCAATTCAAAAGGGGGCAAGATAAATTAAAATTTATTCAGAGGTATGAATAACTTTTTCTAGTTGTCATTTAGAATTGAGGAGATATGGGAATTGATTGATGAAATTTTCAACATGTGGGAGAATATTGCCATAAAAATCAAAAGGTGAAAAAGTCTAAACCCTTAATATGTACCAACAGTAAGACATGTTGTGAATTCAAGCAACTTCTAGATGATATGACTATAACACTTTGGAGAATAATGCAAGGAGTGAAGGATGACAGACTAGTCAAATCAATATTATCTCATGTTAAATAAGGTGAATTATCATTGGATGAAATGTGCTCGGAATTTAAAAAATAAGTTTGTTGTTTTTTTTTTTGGATTATAGTTTTATTTTAAATATAACATACTGTTGTTGGTAGTAATTGTTATACATGTCACTATATTAATGATTTTTACTTTATTTATTCAATCATAAAGTTTATATGAAAATACAATAACATATGGTTAAAATGTTGAATGAAGAGAGTTGGGATGATATTGTACACAACTACCCATAATCATGTTCTACAACAACAAATCTTATTTTATTATTATTATTATTAATTTATTTATTTACTTATTTATCTTGCATTCAAAAAAAGTATGTTGATTTATACATTCATTTTATTCATATGTAAACTATTTTATTTTATTACTTATACAAATATTTATTTCATTAAAGATGTAGAAGAAGGATGTAGATGGAGTACTGAACAGTTTCAAAAGCTTTATTGAGAAAAATAAGTTGGAAACACTGAAAAACAACGTCTTAGGAATGTTGAACTTGATCCTAGTCTTAGTAATTTCATTTGGAATGAACTTGACACTATCTAATATAAAATAATTCAAGGTGATTGTGAAGATTGCAAAACTCATATCTAAAAGGAAATATGCTCTAGTTATAGAAGATATTCCTCATCGTTTCAATTTCCCAAACATTGGATATGATAGTGAGCCATATACTTATCAAGATTTTAATAAAGTGGTTACGGGCTTTCAAGAAGTCTCAAAATCACCACTTTGGAGATTTGTAACATTTCATTCAGGCACAAAATTTTCAATGTTATTAACAAGCTTCAAGGGAAAAGCACTCAAAGATGCAGCTTACATGGTAAGACATTGAAATTGTATGTTTGATCAATGTTAAAAATTTTTATTTATGTACAAGTTAATTGAACTTTTACTATGTCATGTTACAAGGAAAAGCCAAATCTTATTTGTTGCGGACATCAGCGAATTATAAGTGATTGTGAGTTCATCCATGTTGAATGTTGGACAAAAGATGATAGCTATAAGCCTATTCTTCTGAATCGAGTAGATGGAAAGAGTCATAGCTAAGTACTAGTTCATGATGATGTCGTAAGAAAACTAATATATGAGGATAGAGATGAAAAATGAGAGATAGTAGTAACATTTATAAAAAACCACAAGCATTGATTAACTATCTTATAGATTTATGTTCAAATGAAGGAGATTGGGTCTTGGATTTATTCTCAGGTTCATATAAGTTTTATTATATAAAATTGAATTTCAATATTTTCTTTTTTAATTTTTATGTGTTTATACTAATTTATTTAATTATTTATTTTGTGTTTGATGATTAGGTACAACACTAACATGTTGCCTACAAAAAGGAAGAAATTGCATTGCCACTGAAAAAGACTCATTATAATGCAGTTTTATTTAACATGAAAGAATTAATGCTCTTTAGTTTCTTCCAGATGCGATGCAAGAAGTTGGTTTGAGGAAATATGATTTTAATGAATCACGTGTGGAAAAAAGGTAAAGGAAATTCAACCACCATTAGATGGTTTGATTGGAAAAAGATACTTTGGGAGATTTGCAGACATCAAAGATCCATTAGAAGAGGAAAATGACGAAACTGAAGCATAAAATATTATGGAAGAAGACAATAATGAAGCTCTAGAAGATGATGAACATGGATTAGATGATATTTTTGATTAACTTTAAGTTATGCTTGCAAATCAAGCTCATTTTTGAGAACTATTCATTAGCTATACTTGTAATGTTTTGACTTTGATATTTTATGAGAAGAATAAGTATTCAATTATTGTTGTTATATGTTTAATATCCGTATTATCTAATTTTCACTTTATTTTTTATGTGAATCATTGTTTTTGTAAAAAAATTGTGATTACTATTAATTTTTGGCATTAAATTCATAAAAAATGCTATTTTTAAAAGTTTTTTTTTGTTAAAGTTTTCCCATAAAAATACTTTATTTTACATGTAATTTTTAACAAAAAAATCTTAAAATGTGTATTTTTTTTCATTATATCTATATTGAAAATGTGTATTTTTTTGTTAAATGTTTAAAATTATTGTTTTTTAGTGACATTAGTTTGATGTGCATCGAGATATTAATTAACGATAGATAAACATATAGAAAATCCTAACTTTAAAATATTGAACCTCTTTTTTTTTAACTATGTGAAAAAACGAAGATTTCATTGCAAAAAAAAAAAATGAAAAGAAAAACAAAAATCACAAACTTGAATTTTTTTTAAAAATAAGTATCTCTGGGAAGAAGAAGAAGAAGAAGAAGAAGAAGAAAATTTAAAGTGTAAAAAATAAGCCTTATAAAAAAAGGGGTTGATTCTAGATCAACACTTTTTAAAATTAGTGTGAAAATAACTAACATTTTAAAAAAATGTTCCTATTTAATAAATAAGAAAATTTAAAGTTTAAAAAAATGTTAAAAAGAAAAGATGTATTATGAATAAACACTTTTCAAAATCGGGTGATATTTTTTCTACTTCAAAAAAATGGGTAATCGGTAAAGTTCTCGTTTGATCGGTAACTATGTTACAACCCTCAGTAGAATGGGGTTGGTGAGAGGAAAAACAAGATTGTAATTGAGGTAGAAAGGAAAATGATTTATGACCATGAATTTCTTATGCTTTTGTGGGTGGGGGCCTACAATACAACTATATGACCAGGAATTGCTTATATTTTTGTGGGTGGAGGCCTGTAATATAACTGTGTATCTACATAATAGGATTCCTCACAAAGATTTCGAGGATATGACTTCTAAGAATATTTTCACAAGAGTGAAGGCAAAGCTAAGTCATCTGTGCATCTTTGGTAGTCCAATTTATGTTTAGAATCCTACAAATAAAAGGACTAAGCTAGGGCCTTTCTCAGAAAGGGGAATATTTTTGGGCTACAATGAGGTCTCAAAGGCCTACAAAGTCTACATTACAAGGCAGAGCGAAGTTATTTTAAGTTAGGTTGTTAGATTTGAGGAGGGAATGATATTTAGGAGGCCTCACGATACAGAGCCAATAGGGGTAAAGGATCAATAATGAGAGGTTCCTAAGGTTGATCATGGACCAACAACACCAACAACAAGGAGAAAACATATAGATCTAGAGAAGGATTGAGATGTTCCTTGAGCTCTACCAGGAGAAGGCTGATATGGGACAAACAAACCTTGAGGGATCTTGAGGAGCATGTGGAGGATCCTAACAACACTTTTAGGTAGAGAAAATAACTAGTGATATTTTCTAGTTATCTAGCCTTGTCGAGAAACATCAGTGGGTCTGAGCCTTCTACTTTTGAGGAAGTCATAGATGAGAAAATCTATAGGGATGCCATGGTGGAGGAGTACAAATCCATCATGAGCAATGATGTGTGGTACATGGTACCAAGTCCATATGGAAAATCATTGGTCACTTCTGGATGGATCTATAAGATAAAATATGTAGCTGATGGTAGTGTCAAGAATTAGAAAACGAGGTTTTTGGTGAGAGGGTTCTACTAGTAGGAGAGATTAGACGACAAGGAGACATTCACAAAAATGGTCACATATGCATCCATTAGAGAATTCGTGTCCACTTATTAAGTGATGGGGTGGAGGATACATTAGATGGATGTGAAGATTGCTTTCCTTGATGGGGCGATTAAGGAACAAGTGTATATTGAGAAACCTCAGGGATTTGAGGTGCATGGGAGAGAGTCTCATTTATGTAGGTTGAAGAAGGCCATTTATGGGTTGGAGCAGGCTCCATGCACATGGTATGCTAGAATCAATGGATATCTTCCCGATTTTTTCTTCAATAAGAGTGAGGTGGACTCCAACTTAGTACTATGTACTAGTTGAAGGTGAGATGATCATATTGGTGCTTTATTTTGATGATATTTTATTGATAGTACTAGAGAATATCATAGGTATGTGTGAGGAGGATGTTTATTCAGAGTTTGAGACGAAGGACGCCGATTTGATGCACTAATTTTTAGGATTGGAGGCGTGGTTGTAGCCAAGGGATATTTTCCTGGGGTAGGGAAAGTATGCAATTTAGATCTTGGGGAGATTCAAGATGGAGGATTAAAAGCCTATGTCTACATTGATGATCACTAACTTGAGGAAGTTGAGTGCTTCTGAGGGCGATTTGGTGGATCCCACACTATGTAGGCAGTTGATAGGTTCCTTGATGTATCTAGTCAACACTAGAGTGTATATCTAATTTTCTATAACACACTCAGTGAATTCATGATGTATCCAAGATAGGTTCATTGGGTGGTAGTAAAGCATGTGCTAAGATACCTAAGAGCGACAATGTACTTTGGACTCAAATATGTTGGAGTTGGCGGAGTAAAGGTGTATGAGTACATAAAATCTAATTGGGCGGGGAGTGCTATAGATAAAAAATCCAGATCTGCATGTTGTTTCATCTTGGATCCACCATGATCTTGTGGTACAACATGAAGCAATAGTTAGTAGCACTTAGTTTATCAAAGGTATAGTAGATGGTAGCAAGTATGGTGAGTTGTGACTTTTCAAGATGCTTTTGGGATTATTTGATTTAGAGATGGGGAAAACAATGATTCACTGTGATAATTAGAGTTGCAATTAAGCTCTCTAAGAATCCTATGTTTCATGATTGATCCAAGCATATCAAGATCATATATCACTTCATTAGAGGTGTTATGAGATTGAAATGCATTTCCATAGAGAAGCAGGTGGCATATATTCTCACTAAGCCTCTAGTGAAAGGGAAGTTTGTGAAGTGCAAAAACAAGCTTGGGGTAGTGGAGAATCCCTTCTTTGCTATGAGGGACTATTGAAGCTTGTGGTAGCTTCATAATGTCTTATGCATTGGTGTATTAGCATGTACACGATGATTTATTTCCTTTTCTAAGTGCTTTCTTGACGGAGTAAGTGATTTATGTCTTCTTTCCTAAGTCTAACATAGGAAAAGTACAATAATTAAAGTAAATTAATTATTCTAGACTATTAAGTCAATTTCTAAGGATAAATAATGAAATTATTCGGGACTTAGAAATGATCTTAGCCATTGATTTTGTAGATCTTCTAGAAGGGAGAATATGGTTAGGGATTTGGGCTTGATGAATATTATTAAATAATATTAAGGGCAAGGTGAAGACACACAAGTGGAGAAAGCAATTTTCTCTAGAGAAAGATATTTCGAGAAAGAGTGCAAGTGGATTCAAGAGCATTTCCAAGATGTCAAATTGATGAAGATTGCATGGATAAATTATTAAAGTGCAAAGGACATCGAATTGTTGGAGAGGCTAATTTTACAGGGCCGAAGTTCCCGAAGCACATAGGTTGTTTGAGGAGAAAGCGCAAGGCCAAGTTGTTGGTGAGAGGTGGGCCAAAATTCTCCAGGGAAAATTTCTTTAGAGGCTAATTTCCAGTGGGCTAAAATTCCTAGGGCCGAATTCTTCTAATGGGGTCAAGATACAAGTTCCAGTCAATGCATATTTCCTTGTGATTTCTTTGTGGGTTGAAATCCTAATTTTCTTGAGACTAATTAATGAAGGTGAATTTTTGTGGGTATTTATCTGTTGTAACTAAAGCAACAAAATGTTGATTAGCACAAATAAAAATAAAGCAACACAAATAAAAATGAGACCACTACTATATTTTCAAAATGTGATGTTTTATTTGTTGTTTTAGTAGAAGAGGCATGCTTATTTACTTATAGTATTAATATTGATTGGGTACTAGACTTTGGGGAATCTCATGATGTAATTCCATGCAAAAGAAATTTTGTTGCATATGAAGTTGATGATTATGGTAGATTACATTTGGGAAATAATCAATTTTGTAATATTATTGGAGTGGGATATGTTTGAATCAAGAGGAAGGATGGATGGATATATCACTAAAACAACTTAAGCATGTCTGATAGGTCTGTATGAACTTGAGCTTTGTGGGATGATGAGATGATGAATACTACTCCACAAACTTTGGTAAAGGTAGTTAGAAAATTAGTAAAGGGTCATGCATCATGGCTAGAGGATTCAAGATAGGAACCTTGTATACATTTAGGGAAACACCATAAATATTAGATGTGGTTTTTGTTTCAAATAAGGAAAGTCTACAGATTTATGGCATAAGCACTTGAGTCAAATGAGTGAAAAGGGCCTAAAAATCATTTTTGGCAAAAATCTGCTTTTATGTTTGAAATCCTATGAACTTGATCTTTGTGAGCCTTGTATATATGGGAGGAAATGAAGAGTTTTATTTATGAGATGTGGCCATGGAGGAAAACAAATCTATTAGAATTGATATACTAATATGTCTTTGGGCCAATAAATGTCAAGTCTTTAAGAAGAGCCTCATATTTTGTCACATTCGTAGATGATGCATCCTGGAGAGTTTAGGCCTACCCCATGGAAATAATAGGTGAGGTGTTTGAGATATTTCAAAAATTTCATGTTGCTACTGAAAGAGAGACTAAAAAACTAATCAAGTGTTTGAGGATAGATAATAGTGGATAGTATTGCTCCAATTCATTCAAGGATTATTGTAATAGGTTCAACATAAAACATGAGAAGGTTGTCCCTAGTACTCCTCAATAGAATGGTATTGGAGAAAGGATGAATATATCTCTCATTGAGAATGTGAGGAGGATGATGTTAAATTCTGGATTGGAAAATAATTTTTGCACATAAGTAATAAGGATAACTCATTACCTCATCAATCTATCACTTGATACAACCATGGATGGTGGCATCCCAAAAGAAGTTTGGACTAATACGAAGGTAATCTATTCTCACTTGATTTTTTTTGGATGTGAAGAATTTATGCATATTCCTAAAGAGAATAGAACCAAGTTATATGATAAATCTATGAAATGAATTTTTTTGGATATAATATGATGAGTTTAGTAACTGTTTATGGGATCCAGTTAAACACAAAATTGTTAGAACTAGGGATGTTATATTTAATGAATTAGAGATGTATAAAAGGTCTACATGTGATATGGAGGTAAATAAAAATATTTTCATGGTTTTAGAATAGTAAGAAAATATCCCATCATTGCAATAAATAGGGCAATCAATTCGACGTTGTTTATCGAGGTGACAAATTTGCCTGGACAAAAAAATTCGTTGGAATACGCCTGATTTTTTCTCAAAAAGTATGACACTAAGAGTGATTGAATCCTATTTTTTATGGTGAAAATGGATTCAACACCATCTGAAACCGTTGGGGCACCCAAAATCTTGAAACTTGACAACTGTAACCCGGATTTCCTAAAATGTCTATAAGATTTTATCAAAATATTGTCAAAATTTCCATGTTTTCTGGGAAAATTTGTAGCCTTGTTAGAATACACGAATAAATTCAATATGAAGAAGAAGCCTTATGGCAACCATTACAAGAGATCCAATTAGAAAACAAAACACCACAATTGGTTTGTAGGTCTACTAGGCCTCATAAGCCCTTAACAAGGTATCCACCCTCAAATTATATTTTTTTAATTGATGAAGGTGAACCTCATTCATTTTCAAGATGGTTTTAAATTGGATACTAACAAAGAGTGGAAGAAAGCAATGGAGGAAGAAATGAACTCCCCTTTGGAAGAAAGAAAGTTGGGAGTTAGTAACCTTGTAGAAGGAAGAAATGCCCTATAAAACAAATGGTATACATGATTAAACAAGAGGGTCAAGGAAGAAGGAAAGATACAAGGAAAGGCTGGAGGTGAAGGGATTTTCCCAAAAAGAAGATATTGACTTTATTGAAAGTTTTTCACTTGTTGTTAAGATGTAAACAATTAGAGTTATTCTTGGTCTCGTTGTTTCTTTAGATTTGGAATGTTAATAGTTAGATATAGATACACCCTTTCTTCATTGAGAGTTGAAGGAGGAAATTTATATGGAGCAGCTATAAGGATTCAAAGGCAGAGAGAACCTAGTATGCAATTTGAATAAGAACCTATATGGGATGAAATAGGCACCCCACAAATGGTAGAAGAAATTTGATTAATTTATGTTGGGGCATGGTCTTAAAAGATTGGAGGTTTACCATTGTGTTAACATTAGGAGGTACAACCACGAAAAGTATATTATATTACTATTATATATGGGTGACATGCTAATTGTTGGACATGATAAGAACATGATCAATAGGTTGAAGAAGGATTGGGGCAGTCAATTTGCAATGAAGTATTTTGGGTCCAACACAACAAATTTTGCGCATGAGGATCATATGTGAGAAATTTAACAAAAGGTTGTGGTCATCATAAGAAAAATATATTTAGAAGGTGTTAAACATGTTCAAAACTAAGGATTCCAAACTAGTTGGTATACCCCTAGCATCCCACTTCAAACTCAATGTTGATTTATGTCCTTGTGACGAAAAGGAGGAGGAAATGAGTAAAATATCTTATACTTCACCAATTGGTAGCTTGATGTATGCAGTAATATGTACTTGAAAAGATATAGTAGACGTAGTGGGAGAAATGAGTAAATTCCTTACAAATCTCGACAAACAACACTAGGAAGAGGTAAAGTGCATTTTGAAGAAATCTCAAGGGTACTAGTCATTGTTGTTTATGTTTTGGTAATGATAATGCTATGCTTGAAGGATATACATATGTAAATATGATGGGAGATGTGGACACTAGAAATTACACCAGTGGTTATTTATATACTTTTGCAAGTGCAATAATGTCTTGGGTGCCTATCCTATAGAAAGTAGTAGCCCTCTCCACAACAGAGGTCGAATACATAGTTTCCACATAAACATGTAAAGAGATGTGGGGAATGCAATGATTCTTAGGAGAATTGGGAAAAAAGAAAGACAAATATTTGCTACGTTGTGATAGTCATAACACCATTCATTTAGTGAAAAAATTGGCATATCATTCTAAGGCATAGCACATTGACATAAGATACCATTGGGTTTTATCAAGTGCTAAATCATGGGTAGTTATAGTTGGAGAACATACACACTAAAGATAATCTAATTGATATATTAACAAGATGCAAACATGATAAAAAATATATATATTGGGAAAGGATTCATAGCAAAGATATAGAAACAAGAGAAAAACATTTACTCAAGTTTCTATTCGATCTCAAGTGTGAGACTATTTTTTGTTTGTTTTCCATGTTTGTTTGTTTGTTTTTGTATCTAGAAGAATCGACAACTAGGTCGAGCTTATACTCATGTAACATAAGGTCGATTTTGACCACTATCACTATACATCTAGGTGAAACCATTTAGGTCCCAACACACAACCCACACGACTAGTCAGGGGGATTTGAACCTCAAACCTCATACTTCACAAATACTTCATCAAATGAGAGATTGCTATTTGTGAGAATAAATCAAATTATATATATATATATATATATATATATATATATATATATATATATATATATTCATGCTTGGGGAATATTACTCAAGGAGTCAAATGAGTTATGTGGTATTGACAATCCATTGTATTAGCTTATGGTATTGTAATAAAGCCTATTTATAATGTAATAATCTTCCATGGTGTATTTGAGGTGTGAGTGAGAAGTGAATGAGTGTATGCATTTTTATTTGTTGACGAAATAAAACTGCTAATCCTTAATGGTTTTTCTCATGGCAAAATTTTACACATAAATCTTGTATACTATTGATAATTTTTAACATTTACTCTATTTTATTTTATCTTTTATTAATTTTATTTTTAATAAAATTTAAAAAATATTTGATCAATATATACTATGTAGCTTGACTGATGATTCAATTAGAAAAATTCAAATTCTTAAATAATGACAAAATTCAAGTTCCTTTTTCATCAAGGTCATTGTTATTTATTTTATAGTATTAACTCTGAGTAATGATCATTCAATAATTATCTATAGTAAAAATTCTTACTACGTATACTTCCTCCTCGTAATTTAATTTTATTAATAAAAATTCTTTGTAGTGGTCAATTTGTTTGTATATATTTGGGATTAATAATTGCATTCATCTTATGGTTTGAGTAAAGAAATAATTATAATAATTAATTGTATTTTTTGACAAGTGTAATATGCAGTGTTGCTAGTTAGTACCTGCCTCTTATGCAAAAAGTAATTAATAATTTTAAATGATATATATATATATATATATATATATATATATATATATATATATATATATATATACACACTTTAGTATAATTTTAAACTAATATAAGATTAAAAATTGGTATACAAATTTAATATAATAAGAGTTTAATAAATTTCATATTACACTTGTTTACACATTGTTGCTATCCATTTGTTATGCAACTATTTGCTTAAATTATGGTGGGAATCTATCCATATGGCATTGTTGTGCAAAGGCTGCAATAACAATCATTTCGGCAGAATGTGCTTGTTCGTAAAACTAAAGATAATCATTCTATCCCCTAGAAAATTGAGATAACTCTCTTAAGAAGTTGTATGACTCTTCGGGCACTATGGGAACTATCTTAAAGACTCATATTAAGGATGATATTTTTTCTCCAGAAGACGTTGAGTTTGGGATTAATAAGCTCGCTAATGGGAAAGCCAAAGATATTGAAGGTTACCCAATTAATATCTTTAAAAGGGGAAAATCTATCCTCATTCCTCATCTCCACAGGCTTCTCAATTTGGATGTAAAGCACGACTTCCCTAAGCTTTGGACACAAAGCCTTATTGTGCCTATCTTCAAAAATGGGGACAAAAGTGTTCCCTCTAACTACAAGACCATTATGATTAGTCACATCCTAGCTAAGATTTATGTGCTCATTCTGGAAAAAATGCTTAGCCTTTGGCTTGAGAACTAGGGTAAAAGAGCTAAAGGGAAATATGGTTTTAGGAGACATCACTCGACCATCGAACACTGTTTCACCCTTACGATCATTGTATAGGAATGTCGCAATAGTAAAACTGATCTCTTCTGTTGTTTTGTGGACTTTAGAAATGCTTTCAACACTATTCCTCAAGATAAGCTTTGGGAGAGGCTTGAAGAGATCATGGTTCCTATTGAACTAAGGATTGTTGTGATCCACCTCTACGAGACTGTCATTGCCAAGCTTAATACCAACGAAGGGTGGTCTAAAGATATTAAATGTAATATTGGGGTTCAGCAAGGTTGTCCCCTTTTCACTACCCTTTTTGGTATTTACATCGATAAACTAGAGGAGTGTCTAGAAACTACGTGTTGCAAAGGAACCGAGCTCACTGATATTATCATTACTCTTCTCCTTTATGATTATGATATCGTTCTTCTTACAAGGAGCTATGATGACCTAAACAAGTAGCTTCAGAATCTTCATGTCTACTGCTCCAAGATGCGTATGACGGTTAATACCGACAAGTCTACTAAAGTCATGATCATTGAATCCAAAAAGATCGCCCATGGTAGTTTCATCTATGATAACCATTGTCTTGAGCAAGTTTCTTCTCATAATACTTGGGTATTGACTTTCCTCATCTGCTCAACTGGAATTATAGCATGGAGAAAATAATTATTGGAGGTTGGAAAGACTATTATGAGCTTGAAAACAATTGTAAGTCAACCGATCTTTACATCTAGAGTTAAAAAAGGTTCCTCTTTGATACTCTCATCATCCCTGTTATCTTATAGATATGTGAAGTTTTGGGTGCAGTATACCTAGGGAGTTGTGGAGAAATATTGAGATGATCCAAAAGAAATTCATAACCTATAAACTCAAGATTAAGGGAAATACTTCCTATCCTATCCTCTTGATTGAAGCTAGTATGTACCTCATTGAAAGTGCGACTATGTTTAGATATATGATGTATAAGAATAAGCTTCACAATTTGGAATCCAAGAGGCTCCAAAAAATTGCTTCTAACTTTAGTCAAAACCCCCACTTGTGCCTTAAGCACGGGTGGCATCAGGATGCTCAGTCTTGGCTAAACCTTTGGGGGATTAAGGAGGATATCATCACAAGAAGCAAGGAAAATACCAAAGATACTATTACCTCCAGTTTTAAGGACAAGATGTGGGATGCTAAGGATTTGAAGGGTAAAGGGAATCTAAGGTACTATAAGGAGGTGATCAACCCCACCCTTGATAATCAAAATTATCTCTCTGTTGACGAGCACTAAGAAGAAAATGAACATTTCTAGGATTAGAACTAACTCTCATGAGCTTCGAAGTGAAACCAGGCAGTGGTATACTCCCAAGACTCCTTGGGAGCATAGAACTTGTCAGATTTGTGATACTAAGAAGGTGGAAGATGAAAAACACTTTTTTTTAGACTGCCCGACTCTTGCCCACATCAACTCTCAATTTCCTATCATCATCCACACCTCCAATCTTCTTGACTTATTAAGCCAACCCAACTGTAGCAATATTAGAATGCTTCTTTCCTTGCTCTTTGATCATAGAAACAAGATTTTGAAGAATGATAATTAGACTCTCTTTTCTTGAGGTCCGATAGACCACATTGGTTTTAGTGGATGTTAATCATCATCATCATCATCATCATATATATATATATATATATATATATATATATATATATATTTATATCTCACAATTCAATTTAAAACCACATAAAATTAGTCATCAATCAATTAGAAAAAAACAATTTACATTTTACAAAATTAAGAAATATTTTTTTGTTTTCAAAATATTTAGTTTAATATTCTTTTTTCAAAACTTTAATAAATTTCATAGAATCGGAGAACGAGGGATAATAAAAGGAGGCGATGGAGGGATGAAGTGAATCGTTTAGGGTTTCTAGTGCTAGGGTTTTGGGAACAGGGCGACTGAAGCCGAACCCCAGCTCCCACCATTGGCGCCACCTTTCCATGGATACCCCTGGCAAAAGCAAATCTGCAGTCGCAGAGGTCCGGGAAGAATCATATGAAGGGCCTACAACTACCGATAAGTTCTGCCTTTCGCTTTTGAATGACAAAAGCTTCGGTATTGCTTACCCTATAAAGAATCAACAACAGGGGAAATCGAGCGCCCACGGAGAGGTCGAGGTTGTGTTGGTCGTCAGATGCAGAGGTCGAAGATCATCTAGCAATCCGCACCGGATCCGCATAGAAGAAGAAGAAAATCCAGCCAGGGTTAACAAAAGTCGTGCTCTGCCTCCCCAGAATAGTCGATACTCTGTATCTTATATTCAGATCTCTCTCAGCTTCCTGGATCTGCCTAGAAGGAGCATTTGGGATCTCTTATGGGTGGAAAAAAATGACAAAACCAATAACCATTGGACTCTCACCTCATTTCTTCACAAGCCCCTGCGGCCTGTTCAGGAAAAGGTCGTCCTCCAAAGCACCAGCTTCCTCTCGTCTCAGATCTGCAGAGGAAAGCAGAAATCTGATCACTCCGCCTCATTCCAGATCCAGATCGTGCTCCTTTCTGGCAAAACTCTGCTACAATGGGTATGCTCTTCGGATCTAGTGCAGGACCTCAAGCAAATCCTGGAACTTAGGCTGGGGATTCCCTTTGCATCGCAACGACTCCTCCACGAAGGTAAACAACTTGAGGATCTTTATCCCCTTTCTTTTTACAGCATTAAGAGAAATGCCTCCATCATTTTTACCCTTCGCTTGAGAGGGGGAGTTGTTGGACAATCCTCTTCAGCTGCGGCTTTTTCATACAAAGATGCCATCCATGCTTAGAGGCCCAAGAAAACAGTTCCATCAGATCAGGCTCCCAAACTTTTTTGGTGGAAAAACTGGAGGAAACCCCCTCCATTGAAATAATGCATCCTTCGCTGGATGAGCAAATCCAAAAGTATGCAGAGCATGCCATTATTTGCAGGTTCAATGGGCTATGGCCACGCACAGTAGATCTCTACCAATGGATTCAATCTAACTGGACCAACAACTGCAAGGTTCTTCTCTGCTCAAAGGGTTTCTTCATTGTAGTCTTTGCTCACAGTGAAGACTACCAAAAAGCATTAACTGAAGGCCCATGGTTTTGGGGCTCAGCAGGTTTATTTCTCACTCCTTGGTTCCCGGATTTCGATCCCTCTACAGCAATCATCACCAAGCTCCCCATCTGGGTCAGACTTCCTAATCTCCTGGCGCATCTTTGGCACTTTGCTGTATTCCAAGGAATTGGTGATTCTCTAAGCCGCTTTCTAGCCACAGACACCTCTAGAGGGGAAAAAGTCTTATACACCTTCGCCAGAATCTGTGCATAAATAGACATGATCAAAGGGCTACCTGATCAAATTAATCTCAAAATTGGAGACTTCCATTGGACACAGACCCTGGATTACGAGAACACAGCCTTTCGCTGCCGAAACTGTCATCTCACAGGGCACCTTCAGAGCTCTTGTCCATCAATCCCTGCCCAAAAGAAGAAAGCCAATCCTAAGCCGAAATCCAAAAGCTGGAAGCCTCATGATCCTCCTCCCATGGATGATTTTGACTCCAGCTCAGATGAAGAGGATGGGGATGCGGAAGGATTGGAAGCATCGCTGGCACAGGATCCGCCCTCGACTGGTCCTGAGGATTCTTCTATCCCTCCCAATTCTCATAAAAGAACTCATGAGTCCTCTCCCTCGGATTCAAACAAGGATACCTCTCTGTCTGCACAGCTCAGTTTGCAAATCATACCGGCTCAGCAGAATCAGCTTGACTGGGTGAAAGTTGGAAAAAAGAAAGGAAAAAAATGCCGAATAGTTGATTCTACCCACGTTGGGTAGATTCCTTTGTTCTGCTTCTGTTTCTCTGTTCTTCTTGCTTCTTTTTGTTCAGCACTGCTCTCTTCATGGTTTCTCTTGTCTATCCTTTCCGGCTGCCCGTTTTCCTGCTTCTCTTGGTTGTATCTTCATACTGTACCATACTTCCTCTTAATAGAATTAGTTTTTACTGAGAAAAAAATAAATAAATTTCATAGAATCTATTTAAGAATTTCAAAACTAATTAAAAGTCAAATCTTTTTTACCAAAATAAAAACAATATAACCTCCCTACAAAAAGCATAAAAATATAAATTTATATTGTGTTTGTGTATAATTTTATTGTTATAAATTTTTTTTATTATTAAATTCATTGTAATGAGAATTATTACTTGTATATGTGCATGATAGTGATATTTAAATAGATTTAGTTTTATTTTTTAAAATAATATGTTAAGTTTATAATAAATATATTATTATAATGATTTTAAGTGTTGTTATTGACTTAACCTTGTATCATAAAGAGCATATTTTACTGTAAGTGTCACGTGAGAAAAGAGAAGTGTTCAAAACTTTTTCTTTGGATATGTTACCCAAAAACAATATTTATACATAACAATATTACGAACTTAATGAGAACTTTACCTAGTTCTCATTTTTCAGAGGTCGCATCAAATCATGCTTTTTATGGTGATTTTGAAAAGTGGTAATGCAACATCACATTCTTTTTTTATTTTAAGCTTCGAATTCCAACATTTTTTTTTTCAATCATGTCATTATAAACTAAATATCATGATTACGAAAGACATGAAAAACCATGTTGAAATGCAAAATTAATGATGCAGTGTCATCTCTTATTTTTATTTTTAGGGTTAAATTTCAAACATTTTTCAATCATGACATTAAAATGCAAAAGTGGTGATGAAGCATCACCCCCTTTCTTTAGGGTTAAAATTCACACATTTTCAACCATGACATTAAACACCAAATATCATGACTAGCAAAAATCCTAAAACTCCGCACTTAAATTTTGTTTAATTATTTATTTATTTATTTAAATTCTTATTTTTAAAGTATTTTTCATAGTTGTCTAACTTCTATTTTATTTGTGGGGTTAAAATTACCAATTAACTCACATTACAACCTTGACTATCAGCACCATCGAAAAAAGAAAACACATAAAGTCAACTCTAAACCTAAGAGTGGCATTATATAATTTTTGTTTAATTATTAATTATTATTTTTTAAAGAATTTACATCTAATCTATATATATATATATATATATATATATATATATATATATATATATATATATATATTTTCAACCATGATGTTAAAGACCAAATATCATGACTAGGAAAAACCCTAAAACCCAGTACTTAAAGTTTTACCTGCCTTTCTATTTATTTATTTAAATGCTCATTTTTTAAAGTGTTTTTCATAATTGTCTAACTTTTATTTTACTTTTGAGGTTAAAATTACCAATTAACTCATATTACAACCTTGACTATTAAGACCATCTAAAAAAGAAAACACATAAAGTCGACTCTGAATCTAAAAATGGCATTACATAATTTTTGTTTAATTATTAATTATTATTTTTTAAATAATTTACATATAAAAATTGAATATATATATATATATATATTCTTAAAAAAATTTGAAAAATGCTAAATACAAAAAAAAAAAAAAAAAAAAAATAAAAAAATAAAGGGGACAAACAATTAAACAAAAAGAAGGAAGAAATGTTAAAATACAAAATTAAAATACTTAAAATTAAAAATTCAAAAATACCGAAAGAAAAACATTCAAAATAAAAAATAATAACAAAACATTAGAAAAACAAAAATAAAATAAAATAAGATTAGAAACTAATGAAACATTTTAAAAAATAAAATAAATAATTTCCAAAAATAAAAATAAAAACAAAAAAATAAATTTAAAGCAATTATTGCGAGCTCCACAACTCTAGCTGTCACCACTTGAAGCATGTTCATAATGTACCAAACCTTTGTCAATTGTTTGGATGGTAGATTATAATTCCAATAGGTGTCTACTCCCCACATCGAGGTCTCAAATCCAAAGGATTGACCCTTCGATTTGATTAAAATCCCCTTGCTATTTCAAAGGTTCATCTTAGCATCTTCCGGATCACCGAGGTCGCTCTTCTAGGTACCACCTATGATGGATTGTCCTCACAAATTAATGAATGAAATTTTAACGTCCACGAGACTAGCTATAGTTTATGGGACCACTAGCTTCTCTACTTTTTTCCTTTTGCAATTCAATCCTCGTATTATTCAAATTAATGATGAGCTGACCCAACCTTCTAACAATCTCCTCTAATCTCCACCTCCCACTGAGAGGGGGAGAAGGGGGTTTTGAGGGGCACTGCCACCGAGGTTGGCCATAAAAAAACCAATAACTTTTATGTTCACCTAGATAGGAGTGGACATAGGATCCTCCACACAAACGCTGAGAAGGAACTAGAGGAGTGGAAGGTAGAGGAGCGAGAGAGGTACTCAATCAAACCCCCAAGAGATCCATCACTGCAACTGGATATCCAAAATGTCGTCTTAAAGGGCCTCGTGTTGTAAACAAAGAACATATACTAGGAGCCAAATGCCATTAAGCACAATGAGGCTCGCTAGGCTTACCGAGACAAATAGCCAATGTGTGGCATCCTCGGTCATTTTTCCATTTGTGAAATGCGTTGTAATATTTTATGTAAATATTTGGAAAATTAGGGCTAAGTCAAGGACACAAATTTCAGAGAATGGAGATGTCACTTGCTTGAGATGGGTTAAGTTTCTTGTTGAAGGAAATTTGGACTGCTTATGATAGGCATTAAAGACTGGTTGGTGCATTTTTAATGACCTAGTATTTTTAGAATTTATGGAGCTGTGACGAGGGCCATCCTTGCTTGTAATGTTGGACAAGGCAATGACGACAAGACAAATTAAAGAGAAAATGGGATGGTTGCCAACTTGTGAGGCGTGCTAGCCACCCACTACAAAAAGCTACCAACAAAAATAAATATGGACAAGTGGCACCCTTCTTATTGGCTGGAAAGACTATGGTAGTAGAGGTCACCGTCAGAAGGAAGGCAAGAGAGATCATTTAAATTTATTGGGGATTTAGACAAATAGTCAGACAACATAAGAGATAAGGGAGAGACGGGGATTCAAAAAAAGAAGAGGGGAGGGACTGCGCAACAACGGGAAGAGGATATGAACTACGAGGACAACACAACAGGTAGGGAATAATTCTAACTATTGAGAATAATGTAGCTGAGAATAGAGACAGAGATCGAACATAACTGTTGAGGCAGAGTAGAGAAAAAAAACAGAGAGAGAAGATATAGAGAAAGAGAGAACGCAGAGTAAGACAAAGGGGACCAAAATCGAAAATCTAGGAAGAATGTTGTATAACACAGGAATGATATTTCAGTTGGAAAGGTAGCAAGAAGGAATCGCTGATTCTAGGTGAGGAATTAATTGCCTTTCGAGTGCTTAATTGGCCAGAAGGTGGAGATGGCGTTTCTCAGAAATTCCCGATGGCGAGGGTGGAGGAATTATTCATAGAAATTCCTGGAGGATTTTTGAAGGGTCCTTGCTAATTGTTTGGTTTTATTATGGATTTTGGATTCCCAAGTTGGGTGAAACCACAGTGCTGCAACCTTGAAAGAGTGAAGACACAAAATCTCTAGACTCCTTGTGCACCTGGTTGATTGCAACTCAGTTGGTGGGGGAGGTGAAAAGTCTCTAGAGTCCCTAGTTCAATTGGTAGTTGTGTTTAAATTTTTGAGCAAAAAGACTCATCGGTCTCTAGAATTTGGTTTGGGGCTGACAACTACAAGTGAGGACTGGTTACAACTTGTCTATGATTGGGTGGAGAGTTGTAGTCCCAAACTCAGTTACCATTAGCTTTTAAGATATTTATTTTTATTATTCGTGTTTACATTTATGATATGATCTAATGCTTTTGATATACAAAACATTTTCTGCATTTTCATGGTTTACATAAATAACTAGTGTGTTGTTGGGACTGTTTTAAAATCACTACATCAATGTGGTTTTGTAGTGGTTATGTGCTGGCCGTAAGCAACATGGGGAATCCTTACATAAATACAGTGGCATAATCTTGAGATAGTTGTAAGCTCTAATTAGTTTCCTCCTTTATGGTCCTATTGGCCTGTCAACTTTGCATGGATACCTTAACAAGTTTCCAATAAAATATGCCCTAGTCCTTGAGTCTATATTTCTATTTTTCTAATTGCTTTGATAGGGATAAAAATTTTCCTTTTTGTGCTATGGATGGCATTGTCTCATGATCTTGAATAATTTGGTTTTATGTTTCTGTACTTAACATAGTGTTGCATCTCTGTTATGCACATAATGAGTTCAAATTTTCATTGATAAGTGCCCCATTTCACATGTTTCGTGGTGCTATGGTGATCGCAGACCTGGGCTATTAATTTTGGTTTATCCTCTGTTTATGAAGGTTGGTTTCTTCAATGTATTAGCCACATTAATGGGTTGAGTTCAGATAGGGAGCTCAATCATTTTAGTACCTAAATTACAGTGGGAGATTGTAATAGTATGCATTCTGTTCATGGTATATTTGGCATAAATTACTGAACAATGACTTATTCTGGCCACTGAAGAGCTCAGAACCACGAAATTGGTTGTCATTCATCGTCCTAGAAAATCCCTTCAGCATGAATACTTTAACAAATAATTCAATGATCTACATTGTCATATTGATATCCTCTATTATTAAAGGATTGTTCAGAGGACTGTATCCTTGCATTCAACAATGATTAGAGAACTGAATGTATGATCTACATTCAGTTCTCTAATCCTTGCATTCAACAATGATTAGAGAACTGAATGTATGATCTACATTCAGTTCTCTAATCACATTCAGTTCTCTAATGTGTTCAATGCAAGGATAGAATATGTTCGACGCCCTGCCATATTAAAGTTATTCCATCGCATTATAAACATAATTGTTATGGTGATCTCATTAACAAAGTACAATAAAAATAATTGTTGTGATGAAATGAGCTTAGGGGAGGTCGATAACATTGATCATGTCCCCTTGGAATTGCTCGGTTATACGCTCGTAGCATTGGGTGTAGACCACAAAAGAAATTCGATAGGGCACAACACGCACCATGTGTTATAAACACATATGACCTCTGAGTTAGGCTTGAAAGGTCAGGGTTACGCCAAACTAGGTGGAAGTGATAATTTCCAGTAGGAAATCGAGCTGCTTTTTTGTTATCATACATTGGTCAAGTCCTCTGATACCCCGAGCGAGAGATGGATAGTCGTGTAAACATTAGAGCGACCCTGTAATGTTCTGTTGACCATATGCATTTGGTCCCTCAGGTATTTTAAATCAGGGCGGAATGTTAGCATAAAGTGTTCCACATAGTGCCATAACTTAATGACTCATTCATGTTTATAGATATAAATTCTATGGTGGAATGAAAAAAACTGAAGGCAGGTTGCGTTGACTATTCTTTGTTTCATGGCTTAATGATATACTTGTTATATCGGTTTTAAGATGCATGAAATATGCCATGTAATATTTCACCCATCAGTGACATGGAGCTGGAGGCTTAATCCCTAATGCTAGGTCATAAGCTATATGACTGTGTCACACAACCATGGCGAAAGTTAGCCCCAATGAATGACATAGATCATTAAAGAAAATCGATGGCTAGAAATGTTGTGGGGCCTCTTCCCACATGATGTCAGTGTTCATATACCCTGTCTCCTCGCTGCTGATGAGAACTCCTCCTCCCATACTCTCTGGTGACATGCAGAAAATTTAACAGCTCTCCAAAATCTATAAAATAGGTGACTGGTACTTTTACCAAAATCATACTGAGATCAGGATATATGGTTGTGAGCTATGCCCCTATAAACTGCGAAAATATGTGCCTATGAGACTGTTTGCTCTTGAATACTTCAGGCAATTTATTAGCTCAGATTTGACTCATTTTTGTGTTGCCAAGAAAAAGGCTAAGCTAAAATTGAGAAACCAATTAGGCCCCTTCATCATTAATAAAAAGGAAGGATGGAAGGGTGCTGAAAAGATATTGAGTAAACAACTCAAATTAAAAAGGAGCTTTTGGTGGGTACCCTATGACCCAAATGGATTCATCTGTGATAGAAAAATAAAAAATAGGCTATCAAGCTATGATCATTGCAGGATCCCTGAATTAGAGCAGTATGCTAATCAAGATGAGTGGGTAGAGGGCACATTGGTAGAATAGATTACTGAGGAAGAAAAGATGGAACAAGCAACGAAAAATCTTGAAAAGACTCTTGACCTGGACTCTTTTGGATAGGTCTCTTTCAAATTGCCTCAACAAATCGGAGTGGGCACATCATCTGCTACAACTTCACAACAACCAGCCCAAGAAAGCACTACACTAGCTGCAGGGACATCTAAAGGCAAAGAAGTGCTGCATACAGAGCAACAAGAAATGACAGATCAGCCAACATCATCAAAACAGCAAGGCCAAGGGAAAATTCCTCTTGCCCAGACCAAAGTACCAGAGATACCAGCATTGCAGACTCCTCTCAATGAGGAAAAGGGCAGAAAAAGGGATTGAGAAGAGGCCACACCTGTAAGTGGGCCAGCAGAGCAACCAGAGGAAAAGAGGCAGAGAGTGGATCCTCTGCCTGAAGAGGAAGTTATAGAGGAGATCACAGAAAGTCCAACAAGTGAGAGGGCAACCAACCCACAGACATCCCTAGTGGTAGAAACATCCACTAGCTCTCATGGACAGCAATTGGGGAAACAACATAGTGTGGAAATTTCCTCAGCATGGCCACAAAGTAAGCAGAGTTCTAATATTAAAAGAACATTCACAGACATCAAAGCACAGAATGAGCCAATAAGACTGCAACTTTATGATCAATTTCTCAAAATGACCCCCACCAAATAGCAAAGGTTGATGTCTGCATATGACATTAAGGAAGAAAAGATGATCTTAAGCCACTTCAAGCCTAAAGTGCAGTAGCCATAGTCAGCAGCTGATTATATTAGAACAAATCTGGAAGCTCTTGCCAAAGACATTCACCCTATGGACCAGATTGAGTTGCACAAGCAAACTGGTGAGATGGTCTACTCCACATTGGCAGACAAAGCCATACTAGCTCAACAATTACAGAATTCATTGAACAACACATCTACCCAACTAGAGTTGGAAAATGCATCTTCTTTGGCCAAGGACAACAAGATAAAGTCCTTGGAAGAAATTATCATTGCGCTGGGACATGATCCCAAGGATGCCAAGGGAATAAAAGCACTAATGAAGAAAAAAGAGGATGACATAGCTATCCTCAAGAAACAATTGAAATTGCCAATTACTATGCATCCACAAACTACAAAGGTTGTGCAAGAGAAAGAAAAAGAAGACATGCTGGATTTGCAAATAAAAATGAATCAAAGACTAAGTGAAACAGAGCAGGCTTTTGAGAAAGCATTACAGGAAAAGCAGGGAGTGTCGACCTCCCAGCCATCTCAAATAGCTCCTATAGTTACAACAGCAGTCCCTCCTACTGTCCCGGCATCAACAACACGAAGTACTTCAGCAACAACAGCAGCAGGCAGCAACACTACCATGACCACTAAGGAATTGATAAAGGCTATGGAGGATCTAAGACTCCAAGTATCAGAATTAAAGGATGCTAAAGAGAAATTGGCCAAGTTGGAAATAAGTTATGACAAATCTAAAATGACTGTGGCAGAAAAAACAAGAGAAGTAAAGGCATTGGAGAAGGACCTCTCTTTAGACAAGCCTCTGGGAGAAATCAGGGGCATTTTGTGGGCTAACATCAGTGAATCAATTAGTAATGTATGGAAATCAATACAAATAATTCATGAGCAGATTGATTTGGTGACAACAGCTCAAGTAGAGATTCAAAAGGCCAGGGATTTATTGGGACACATGCCCGAACAGGCCAATAGGCTAATACAGTTTTTGAACACCCACACCAAGGAAGAGCTGGCAGCGCTGGATATCAGGGACATGATAGACACCATTCTAACTATCAAAAGAGTGCTGACCATGAGGAACTTCATACAAAATCTGGAGAGGAAGTGCCAGGAAATGCAAGTGGAGATAAATGCTTTCACACAGAGGTTTACAACTTTGGAGGAAAAGGGTCTACCTAGTTTGTTAACCAATGACTATAGACTGATGACACATGCAGACTATGCTCACAGGTTGAATACATATGTTGATAATCAAGTCACAACATCATCAAGTTCTGCAGGAGAGAAGGCACTCCCATCTGGACAAAGCCTGTATGACAATTTAGAAAATCTGTTTTTTATTGAGCATGAAGTGAGACATCTTTTCACAGTCCAGCCTACTTTCTTCAGGTACACAGATGCTGATGAAACTCTAATAAAAATGCGTAGACACCAATTACCAGATGACCAATGGTGGCAAAGCATGTTAGAGATCCTGTAGGCATATCTCTGATTTCTTTATATCTTTGGGAAATCAAAAGTTCGTGTCATGCACCATAAAGTGAAAAACAGGAAGGGACGAGAATCAAGCTGGAGAGCAACAGCGTATTAAAGATGGTCCAGATGCAGCCGAGAGAGTCGGGACAGCAGTGCGCAATATCAGCGGAAATATCCACTGGCCGACTCACTAAGCAAACAGTCAACGCACCTTACCAACTAAGTGGCCAGCACAACAGCATTCACTTCTGCATTTATTTCTTCCTGTTCCCAAAATCATTTACTCCTCCTGTAGAGTAGGTGGAAAAAGTTATTGCTAGATATTATCTCATTGAGATATTTTGTAAACATTTTTGTACAAATACCTCCCCAAGCTAAGTATTAGGGGTTGGTGATACCATTCTGGAACTGCGTTGTAACTTTGAGAACTCTTCTGAATAAAAGGTTGCTGGAATGCTTTGTTGCTGAACTCTCTGGTTGTGGAATTAATGGCAGAAGACTATGTTGCAGAATTCTCGAATTATTTCATGGATCAATAAGTCTTTTTAACTCATGTTTTACTATTTCTGTGTTTTATATATAATTTATATATCATATTCTAAATTACAGGGAAAAAGAATAACTCAGAACTTACTTAACTGTACTCTGTGTTCAATCCCTGTTATTTTAAAATGTTTTCTTCAGGACTAGCATAAGCAGGAATTCTTAATTGCTCATGTTTCCCTGGTTCTTACATCTTGAATATAGCTAAGGAATTCTTAACTGCTCTCTGGCAATATTCATCCACTTTCCCTCTGTCAACATGATGAAGGATTCTTGATTGCCCTTCACCCCCTGACTCCATTTCACCTGATTTCATCTTACAGTTTGTTCCATGTCTAATTACCTTGCTCTGTAGTTCCTCCCTCTGTCAAAGAAACCATACCCAACAGTTCATCTTCATTGACTCCATTAACCCAATGGACTGAACTTCTCATATTTTGCACCCCTGTTATATTGAATGTCACCATCCAAAAATCAAACAAACCTTTGTACTTCATAACTAGCCTAATATACACCAAAACCAAGCTAAATCATAACGAGAGAGACCTCTCTGGATGCAGATTGGCTAGAATCTGCATCTACAATATTGGTCTGTGGTTACCTCGGTCGTATTCCCTTTTCTCACAACTTTTGGGGAACAACCTGAGTGATAACATCATTGGCGACTCCACTGGGGACCTGAATGATTGTTTGTTACTGCTGTCTAGTTTCTAAAGCTACCGATGGAGCCTGAAGTTAGCCAGGCAACCTTTGAAACTGTTTTTGTTATGAAATTACAAGAGTAAATAAATGCTACTTCAGTCTATCTCCAGTCTAGTTTTAGGCTTTAAACATCTGCCTTTGATCAGTTTCCTTATTTCAACATATCTGAAGGAAAGGCCAAAGCCTCCTATATTTCAAAAGCTTCCTTCAAAATATTGTCAAACTTGTGTTCTTCAAATACTTCCAGAAAATACCAAAAATAGATTTAGAAGCTGGCTCCAAAGAAGAAAATCCGTTACACTAGATCAAATCCAGATCCAAATCCTGTTGTTATCCCTATGCTTCCAGTTGTCCCATTTATCGCTGCAAATATGGCAAATCGATATGCTCCCCTGCAATTGCCTGCAAATCCAGGGGCTATGCCTCAAGATTATCATAGCAAGATTACCTATTTTGATGGTACTGACACCTAAACAGCACAACAACATACCAAGAAAATGATGGATTATTTTGAGAACTATGAAATTGATGATAATGATGTCAAAATGAAAATTTTTGTCCAAAGCTTAACCGGTGATGTTAGGACTTGGTTTAGAGCACTTCCTGTAAACACTATTACTGATCCAGATGCGCTTTATCAAACCTTTTGAATAGATGGGAAAAGAAGAAGGACCCATTACACATCCTATCAGAATATGAAAGCCTGAAAAGAGGCCCACAAGAAACTGTTCAAGATTACTATGCCAAATTTAATAATGTCTACAATGCTATTCCTCAGAATCTTAAACCTCCACCAAACTTGGCCTTGATCAAATTCCCTGATGGATTTGATTCTGACATGGCATATCAGCTAAGGGAAAGAGCTCCTCCAAGCTCAAAAGACATGCAGAGTATAGCTATCAGTGTAGAGGCCAATCTGATTTCTAAACGAGCTCGAGCTAGAGCTGAAAGAAGGACTCCCTTCAAAGAAGAACCTTCTGCATTTGAGCAAAAACTAGATCCAATTATCAAAGGAATGGGTAGATTGGGTGATAGAGTAGAAACAATTGAGAGGAAATCCTCTTGGGAAGGCCAACCAAGTAACACCGCAAGAAATCCAAACTTCAGGAAAAATCAGAATCCTAACACGGGGAAGGCTGGTCCTGACCAAAACATTCGACCTCCATTCCAAGAAAACTATGCTGAACCTTCAACCTCTTGTTATGAAACCAGCTCACAAAAAGATAGAAAAGAGAGATCCACGCCTTAGAATTCAGCCTCTTCGAGGGGGCAACCTCCTTTACATTACATAAATGAACAATTCTTGGATGATACAAATGACAAAACCTCCTTTCTATATATAGGAGTCTAAGGAGTCACAATATAACCCAGCCGACCTAACAATAATAATATAAAGCCACAAAAATAACAATAGAGGGATTCTATGGGGCACAGAAATAACAATATGGGGGTAATAGGGGCACAACAATATAAATAAGGGGTATAACTACAATAGTAAAGGGGTAATCACTAGTATTATAGGGACCCAACACCTCTAGTGAGCCAACAGAGGATACTCAGATTAATTTGATGGGTCTAAATAGTGAACAACAAATCTTTTTAACCCAGGATGACCAAGAAGCTCATACTTTCAATAAATTTCAAACCAAATCGGGAGAATCATTTGATTTCAGAGAGGGATATGATGCAACTATCTATGAGGTTCATAAACAATATAAACTAAGAAGCAAAACGATAGATGTTCCTGAACCCAGAAAGCAGAAAGATACCAAGCAGCCTAAAAAAGCAAAGGATAAAACTTCCCCTATAGAACTCGCTGCTAGAAAAGACCTCAACCGAAAAGAGCCCACAGTTGAGGACATATCAGACTTACAACCATCAAACAGTCAGTCATCCACCTCCTTTCCTCCCAAATAAAATGCAAACAAATCTCCTGAAATTAATTTTAAAGCAGATTCAGTTCTTAACAACACTCTTGATAAAGGAAAAAACATTGAAGACGCAACAGAAAAAGAAAATCTTGCTACCCGAAATGCAAAAATGCAAATGGAAAAACCTTTCAACCTAGAAACCGAAATAGGCAATTCAAAAATAGCCATTCCATTGTCCGAATTGGCTAAACATGAGGTCTATAGAGAACAAATCAACAGATCACTTCAAATTTCAGAGAATAGAGATGTAGTGAATGTCCTAGATGACCAGCCAGAATTAATTTTTGGCCCTGAAGTAAATGGAAAAACAATAGATGGAGGAATTCCTGCATTTTATGTAAGCCTAAACATTCATGACAAAGTACTTCACAATGAAATGCTTGATTCAGGAGCTTCCCATAATCTAATGCCTAAATCTGTCATGGAAAGGTTGGACCTAGATATCACTAGGCCATACAAGGACTTGCTCTCTTTTGATTCTAGTCATGTCAGATGTCTAGGCCTAATCAAAGATTTATGTGTATCACTAGTCCAATACCCTACTAAGACAATTTTAATGGATGTAGTGGTAGCTAATATCCCACCAAAATATGGAATGCTTTTGTCCAGATCTTGGGGTGCAAATCTCCAGGGATCTTTGCAGTTGGACATGTCCTATGCTACCATCTCAGTCTTTGGCCAACCAAAGAGATTGTACCGGGAAACTTTGATGAAATATGTGGTCAACAGTCAAGAGAAACCCCAAAATTTCCCCATTTATTCCATGCATTGTGATATGGACTCTTTCATCCTATACAATGCTGAAATTTGCCCCCCCCAACTGACGTTAAGGTTCTAGAATCAGCACGAGGAAGAAGCATAAATGAAAAATCTATTGCTCAAGATCTATAAAGCGCTGGAATAATTGACATAACAGACACACTAGGGGAGCCACATAAAACTAAAAATCCAAATCTGCCCACCAAGCAAATTTTTAAAACTCTTGATGCTAGCTATAACCAAGAAATCCTATGGTATGTAGAGTTTGATGGATCAATTAATAAACTAGGAGCAAGGGCAGGAGTTTGGATACATAACATGCAAAATGATCATGCTCAAGGACATGCGTACAGGCTGAATTTTAGTTGTACAAATAACATGGCTGAATATGAAGCCCTTTTGCTAGGACTCAAATTGATCAAAAGTCTAGGGGCAGCTAGGATATCAATTTTAGGAGACTTTGATTTGGTTATTCAACAAATGAGAGGAAACTTTGTCACAAATGATCTCAGGTTAAGAGCTTACAGAGGGGCAACAATTGAAATACTCAATACCTTTCTAGAATCACAGCTTACCAAAATCTCAAGGAACCACAATTTGCATGCTCACAGTTTGGCAACATTTTCCAGCACTTTTAAGCTGCCATTTGAGCCTAATAATCATTTCACTGCTGAAATTAAACACAGACCCATTGTACCAGACAATGTTAAAAATTGGCAAGTGTTTGAAAATGACACTCAGATCAATAATTTCTTGACTTTAAAGGAAGAATTATCTAGCACAAATATAGACACAAGCACTGTTTGAGAAACTGATCAAATTGAAAAAATTGAAAAACATATCTCAGTTGAAACAGCAAATCAAATTTTACATCCAACAAAATTTACCAGCAAAGAAGTACAAGAGCTGAAACAAATAAACTTTGATAAAATTGCTGAAGGAGAGTCTGAAGTGATTGAGTTAAAAGACAATTTTTTACCCACAGGCTTGACTCTTATGGAGGATATTTTTTACTCTAATGATATTCCAAGAAAGCCAAAAATGCAGCCGTTAAACGTAGAAATTGAGGACTGCAACATAGGCACTGAACAGAAGCTTAAAATGATAAAATTGTCCAAAGCATTGCCACTTGACCAAAAGCTGAAACATATTGAGCTGTTCAAAGAATTTCAAGATGTTTTTGCATGGAGCTATGAAGACCTTAGGTCCTATGATACTTCGGTGATCCAGCACACCATACCCCTACAAGAAAATCAAAAACCTTTCAAGCAAAAACTTAGAAGGGTCAATCCTATACTCCTTCATCTCATTAAAAAGGAAGTCAAGAGAATGTATGAAGCTGGAATAATTGCACCCATTAGATTCTCAGAATGGATCTCAAATTTAGTGCCCACTAGGAAAAAAACAGGAGAGATAAGACTATGTGTTGACTTGAGAAATCTGAATAAAGTTTCTCTCAAAGACCACTACCCCTCACCCAAGATGGATCACATTTTACAAAGGGTAGTGGGAGCTTCTAGAATTTCACTGCTAGATGGATTCTCAGGCTTTAATCAAATCCTAGTTCACCCTGATGATCAAGATAAGACCGCTTTTACAACACCTTGGGGAACTTTCAAGTATGTAAAAATGCCTTTCGGACTTAAGAATGCAGAGGCAACATTTCAATGAGCAATGGACATAGCTTTTGCTAAAGAGATTCATGATTTCTTGGTCATATACCTAGATGATCTTACTGCATTTTCCAAATCAGATCAGGAGAATTTGCAACATCTCAGACAAGTGTTTTTAATCTGCAGAAAATACGGAATATCACTGAACCCAAAGAAATCATTATTTGGCCTAGAAGAAGGCAAACTATTAGGTCACATAATCTCAAAAGATGGCATCAGAATTGACCCAGACAGAATGCAAGCTATTCTACAGGTTCCTCACCCTAGAAACATCAAAGAGCTGCAAGCTTTTCTAAGAAAAATCAATTTTATAAGAAGACTCATACCCACCTTGGATGAACTGATAAGATTGTTGAATAACATGCTGAAGAAAGATTCCAAAGTCAAATGGACAATAGAAGCTAAGCAAGCCTTTGAAGAAATCAAAATAGCTTTAACTAAAACACCAGTCCTCACAAGCCCGAAAGTTGATAGGGATTTCATAATCTTCTTGTTTGCATCAGAACATACTATTGCTGTTGTCCTATTACAGAAGATGATCAAGGATGTGAAAAACCCATAGCTTTTTCCAAAAAAGCGCTTAGGGATGCACCACTTAAATATCAAATCATGGAAAAATAAGCTTATGCCCTTGTAAAAGCTATTAAGGACTTCGGAGTTTACATTTTATACTCTCATGTAATAGCTTATGTGCCAAATGTTGTGGTCAAGGATATCCTAACTCAAGAAGGAATTGAAGGCAAAAGAGGCAAATGGATAGCTAACATTTTGGAATATGACATTGAAATCAAACCAACAAAGCTGATAAAAAGACAAGGATTAGCTAAATTGATGACCAAAACCAACTTTCAAGCCCTTGACATCAATGAACTGGATAACGAACAGGAGATGGCGACTCTACAGATCAATCAAGCCTTTTTACAATCACCTTGGTATGATGATATAGTCTATGTTTTGTTAAACCTGCAGGCTCCTCCAGGATTATCCAGAACTAAAAAGAGATTTTTGAAAATGAAAGCTTCAAAATTTTGTATTATAGATAATGTTTTGTTTTGGAAAAATCATGAAAGCATTTTGCTGAATTGCTTAACAAAGGATGAAACTGACAAAGTGCTAAAAGAATTTCATGCAGGGGACTATGGTGGACATTTGTACTGGAAGTCAACTGCTGATAAGATCCTAAGGGCTGGTTTTTATTGGCCCTCCCTATTTTCTGATGTAAATAAATTTGTAGTTTCTTGCCATAAATGTCAAATCTTTGAAGGCAAGAGAAAGCTGTTACCTTTACCCCTAAAGCCAATTTCCACTGAAAGACCATTTCAACAATGGGGTTTAGATTTCATTGGGGAAATTCACCCTCCCTCTTCTGGCTAGCATAAATGGATTTTGACTACCACAAACTACTTCACCAAGTGGATAGAAGCCATCCCTTGTAGACAGGACAATGATTTAGTAATCATGCAATTCCTAGAAACCAATATGCTGTCTAGGTTTGGTTGTCCCGAAAAGATTATAACTGATAATGCTGCTGCCTTTAAATCCAAAAGAATGATCAATTTTTGTCACAAATACCACATTACCTTAGGCCACTCCACAACCTATTACCCTCAAGGTAATGGTCTATTTGAATCATCCAATAAAATCCTGATTAATATCATTAAGAAAGTATTGGAGGAAAATAAGAAAAACTGGCATAAGAAGCTTATCAATGCACTTTGGGTAGAAAGGTTGACTACAAAGAGATCCATTGGAACAAGCCCCTATGAATTGGTTTATGGCATGGAGGCTGTATTCCATTCATCTTTGGGAATCCCTGTGATAAATTTGCTACAAGAAGTGCAGGCAGAACCCAATGACATTCAGAGGAGAATCAATCAGACTATTCATTTGCAGCAGACTAGAGAAGAGGTGTATCAAAGGTCTTAGATTCTACAAGAAAAACTTAAGAAGATTTTTGACAAAAGGACAAAGGCAGAAGATTTTTTCATAGGAGACAAAGTGCTCAAATGGGATTCTAGAAAGGAAGATAAAGGAAAACATGGGAAGTTTGACTTCCTATGGAAGGGGCCTTTTGCTATTCAGACTGTACAAGGAAACAAAACCTACTTTTTGAAAAGCCTCGATGGTACAGAAGCAGAAGATGGGCCAGTCAATGGTCGGATGCTCAAGCATTATTTTGATCCCCTTTTTTGAGATCTCAGGACTATAATTTGTACATAATACTGTCTATTTTCTGCAATTTATTACAGCAATAAGATAGGGAATAAGATGTAGCAAATTTTGAGAAAAAAATCAAGGAACTGTGCTACCTTTTTATAGTACCTTTTCAGTTTATCAAAGGAATCGAAGAAGAAGACTTGGGAGCTGAAAACATGATGGAAAACAATCAGACAGACTATTAAAACAGGGCTGTAATCATTTAAATGAATTTATGAAAAATGTATATATGTTGCAGAGATATAGTTTTGATTATTTACAGCAAAGGAAAAAATTTTAGGTTGCAGCAAGAGTTGAATATAAGGCTATCTGACCTGTTGTTCTTGGCTTTTCACCTGGAAAAGCCATCCCCAAGTGGAGCCAGTGTTATGCTCCTATACCAATAGGTGTCATATTTCATGATTGATTGATGAAATGCCAAATATGTTCATCCTTTCCATGCTGCAAAGGTTCCATATTTTCAAAAAATCAAAAAATTAAAAAATGAAAAGAGGGTGTGCCCTAAAAGAAAAATCAAAGGGCAAAAAGAATGAATTGGTCAAAAAGAAAGAAAATGAACCCCAAAGGAAAGACCAAGAAAGTGTGCTAGCCCAAAATGCCACTACTATCCTATTTTTTGCAAAGAAGTTCAATATGTGCAATTAGTGACTTCTGTCACAGTTGATGGATGGCCAAACAACTTAATCTTGGCCAATCCATGTTTAACTTTCTTGTTTTAGAGATAGAGAGTGAAATTCTGTCCAAACAGTTCAAGCTTGGTAGATGAGTAGTTAGGCAGAGAAGCAAAGGAGCTCAACAGCTAAATCTGATCCCTTGGAAGATATAAGGGCAGACTTAGATAGGATTGCAGCTAAAAGAAAAGAAAAGGGTAAGGGTTTGCTAGTTCAAATGCACCCAATCAAAAGGAAGAGAAAATGTTAGGTGTATTAGGCTGGGTAGGCAGTTTTGGTGTTGCAGAAGCAGGTTTGTGAGCAATTTTGTCTTTTGAAGATGATTCATCTCATGGATATCATAAAGCATCATGTTAACTATGTGGTCACAAAGCAGATGAAGCATGACTAATTTCCCTCCTCATTTCTCCAAGAACATTTACTAACTTCCCCACAAGGACATTGAGATCTGCTCCGTGCTCCTAGTTCACTTCATTTCATGAAAAATACTAAGTGAAACTCTGTTTTTACTTAGGATAATAAAGCCACATTTCTTGTGTAAAAATGCCTTTCTTCCATGTTGCTAAGTTTCCAAAATTCATGATTGGATCCCTTTTTATTTCCCTAAGCCTAAGTTTTACTTTTTAAACTTAGTGTCTTGATCAAACCTACCTTTCATATTAACATGCTAACTTTATTATATAGTTCCTATATAATGTTTTCCCCGCCCCTATTATATAAAATACATAAAAACCCCAAAAAAGCGTAAATATCCCGACCCCCGGCTTATTATAGCCATATGGTAATGTTTTATGGGAGTTAACGGTCCATTCGGGGCCATTAACAACCCGCCGCATACACAAACCATGGAATTTATTTAACACTTGGTTAAATAAATAACCAAACCGCCGATAAACATTAAGTTATACCCCGCAAAACATTATAAATTCACTGTTTGATCGCGCGGGTCCCACGTCGTAGCCCGCCGCCTGTTTCTTTTGCCGCCAACCGTCGGATCATAGTCCACAGATCCGACGGCTCTGATGCATATCGCAAGCCCTTTTGTGCCAATCGATAGCGCCCGGGGAACGGTGGTTTTTCTACGGTACCCTAGGATAGGTGGTAGGCGCCCGATATGATCGCCGTCCCCCCCTCCAATACCACCATGGCCTAAAGGAAGTGCAGGAGCCAAACCGCTTACCGCCCATGCTCCCCCCTCGCTGACATCATCCCACACGTCGTCCGCCACCTCACCTCCGCATCATCCGCCATGTCATCCGCCACGTCACTGCCAAGTCAGCCTCCGTACCCCCGCTACACGACAAATGTTGCGTCATGCTGACGTCACCCGACCGAAGTGTGCCAAAACCTGCCAAAATCAATTTTTTTGTCAAAAAGGCGTAAAAACGACGTTTTTGTTCATTTCTACTTATTGTCTCTACGCGACCTCTGTATGCTGTTTCACATCCAAAGCAGTGTTTAAACACACCGTCCGCCACCAGGCCAAATCAAGCCTGCAAACTGGTCTTCTAGCTCGGTCCGCCACCTGCATTTTGCACAGGGCGCTCATTAAAACAGGTATTTACCTGAATTTTGCTCCCAAACCCTGTTTTTTTAGTTTTCTCTGCAAAATTGCCCGGAGAACCCAAATTTGAATTAAAAATTGTGCTGCCTTCAAACCTGTGCACTGTAACTACTGTTGTTGCCCATTTTTTACCGAGAAATCCCTCAAACTCTGTCTCCCTCTGCAAATTTCGCCCACTAAGCTAAATACAAATCGGTCTCGGCCTGCAAATTCTCTGAGAAAACCCCCAGAAACTGTCATTTTACCTACTGTTGTTGTAAAAACCCAAGCTCCAAGTTGAAAAATCACAAGATAATTTGAAAAATGGAGGCTCCAGTGGCCCTCAATGTTGCCCCCCTCAATGCACCTCACAAAGAATTAGAGTGGTTGCCCTTAGCTGATAGGGACTTCCAAATACAAGATTTAATTGGTGACAAAGACCATCTGCAAGCATTTTGTGAAATTAGAAACAGTTACCTAAACAAAACTGATCTCTATGGGATATGGGAGTCCAATCTGCCCATATACTATCTCCCCTCAGTAAATGTATTCCCAGATATAATCCGCCTGTGCTGTGCCAACTATGAGCCTACTCAAAGAGCAGTCATGACTCCATCTGGAACTGTCCTTTTTCATATAACTCCTGAGTCCATAAATGAAATGTTGCACTTTAAACCCACTCAGCCTCTGGCTCCTCTGTCCATGAAATATTTGCTGGACCAAGGCTCTAAATTATCCACTGCAGAAATAGGCTAAATTGCCAAGTTGTTTATGGAACCATATTGCTAGCCCAGAGATTCACCTCCTTTTCTCCATGTTTGGTTCAATGAAGCTGGAATATTTGTTATTGATATGATATCCTATGTCCTAGGATTTAAAACAAGTGAGTATGTTAATGAAACCATTTTAGCTTTGATGTCCATATTTATCCCAGGACACCCTCATGCTATCAAATTTGACTTTGCTACTTTCATTTCCAACAAAATCCATGAACAATTCATGAGTCTAAACAGAGAAGGGGTCTTCAAGTATACATCATATATATATCATTTGTTCTTATACTATCAAACAGATAGTTTTTAGGTCCCTATCAGGAAATTGGATGCTAAAGGAGAAAGGAGGTCTGTAATATTCTGGACCTCAGTCTTCCATCAAGTCCGTAATTCTCGTTACACTTACTGTGAATTCATTGATTTGTTCATATACCCTGTCTCCTCGTTGCTGATGAGAACTCCTCCTCCCAGACTCTCTGGTGACATGCAGAAAATTTTACAGCTCTCCAAAAGCTATAAAATAGGTGACTAGTACTTTTACCAGAATCATACTGAGATCAGGATATATGGTTGTGAGCTATGCCCCTATAAACTGCCAAAATATGTGCCTATGAGACTGTTTTCTCTTGAATACTTCAGGCAATTTATTAGCTCAGATTTGACTCATTTTTATGCTGCCAAGAAAAAGGCTCAGCTGAAATTGAGAAACCAATTAGGCCCCTTCATCATTAACAAAAAGGAAGGATGGAAGGATGCTGAAAAGATATTGAGTGAACAACTCAAATTAAAAAGGAGCTTTTGGTGGGTACCCTATGACCCAAATGGATTCATCTGTGATAGAAAAATAAAAAATAGGCTATCAGGCTATGATCATTGTAGGATCCCTGAATTAGAGCAGTATGCTAATCAAGATGAGTGGGTAGAGGGCACATTGGTAGAACAGATTACTGAGGAAGAAAAGATGGAACAAGCAATGAAAAATCTTGAAAAGACTCTTGACCTGGACTCTTTTGGACAGGTCTCTTTCAAATTGCCTCAGCAAACCGGAGTGGGCACATCATCTGCTACAACTTCACAACAACTAGCCCAAGAAAGCACTACACCAGCTGTAGGGACATCTAAAGGAAAAGAAGTGCTTCATACAAAGCAACAAGAAATGACAGATCAACCAACATCATCAAAACAGCAAGGCCAAGGGAAAATTCCTCCTACCTTGACCAAAGTACCAGAGATACTAGCATTGCAGACTCCTCTCAAAGAGGAAAAGGGCAAAAAAAGGGATCGAGAAGAGGCCACACCTGTAAGTGGGCCAACGGAGCAACCAGAGGAAAAGAGGCAGAGAGTGGATCCTCTGCCTGAAGAGGAAGTTATAGAGGAGATCACAGAAAGTCCAACAAGTGAGAGGGAAACCAACCCACAGACATCCCTAGTGGTAGAAACATCCACTAGCTCTCATGGACAGCAATTGGGGAAACAACATAGTGTGGAAATTTCCTCAGCATGGCCACAAAGGAAGCAGAGTTCTGATATTAAAAGAACATTCACAGACATCAAAGCACAGAATGAGCCAATAAGACTGCAGCTTTATGATCAATTTCTCAAAATGACCCCCGCCAAATAGCAAAGGTTGATGTCTGCATATGACATTAAGGAAGGAAAGATGATCTTAAGCCACTTCAAGCCTAATGTGCAGCAGCTGATTATATTAGAACAAATCTGGAAGCTCTTGCCAAAGACATTCACCCTATGGACCAGATTGAGTTGCACAAGCAAACTGGTGAGATGGTCTACTCCACATTGGCAGACAAAGCCATACTAGCTCAACAATTACAGAATTCATTGAACAACACATCTACCCAACTAGAGTTGGAAAAGGCATCTTCTTTGGCCAAGGACAATAGGATAAAGTCCTTGGAAGAAATTATCATTGAGCTGGGACATGATCCCAAGGATGCCAAGGGAATAAAAGCACTAATGAAGAAAAAAGAGGATGACATAGCTACCCTCAGGAAACAATTGAAATTACCAATTACTATGCATCCACAAACCACAGAGGTTGTGCAAGAGAAAGCAGAAGAAGACATGATGGATTTGCTAATAAAAATGAATCAAAGACTAAGTGAAATAGAGCAGGCTTTGGAGAAAGCATTACAGGAAAAGCAGGGAGTGTTGACCTCCCAGCCATCTCAAATAGCTCCTACAGTTACAACAGCAGTCCCTCCTACTTTTTCTGATATCAACAGCACCAAGTACTTCAGCAACAACAGCAGCAGGCAGTAGCACTACCATGACCACTGAGGAATTGATAAAGGCTATGGAGGATCTAAGACTCCAAGTATCAGAATTAAAGGATGCTAAAGAGAAATCGGCCAAGTTGGAAATAAGTTATGACAAATCTAAAATGACTATGGCAGAAAAAACAAGAGAAGTAAAGGCATTGGAGAATAAAGTAAAGGCATTGGAGAAGGACCTCTCTTTAGACAAGCCTCTGGGAGAAATCAGAGGCATTTTGTGGGCTAACATCAGTGAATCAATTAGTAATGTATGGAAATCATTATAGATAATTCATGAGCAGATTGATTTGGTGACAACAACTCAAGGAGAGATTCAAAAGGCCAGGGATTTATTGGGACACATGCCCGAATAGGCCAATAGGCTAATACAGTTTTTGAACACCCACACCAAGGAAGAACTGGCAGCGCTGGATATCAGGGATAGGAGAGGCACCATTCTAACTGTCAAAAGAGTGCTGACCATGAGGAACTTCATACAAAATCTGGAAAGGAAGTGCCAGGAAATGCAAGTGGAGATAAATGCTTTCACACAGAAGTTTACAGCTTTGGAGGAAAAGGGTCTGCCCAGTTTATTAACCAATGACTGTAGACTGATGACACATGCAGACTATGCTCACAGGTTGAATACATATGTGGATAATCAATTCACAGCATCATCAAGTTCTGCAGGAGAGAAGGCACTCCCATTTGGACAAAGCCTGTATGACAATTTAGAAAATCTGTTTTTAATTGAGCATGAAGTGAGACATCTTTTCACAGTCCAGCCTACTTTCTTCAGGTACACGGATGCTGATGAAACTCTAATAAAAATGCGTAGACACCAATTACCAGATAACCAGTGGTGGCAAAGCATGTTAGAGATCCTGTAGGCATATCTCTGATTTCTTTATATCTTTGGGAAATCAAAAGTTTGTGTCACGCACCATAAAGTGAAAAATAGGAAGGGACGAGAATCAAGCTGGAGAGCAACAACGTATTAAAGATGGTCCAGATGCAGCCGAGAGAGCCGGGACAACAACGCGCAATATCAGCGGAAATATCCACCGGCCGACTCACTAAGCAAACAGTCAACTCACCTTACCAAGTGAGTGGCCAGCACAACAACATTCACTTCTACATTTATTTCTTCCTGTTCCCAAAATCATTTACTCCTCCTGTAGAGTAGGTGGAAAAAGTTATTGCTAGATATTATCTCATTGAGATATTTTGTAAACATTTTTGTACAAATACCTCCCCAAGCTAAGTATTAGGGGTTGGTGATACCATTCTGGAACTGCGCTGTAACTTTGAGAACTCTTCTGAATAAAAGGTTGCTAGAATGCTTTGTTTTTGAACTCTCTGGTTGTGGAATTGATGGCAAAAAACTATGTTGCAGAATTCTCGAATTATTTCATGGATCGATTAGTCTTTTTAACTCATGTCTTACTGTTTCTGTGCTTTATATATCATTTATATATCATATTCTAAATTACAGGGAAAAAGAATAACGCAGAACTTACTTAACTGTACTCTGTGTTCAATCCCTATTATTTTAAAATGTTTTCTTCAGGACTATCATAAGCAGGAATTCTTAATTGCTCTTGTTTTCCTGGTTCTTACATCTTGAATATAACTGAGGAATTCTTAACTGCTCTCTGGCAATATTCATCCACTTTCCCTCTGTCAACATGATGAAGGATTCTTGATTGCCCTTCACCTCCTGACTCCATTTCACCTGATTTCAGCTTACAGTTTGTTCCATGGTTAATTACCTTGCTCTGTAGTTCCTCCCTCTGTCAAAGAAACTGTTAACTCAAAATCATGCCCCTGATAGGCTGCTGATCAGGAAGACCTTATGTAACTCTTTCAAACCAACTTTTGGCTGAGGCTTAGCCTCCTCAACCTGAGAGGGCTCTCTCAAAGGTTAATGATTTTGATAAAGATTAGATGGCTAACTCTATGAAACAAGTGAAAAATATGAATGGTTGAACATGATCAGTAAACATCCATTGGGCTTATGGAGTCATCAACACCTCAATATAACAATGAACTCAACCTTACATGGAAGTCAGGGCATTCAACATTTAAACATTCAGAACATAAACTCATATGGGACCACACAGTTTATAAATGTATACAGGAAGTCAGAGCACATTCAGTGAATTCTGAGTGATTATACATCCATACCACTGTAAGAATTAAGAAAAGGACAACATCACATATTCTGAACATAACAAATCCTTCATGAATCCTGAGAAGTAAAGTCAAGCATGTATTACTGAGAATGAGTCTTTACATAGGCCAAATACAAGCTTTTCATAAAATTTCCAACCCTTTGTTAATTCGACCTCTTGCTCTATATAAAGCATTTACAATTAGGATTCCATCATCCCTCATTAAGAGAATTCGAATTTGCCATCAGTGACACCTATTCTAACCATAAAACAAACCATTAATTAGAACTAGTTGTTAACTAGAAGTGCTAGTGACCTAATACAACTAGGAGTGTAACACCTTATTATGATTACAACAACCTTAGCTAAACATTTAAAACATTATTTGACACCTAAAACTCCATGAATTCGAATTTGATGAAGCCTCCCACGTGGTCACCCAACTGCTGATGACAAACCCTAGAAATTAGGGAACATGTTTCCCTGTTTTTAGGTTTAGATCCTTGAAAATTGGCACGTGGGACAGAGCCTTTATCTCTTCATCCATAACACATTTTATGAAACTGAAGGAGTTTTTTGTAGCCCATGTTGTCCAAAACAAAAACCTCTCCTGGTTTTTTAAAACATTTCTCCAGCTGTCCAGAAACTGTCCTTGAAAAACACGTGGCCAACAGGAAAAATCCGTTTTCTGAAAGTAGGGTCTCAATGAAAGCTTAGTATCTCCCAACTGAAAACACTTATGAATAAAGTGAGATAGGTTATTGTATATGGAGAGTTTATAAAGAGAAACCTCCTTCAGAATTCCAAAATACATTTTCTTGTAACCGGAAACGGATCTTGAAAAAGACTGCTAAAACCAGAAGACAAAGCTTGACTTTCAGCAATTTCGTAGCGCAAGTTTAACCATAAATTTCTCCCACCTCAAAATGGAATTGAAGAAACTGAAAGAGGTTTATGTAGTGCAGCATGTTAGGAAGAAAAGCCTCTTTCAGTTTGCAAAATTAAGTTCTCGGCTACTCAGGAAAGCTTTTGGAAGTTAACTAGTAAAAACAGTTTTTCTGCTAAAACAGGCTGCTACAGGGGTTTCGTAGCGCGCTACGAAAACTCTTAGTTCAGTGATTTCGTAGCTACTTTCAAAATTTCTCCAAAATGATGTGAGATATGACTTATAAACACCTGGTAAGACTTCTAAAACATGGAATGAGGCTGTCAAACATTATTTGGAAAAGAGATATGATCTTAAAAGACTTCTAACCTTATGACCTAACCCTTAAAGCATGAAATGACCTAGAGACCCTTTAACACCATGACTAGAAGAAGGGTTTGTAAATGAGAATGACACTAATTGTGATGAGATGACTCAAAAATCATAAGACTATGACTAGAAACAAGGCAACTTACCAAAGCTTAGAGACAAAGATTTTAGGGTGATAACAGTGGCTCCACTAGGGATAGTGTGCCCTTGTGGTATACTAAGAACTTGTAGCTCCAGTGCCGCTATCCATCCTCTAGAAGAAAACTCTGAACCTCTGCCCAATTTTATCCTCAAGCCTTTAATGATTTCTGAATGAAGAATTCAAACTGCACCTACTGAAACAGATGCTCAGTCAACCTACCCTGAGCTTATTTGCACATTCCTACCTACCCTATCAGCTGCATTCTCCAATTGTAGCTCAAGGAACATGAAACTTCCAATGAAGCCAATCATCAATCTGATCTGAAACTTGGATCTCCTTATTGTGCTTGAAGCATAAATAAACCAGATACTGAAATAACCAAGGAAGCATGAGGTGTAATTGTTCTTCAAGATGAACATATAATTGGAAGCCTGAACAGTAAATCTTTTCCATGTAGTCAGCTATAGGGTCAAAAAACACATGGTTAGTTTGATGATTCTCATAACATTCTATATCTTCAAACAACTGATCCTCAGCCACACCAAATTTATTTGATATGCTATCCAACTGCCTTTCTAAATGATGCCCACAAACAATGTAATTTTCTTCATTATAGAGATCATTCTTTGATGCAAGCTGCTGCAAGGAATCACAAAAATGAACAACCTTTTCCTCCGCCTGAGGGTCATAAAAAATTTCCTCCAGTATTTCTTCTTGCTGTGTGTAATCATTTTCATCTTCATTATGATTCGAAGACTGAGAAGTCTGCTGCATCTCTACATCAATCTCAGAGGATGTAATATGATTTTCATAAGTAAACCCCTGCTGATCTTCATGCTGCATTTCATGAGATGTTATACTTTCTTCTTGGTGCTGAAATGCATTGTTATGAAGAGCCTCTAAAATTTCTTCATCCATAAATTCATCATCATCATAACAATCCTCCAAGTACTGAATAAGACTTAAAGAATGTCTACAGCAATCTTTGAGCAACAATAAGGAAGGATGATATTCTTTATACATGTCATAGAACACATCATGGAAATCAGCAAGAGAATATAATGAACCATTTTCCAAACTTTTATACCAAGACCATGCTTTTCCTTCTAAAGTGGTCATAAACATCCTCATGAGACAATCCTCAGGAAAGTGAACCTTAAGACTGCGTACATGCATATGAAACCTAACCAAATGAAGAGCAGAATTGTCTTTCTTTTCATCTTTGAATATCGGAAGATCCTCTAACCAATCAACATTTGGCATAGGATTTGGAAAACCAGGGATATGATACCGATTCATAGGAGCATACCTGGCATTCATTCTTGCAATGGAATTCATCTTGAAACTTCATCAAACTACTGATCTTCTAGCAGTGGAGTCACCTTCCAATTTCTTATTCGATGTGTGGAGTCGCCAAGGTAGTTTTGCAGCCTCAAAAAGATGTCTGAGCTCCTGCTACCTTCAGAAGTTCAGCCATTGATTTCGGGAATGAATAATCTTCAGGCTCCCGGCAGACGCACCAAAATGTTAACTCAAAATCATGCCCCTGATAGGCTGCTGATCAGGAAGACCTTATGTAACTCTTTCAAACCAACTTTTGGCTGAGGCTTAGCCTCCTCAACCTGAGAGGGCTCTCTCAAAGGTTAATGATTTTGATAAAGATTAGATGGCTAACTCTATGAAACAAGTGAAAAATATGAATGGTTGAACATGATCAGTAAACATCCATTGGGCTTATGGAGTCATCAACACCTCAATATAACAATAAACTCAACCTTACATGGAAGTCAGGGCATTCATCATTTAAACATTCAGAACATAAACTCATATGGGACCACATAGTTTATAAATGTATACAGGAAGTCAGAGCACATTCAGTGAATTCTGAGTGATTATACATCCATACCACTGTAAGAATTAAGAAAAGGACAACATCACATATTCTGAACATAACAAATCCTTCATGAATCCTGAGAAGTAAAGTCAAGCATGTATTACTGAAAATGAGTCTTTACATAGGCCAAATACAAGCTTTTCATAAAATTTCCAACCCTTTGCTAATTCGACCTCTTGCTCTATATAAAGCATTTACAATTAGGATTCCATCATCCCTCATCAAGAGAATTCGAATTTGCCATCAGTGACACCTATTATAACCATAAAACAAACCATTAATTAGAACTAGCTGTTAACTAGGAGTGCTAGTGACCTAATACAACTAGGAGTGTAACTCCTTATTATGATTACAACAACCTTAGCTAAACATTTAAAACATTATTTGACACCTAAAACTCCATGAAGTCGAATTTGATGAAGCCTCCCACGTGGTCACCCAACTGCTGATGACAAACCCTAGAAATTAGGGAACATGTTTCCCTGTTTTTAGGTTTAGATCCTTGAAAATTGGCACGTGGGATAGAGCCTTTATCTCTTCATCCATGACACATTTTATGAAACTGAAGGAGGGTTTTGTAGCCCATATTGTCTATAACAAAAACCTCTCCTGGTTTTTTAAAACATTTCTCCAGCTGTCCAGAAACTGTCCTTGAAAAACACGTGGCCAACAGGAAAAATTCGTTTTCTGAAAGTAGGGTCTCAAAGAAAGCTTAGTATCTCCCAACTGAAAACACTTATGAATAAAGTGAGATAGGTTATTGTATCGGGATAGTTTATGAAGAGAAACCTCCTTCAGAATTCCAAAATACATCTTCTTGTAACCGGAAACGGATCTTGAAAAAGACTGCTAAAACCAGAAGACAAAGCTTGACTTTCAACAGTTTCGTAGCGCAAGTTTAATCATAAATTTCTCCCACCTCAGAATGGAATTGAAGAAACTGAAAGAGTTTTATGTAGTTCAGCATGTTAGGAAGAAAATCCTCTTTCAGTTTGCAAAATTAAGTTCTCGGCTGCTCAGGAAAGCTTTTGGAAGTTAACTAGTAAAAACAGTTTTTCTGCTAAAACAGGCTGCTACAGGGGTTTCGTAGCGCGCTACGAAAACTCCTAGTTCAGTGATTTCGTAGCTACTTTCAAAATTTCTCCAAAATTATGTGAGATATGACTTATAAACACCTAGTAAGACTTATAAAACATGGAATGAGGCTGTCAAACATTATTTGGAAAAGAGATATGATCTTAAAAGACTTCTAACCTTATGACCTAACCCTTAAAGCATGAAATGACCTAGAGACCCTTTAACACCATGACTAGAAGAAGGGTTTGTAAATGAGAATGACACTAATTGTGATGAGATGACTCAAAAATCATAATACTATGACTAGAAACAAGGCAACTTACCAAAGCTTAGAGACAAAGATTTTAGGGTGATAACAGAAACCATACCCAACAATTCATCTTCATTGACTCCATTAACCCAATGGACTGAACTTCTCATATTTTGCACCCCTGTTATATTGAATGTCACCATCCAAAAATCAAACAAACCTTTGTACTTCATAACTAGCCTAATATACCCCAAAACCAAGCTAAATCATAAAGAGAGAGCCCTCTCTGGATGTAGATTGGCTAGAATCTGCATCTAAAAGATTGATCTGTGGTTACCTTGGCCGTATTCCATTTTCTCACAACCTGAGTGATAACAGTCAGTAGGGGGGTCCTTCCTTGATTAGGGTCCTTGGTTGTGTGGCCGAAGATTGAAAACTATTAATTTGGCTGGGCCTTCCCCCTGTGATGTTAGCAAGAAAGGGAAAATCCATGCATGCCATCAGACTGTCAGATGTTGGTGAGATCACCATTATATATGTATGACTATACCACAATGGTAACACTGCGGGTTTGCAATGTTCAATTGGGTAGTATAACGCAAATCGTCGGTAGGGTGGAGGATGATAAGTGTGAGCTCCTTGAATTTATGCACGTCGTGACCATAGATATGGAATTTCCTATTATTCACATATGTGATGCGCAATATAGCGCTCATTTGCACGCTGTGGTGAGGTGGAACACATGGTATACATGTCGTGTATACGATATATACATATATCACTCATTAAAATATGGATGTCGGGCTAATTCACACCGCTATGCATTGATGCATATTTAAGTATTCTTGTGCGAAGAGGCGTATTCTGCAGCTCAGTAAGAAAGAAAGAAAGAAATTATTTTAACGTTCACAAGGCTAAAGATAGCTTATGGGACATATTGCTTCTTCATCTGCTTAATGTATTCGACCATTTTTCTGTGAAGCTTCAAAATAAATTCTCCCAGCTTCTCGACAAACCCATCGCTAAATAGATTATCCCAAGAGCTCGCTGCCAGCATATCTGCATAACTTTCCCTGTTGTCTTTGAAGGCCTCACATTCTAAAATGAAATGTTTTTTTGTTTCCACTTTTCTGGGAGAACAAAAAATGCATACTCTTTCCTCCCACACTTCCTTTGGTCTTTTCCAGTGCCCTGTTTCACAACGGAGTTGATGAGAATTAGTCCTTGATTGAGCAATAAGAATTTTGGCTCTCCAAGAGATATTGGCCTCTATGTATGCCTTTGGTTGATGACTATGAGTGGGATTAAACACTTCAATATAGTAATTTTTCTTTCTTCCTAGCTCCTTATCCTAAGTACGTTTGTGGAACTTTTCCATAACAAACACTTTTATATCTTTGCTGTTTATGGGACACACGTTCAAGCAAATACCCCATTTACTAAACCATTTGTTATTTTGCTGCATCCAATTTTTTTTTGCTCTTGCACAATCTCTCATTAAAGACAACTTTAGGCGAACCCTCTTCCATTTGCTCAATTTTTTTTAAATACCTTATGACTCGCACCATAGAAATTACTTCAGTAGGAGCAGTCCTCGTTTCACTAAAGAAGATAGCATAAGGAACTACTCTTTTAATCTTAAATTTGTTTGTAATTAAACACAACTGATTTTTCTCAATTTGTCTCTACTGCATGTCGGATGTACTACTGGCCCATAGTCACAACCATAGAGAATCACTAGAATCAATAGAAGCTCAAAAAGAGTTTGAGTGGTTTTCCAGTCTCATAACTATGCCTCTCCACACCTATTTTGAAAAGCATAAAATGCTTTCCAACCCCCCAAAATTATTTTCTTTCTACAACCATTCCAGCTTCGATTTTTGTTGAAGTCAATTACGAGGTATTTGTAGTCTGAAACTTCTTCCAGAATGTTTCCTTCAAAGTAGAACTTATGCTGGTTATGTTTTCTTTTCTTAGAGAAAACCACTACTTTCATTTTGTTGATATTGACTTGCATCCCCACACTTCTAGAAAAATGCTCAAGGGATAGTAAGTGCTCTTGCAAACCAAGAGCCGATTTAGCAATCAAGGTAAGGTCATTTGCATACAAAAGAAGCCTTATAACAAACTTGCCCAAATAGATACCATCACCCCCTTGCAAATTTAACCACTCCTCAAGCTTGTCAATATATAAACCAAAAAGGGTAGGAGACAGTGGGCAACCTTGCTTGACCCCAATATCGCTTATAAAACTTTTAGAAATGGCTGCTAAAGTTCAAATTTTGACTTTCACCTCTTCATACAGCCTATGCATAGCTGCTCTCAAATGTTTAAGAACCCCAAGTTCCTCCATTCTGTGACAAAGCTTATCCCTAGGAATCGAGTCAAACGCTTTTCTGAAATCAACAAAGCAGTAAAAGACTTCTTCCTTTTTTCTCCCAAACTTTTTCAATGATGTTCCTTAAAGTTATACAATGATCAATTGTGGAATGTTTAGGTTTAAAACCTACTTTCCCTTTAGCACGCTTATCTCTTTCTTCTGCCCACTTGCTAATTTTGTTTTCTAGCATGCTTCCAAATAGCTTTGCAAACAAAGATTTTATCATGATGGTCCTATAATTGGAGGGATTATTGACCTCACCACTCTTGAAAAGAGGCATTTTCAGAGTAGTTGTCCAATCTATGGGGAGCCCTTGTTGTATGATAATGTTGAATATTTTTGTAATGTGAGGTGCAAGAATCTTTGAGCCCTAGATATTCTGCTTGGAGTTCAACTAAGTATTTTGCTTTTCCAACACCCAACTTCTTGATACCCATCTCTACCTCTTGTACCGTGAAGAGTTCAATATTATTGTTGACCAAGGGGGGAGGGTCAACCTTAGGAACCTGCTCATAGAGTTGTATTGCATAGTCAAACCATTTAGAAGCTGTAATATTATTTCCAATTTGTATCTTTTTCGGTTGGAGCTCCTTCCAAAATAATTTGGGATTATTTTTCCCAAGGAAGATTAGTTCTTCCCTCCTTGAAACCATGAAATCAGCCTTTTTCTTTCTTAATAACTGCTTATAAGCTTTGAGCTTTATGTTATCCTTGTTTGACTCTTTCCACATTCTCCTTGCCTTTTTGCATTCCTCGTCAAACCAAGCATTAACCGGAAAGAAATTTTTTTTAGACTTCTTAATTTTTGCTCTTTTTCACTTTGCAAGAGTGCATTTTAATTTTCTGCTTCCCGAAGAGTCTCTCTAGCATCATTTTGAAGATATTACAATTTTCTGGGGTCAAAAGAATTCTTCCCTATGGGAGATTTTGTTGGACATGCTGCATTTTTTACTCTAATTGTTTCTTTACAATCCAAGAGAAACATAAATAAATTGGCTTGTGATCTGATTTCAAGTCCTACAATGGATCTCCAATCAAAACTTCCTCCATTTTCTCACACAAACCATGTGAGAAAATTACATAATCTACCACACTTGCTCCATTGTAAGTATTGCAAGTGAAATTACCAGACTTTGCTCATCTAGTCAAGCCATTACAAATGACTAAATCAAAGGCCCAACATAGAGTAAGAAATTGTTCACCAAAGGGATTGCAGCCCTTGTCTTCTGAAATTCTTTCCCTCTGATGATTACTTTCTTTTGTAAGCCAAATAGGGTCACAATCATCTTTAATACAAATAATGCTAGCTTGTTCACTTGCAGTCCTAACTTTGAAATCACCCACTATAAGGACTTCACCTAGCTGCCAATATGTTGCAATATCCGCTTTTAAGGCTGCAAATGGATTTTTGTGGTCAAGTCCTCTACCTTTGTAGATTTTTGAAACTTGCAACGCAAAATAACATGCTTCAATTCTGATGTCGTTTCCATTTTCTGATATTTTAAACCAAATGAATTGCTTATTTAAGTCTTGTTTTTCAAACTGAATGAGACGACCTTCTTTCTCCCTTACTAAAACCATGATACCCCCATGCCCTTTGCCATTCCCTGCTACCTTGTTCCACATTGCCATCTTCCAGTATCCTTCAAACAAAGGTGTTTTACACCCTTCATGCTCATGTGTTTCTATGAGGAAAATTATGTCTCTATCTTCCGCAATAGGCCCTAACCCATGTCCTCGTCTCCATGGGTAACCTCTGTAGTTCCAACAAACTAATATTAAGGAACCTGGGTATGACTTGATTGCTATTTATTTTGACATGCAAGACTCACATTTGAGTCTTTGTCCCTGCTTTCCCATACTAACTTTGCTTTCTGATTTCCTATTGAAGAGTTTGTTGCCTCTTCTTTATTACCATCTTGTTGCTCTGTTTTGGAAGGAGGTCCAAATTGTGCTATCATAGCTTTGCATTTATAAATCCATGCTCTCTTGCCTTCATCCTTTGCCTTTATAAATCCATGATCTATAAGTATGTTCCTGTTCAAATTAACTTTTAGCTAATGTTGACCAACATAAAAATAAAAAAATAGAAATCTAAATAATGTTTATGTTCCTTTCTCCAATAAATAATAATAATGAAAATAGAAAAAATTAATGTTACCCGAAACAAAAATGAAAATAATCATATAGATAAAAAAGTTAAAAGTTAATACAATTATCTCATGTGTTTAATAGTTCTTTTATCATATAAGTTGAATTTGAATGGGTCATAAATTTACCTTCAACAATTTTTTTTACCACATTAAAATTCAAATTTAGGTAAAATTTTAAACATCTTTACTCTTTACTAAATCCACTACCATTTCTTAAATCAAAGTAAAAAAGTTAATTCAATAGAAAGAATCCAAAATCTTGCTCTAAAACTTTTTAATATTTCTTTTAATTAATTATTTATAAAATGATTCTTTAAAAGGAAAACCATATCTATGGATATATTAAAATCTCTATGCACATAAATATTTCCACTTCAAAATGTAGTGTTATTATAAATTTTGCTATCATGTCATGTAAAAAACATCATTAAATCTAATATTAATATGGAAAGATTACTATTAATATTAATATTATTCAACTTAATAACTTTTAATTAATACAATATTAAATTTAATATATATATATATATATATATATATATATATATATATATATATATATATATATATATATTATTTTATTTTATATATGATAATGATATATATTAACTCTAGATATATATGGGAGGGAAGAACAAAGACATAGAATGATAGAGGTGAAGAGATAGAGGGAGTGCAAGAAAGGAGGAGAGAGGGAGGGATAAAAAGATGGAGTTGGAAGGAGAGAAAGGGAGGGAATAAGAAAGATATAGAGAGAGAGAAATGGAGAGAGAGAGGGAGTGACAAGGAAGAGATGGAGAGAGAATATTTATGCTTGGGGGTGAGATAGAGAGACAAAGAAGGAGAGATGGAGAGAAGGGGGCAGATAATGAGAGAGGGAGGGAGATAGTGACAGAGTTTGAGGGAAGAGAGAGAGAGAGTTGAGGGGGAGAGATAGAGGGAGGTGGTGGAGAAAGGGAGAGAGAAGAAGGAAGAGAGCAAGGACATTAGAGAGAGAACGAGAGAGGAAGGTAAGAAGAAAGACACATAGAGAGAAAGGTGGAGAGAGTGAGAGGGAGTGATAAGGGAGATGGAGAGAGAGGAGAGGAGGGAAGAGAGATAGAAGGGGGGGAGAGAGGGACAAAAGGGGAAGAGAGAGAGTGAGGGAGAGATAGATAGATATGGAAAAAGAGTGTATGTTTTGGGGTGGATATAGAAAGACAAAAGAGATACAGAGGGAGATATGGATATAGATGGAAGGCGAAGAGAGGGAATAAGAGAGAGATAGAGAGAGGGAGAGATAGATAAATATGGAGAGAGAGCATGTGTGTTTGGGAGGGGGGTTGAGATAGAGAGACAAAGAAGGAGAAATGGAGGGAGATATAGATATAGATGGAGGGGAGATAGGTAAGAATATTTCTTGCAACAGATGCATTTATTTAAGTGTAGATGGTGATTTCTAATCCTATTTGATTGCTTGCATTGAAGAAAATAAACTAAATTAGAGGGGAGAGGAGGAATGAAGAGAGAGAGAATGAGAGGAGGGAGGGAGGGAGATAAGGCTAAGAGAGATATAGGGAGACACACATATGGAGGGGGAGAGAGGAGGAGAGAGGGATGGAGAAAGTGACAGGGTTGGGGGGAGAGAGAGAGAGAGAGAGAGAGAGATGGGAGGAGAGAAAGGGATAGAGAGGAAGGATGAGAGAGAGGAGGAGAGAGGGAGGGATAGAGAGGAGGAGAGAGGGATGGACAAAGAGATGGAGTTGGAATGGGATAAAGGGAGGGAAGAAGAAAGACATGGAGAGAGAGAAGTGGAGAGAGAGAGTGAGTGACAAGGGAGAGATGGAGAGAGTGTGTGTATGTTTGGGGGTGAGATAGAGATACAAAGAAGGAGAGAAGGAGAGATGAAGGGATATATATATATATATATATATATATATATATATATAGAGGGAGAGAGAGGATATATTTCTTACACTAGATGCATTGATTTTAACATACATGGTGATTTATAGTACAATTTGATTGCTTTCACTAGATGCATTTGTTTCAATGTAGATGTTGATTTCTAATCCTATTTGATTACTTGCACTAGATGCATTGATTTCAGTGTAGATGTTTTCTAATCAGGGAAAATTTTAGGGGCTAATATTTGTAGGTGGGCTAATTTTCCATGATTTTTCTAAAGAAAAATATTTGCCAATTTCCATTTTTTATAAAAATGATTTGCCCAAATTTTACAATATAAAATTATTTTACCTTAAAAATGACCAACATTATATAGGGAGTATATATAAAATCATTATAAATTTTAATACTTTTACAAATACATCAATAAATATTTTATAGTTTGCATATTAGGGACTAGTGAGATTCACCAATGTTTTCAAACTTTAAGATAATTTTCCATCCTTAAAATTTTCCCTGCTTCTAATTCTATTTGATTGCTTGCATTGGATGCATTGAATTCAATGTAGATGGTTATTTATAATCCTATTTGATTTCTTGCACTATATGCATTGATTTCCTTGTAGATGGTGATTTATAATCCTATATGATTGCTTGCACTAGATGCAATGATATCAATGTAGATGTTGATTTCTAATGATATTTGATTGCTTGCATTAGATGCATTGATTTTAGTGTAAATGTGATTTCTAATCTAATTTGATTACTTGCACTAGATGCATTGGTTTTAGTGTAGATGTTTTCTAATTCTATTTGATTGTTTCCACTGTTAGTGTCATTTTTTGAAGCCTTCCTCCAGTGATAAAACATGCTCTTACAAAGTGATTTTAAAGTGTTAAGGTCAAATTTTGTCATTTCAGTGAGTCTTCAAGTAAAATTTGGTCACTAGGTATTAGGTCTAGAGTTTTCTTTCACTCCTTTCAAAGTTGTTCAAATGCCGGTACATGTCACCATTTAGCTGAGTGTACCATCATTCAGAGGGTTTCATCATCATGTCAGGTTCCAATGGGTTATTTTACACCTTGTTCATGCTTCAGTTGTGCCTAGGTAAGGTTCATTTCCCTCTCCTAGGGTTTTGAAGGTAATTTCTCTTGGATGGTTAAATCATCAACAAAAATTGTATCCTGATGTTCATACACCTTCCCCTATCCTTAATGTACCTTATTAAACACTTCCCATCACTGATATCCCTCAAATTCTTCATTTTCGCACAAACCCTAGTTTTTTGCTACAATTTGACAATTTTCTAGGCGACGCCTGTGCTTTGCCCTTTTTAACCCCTTCCCCTCAATAAATATTTTAAATTCCACTTTCCTACTTTCTAACATCCCTCCCTACTTCCCAAAATTTTCTCAAGAATTTAAAAGCCCCTTTTTCCTTTCATTTCACTTCATTTTGACAAATCCCTTGTTCCACACATCGCGATAGGTTTTACTCAAATGATATTTCTAAGCAATAAAAAATTAATTTGGAATAAGTGAGAGGTTTTTGTCCATAATAGGCCAAGGAAAAAAAACGTCCTTCACTTTTTACACAGGTGTCATGGTTTTAGAGAAATGTCAAAAATGCAGTTGCCTTAGGAGAATTGATGCACCTCTGAAGTGACCTTGTGAAAATCAATATTTCTCTTAGCTTGGTTGGCCAAATGACTTTTGTGATGAGTAAAATGATAACTAGATACCAAGATCTTTTCAATGAGCTATCAAGAGCTTAATTTGGAGTTGAGGAAGACCTTCAAAAGTTTACTGCAACAGATCTCTGCATTTAGGCAGTCTCATTTTGCACATTTTGACCAGTCTTGGGAGATTGGATTTTTGACAGGGAAAATGACCTCAAAATTGAAAAATTCAAGTTGTGTTTGAAAGTATACTCGATAAGCTTTCCAACGAGCTATTACACAGCCAATTTGGACATCATAAAGGCTATCAAAAGTGATTCTGAAGTCGGTGCTACGCACCTGACAACCAAGCCCCAAAATTCTCCAAAATCACTCAATTTACCTCAAAATCTCTCAATTTGCCTCTTGACAAATAAGTAAATCAATTCTTCTTGATTGAAAAGGGTTTGTATCAAATTTTGGTGATGTTTTCACTCATGAAATTAGAACCCTAGTTTTGACACAAAATTGTCCCCTAAAATTCACAAATTGTCTTATAAGTTTGGTAAGCTCACTCACCTATTGTTTTCTTATCTAGTCCATTTTTCTATTGTTTCCTAGCTACCATTCCCTCATATAAATCTCCCAAACCCTACCTCACATACACAAACTTCACTATCCATGAAATCTTATTCCCTAAATTCCCAAAGCCCTAGTTGCTTCAAAGTTGTCTTGCAAAATTGTCGAGGGTTTGTTGGGTCCCTATAATACTAGTGATTACCCCATTACTATTGTAGTTATACCCCTTATTAATATTGTTGTGCCCCTATTTCCCCCATATTGTTATTACTGTGCCCCATAGAATCCCTTTATTGTTATTTTTGTGGCTTTATATTATTATTGTTAGGTCGGCTGGGTTATATTGTGACTCCTTAGACTCCTATATATAGAAAGGAGGTTTTTTCATTGGAATCATCAAAGAATTGTTCATTTATTTCATGTAAAGGAGGTTCCCCCCTCGAAGAGGTTGAATTCTAAGGCGTTGATCTATCTTTTCTATCTTTTCTTGAGCTGGTTTCATAACATTTGGTATCAGAGCTTTGGATTCTAGGGGTTCGCTGCTCTAAACAGGTCATCGTGGAATTTTCGCTATAACTTTTTTTTCTGCGATGTTTCAGAAGCTAAAAAAAAACCCATTTGAGAAGACATCGCGTTGAATCCTAGGTCTGAATTTTAGAGCTTTTTGCGCTATATTTGCGAAGATATGATCTGAGGAAGTTGGTCTTTTTACAGACTCCTGAATTACATTCCAAACAGGTGACATGGGGAAAATCATCATAACTTTTTCCCTGAGCATTGGATTGAAATTTCGTAAGAAGGTGAAAAAAGAGGACGGACTTTAGTTTCTTGTATATATTTTTCAGAGCCAAAGGACGAAACAGTGACTCATGGAATGTCGTACAAGTTCACTCTACTGAATTAGTCTATAATCAGGTCACTGTGGGAGATTTCGCATAACTCTTCCTTGGAGAATCCAAATTGGATCAGACTGGTGGAATTGGAAAGAGGACACAGAGGGCTACCACAGGTTGCAATTTCAGAACTGGGTGATCTGAAAATACAGAGATACATCAGAGGCAATATTGAGCTCCTACAAAGTGAAAAAAAGGTGTGTAGATTCTTTTAATTTTTTTTCTTAAGAGTGGTTTGAAAATTTATTTTGAAGGAATTAAAAGGGCTAGTAGAGCATTATTATCGATAAATGATGCCCCGAGGAAAGAAAATGCAAACACCTAGTAAGGAACCTGAAAGCTCTAGCATGACTCATGAAGAAGAAGAAGAAATGCTATATGATATATCAAAATTACAAGAACAAGTGCAACAAGTGTCACTTGCACAAAAAGCAACAGAATCTAAGATGGATGGTTTAAGGAAAGATGTAGAAGCTAAGATGGATGGTTTAAAGAAAGGTGTAGAAGCTAAGATGGATTGTTTAAAGAAAGTCGTAGAAGCTAAGATGGATGGCATGGAAGCAAAGGTGAATGGCATGGACGCTAAAATTGATGGCATGGATGATAAGATGGAAGAATTGAAGATAAATATGAATAAGTTGCTACAAGAAATGGTCAATAATGGTGAAAGGGTACTAAAGCAAACTCATGATGAGAACAAAAGAAATGTTAATCATGATTCCATAGACTTTAATGTTGGATCGAAGACTCACCATATTCCAAAAATCGATATGAGGAAGTTTGATGGCAAGGATCTCGCCACATGGATATTACAGATGGAGCAATTCTTCGATCTCAATAATGTGCAAAACACACAAAAGGTACGTATGACAACTTTATATTTGGAACCAAATTAGTTTGTATGGTATCAATGGCTTTGCTCTCGTAAACAATTTATCACTTGGGAAATTTTTACGGAAGAATTGATAGCACATTATGAGGATACAAAAAGCAACACTTTTTTTATCCAATTGATAAGTCTCAAAAAAAAGGGTTCAATAATGGAGCACTTTGAGGAGTTCCAAAAATTGAACATAAGGGTAAAAGATATTCCAGAGGAGCATAGGATTGATGTGTTCATAGGGTCTTTAAGGGATAATATCCAACATGATGTTCACCTTTGGGAACCTGATTCATTAGAGAAGGCATTTAGGTTAGCAAGAAAAATGGAAAGCAAAATTATGGCAACTAGGAAGCATACCATTCACAACTATAAAGACAGAAGTGTTGTTGCCCCTAGTCTTCCACAACCTATAAGGTGGACACCACAACAATTGGAAGAAAAAAGAGAAAAAGGGCTTTGTTACAGTTGTGATAGCAAATACACTAAAGGTCATAAATGTGCTGAGAAGAAATTATTCTACATAGATTGTGAAGAGGAAGAAGAAAAGGAGCAAGAAAGGTCAAAAGAAGAGGATATACTCCAGGAACAAAGCCTAGATGAAGAACAAATAAATCCGACCATATCTTGTAATGCATTGGCGGGAATTACCACTCCTCAAACCATCAAGATAAAAGGACAAATCAAGAAGAAAAAGGTAATAGTGTTGATTGATTCAGGAAGCACCCACAATTTTATTCATTGTAAGGTAGCAAAAGAATTGAATTGCCTCCTATATCCAGCACCAAAGTGTCAAGTGATGATTGCAAATGGAGGAATAATAAATTGCTTTGGAAAGTGCCATAATATCAAGCTATCCATGGGAGTATATGTATTGACTAGCCCAATGATTTCCATTCCAATGGGAGGTGCTGACGTTGTACTAGGAGTCCAATGGCTACAATCCTTGGGTACAATAGCTTTTAATTTTCAAGAACTTTTATCAAATTTTCTACGGAAGGAAAGGAAGTTGAATTAAGGGGTATTGCAGGGAAACTAGAAAAGATAATCAGCTCCAATGGTATGACAAAGCTTCTAAAAAAGGAGCAAAGAGGTGTAATTGCACAATTATGTTCGCTAGATATTTCCACATCGGAATCATATATTTCTCCAGATCTCCAAAAAGTCCTGGAAAACTATTCCAAGGTATTTGAGACTCCCAAAGGTCTCCCACCTATGCGTGATCATGATCATGCTATTCATCTGATTCCAAGAAGTGTTCCTCCAAACATCAGGCTGTATAGATATCCCTATGTCCAAAAGAGTGAAATTGAACGTATGGTTGCAGAAATGCTAGAGGCTGGTATAATTCAACCGAGTCAAAGTTCTTTCTTTGCTCCAGTAGTATTGGTGCACAAGAAGGATGGATCATGGCGCATGTGTCTGGATTATAGGGAGCTCAACAAGCTCACTATTAAAGATAAGTTCCCCATTCCTGTCAGTGGTGAATTACTAGATGAATTGCATGGATCAATTTACTTCACCAAGTTGGATCTTCGTTCAAGATATCATCAAATCAGAATGAAGGCTGAAGAAATTCCGAAAACAACATTTAGAACTCATGAGGGTCATTATGATTTTTTGGTCATGCCTTTTGGCCTTACCAATGCACCTTCAACATTTCAAGGTTTGATGAATTCAATTTTCAAACCATTCCTTAGAAAATTTGTGTTAGTATTTTTTGATGATATACTAATCTACAACAAGTCTTGGAAGGATCATGTTGAACATGTTGATAGGGTGCTACAACTATTGGAGGAGAAACAATTATATGCAAAAAGATCCAAATGTTTCTTTGGAGTCCAGGAGGTGGAATATCTGGGTCATATTGTATCTCATGAAGGAGTTAAGGTAGACCCTTGCAAAATTAAAGCCATTAAGGAATGGAAAATCCCCACATCCATAAAGCATCTGCGAGGATTTCTCGGGTTGACAGGGTATTATCGCAAGTTTGTTAAGAATTACGGGAGAATAGCAGCACCTTTAACAACATTATTGAAGAAAGATGCATTTTCATGGACTCCGGAAGTAACAAAGGCCTTTGAACATCTTAAAGAGGCAATGTGCCAAGCACTGGTCTTAGCTACACCGGACTTCACAAAAACCTTTATTGTGGAATGTGATGCTTCAGGAAATGGAATTGGTGCTGTTCTAATGCAAGATGAAAGACCCATTGCTTTTGAAAGTCGTCCAATCAAGGGAAAGTTTTTAAGCAAATCTATTTATGAGAAGGAAATGTTGGCAATACTCCATGCACTTAAGAAATGGTGACCCTACCTAATGGGAAGACACTTCAAGGTAAAAACAGATCATGATAGCCTTAAATACTTTTTAGAACAAAGATTATCCTCTGAAGAGAAACAAAAGTGGGTCACAAAGATGTTGGGTTATGACTTTGAAATCATCTACAAAAAAGGGAAGCAAAATGTGGTGGCAGATGCACTCTCAAGAAAGGATGAGGATGTGGAAGCATTGTTGTGCGCCATTTCTATTATCCAACCAGATTGTATAAATGAGGCAAGGGAGGAATGGAAGAATGACGAAGAAGTGTGGGCACTTATTCGAAATTTACAACAAGATTCTAGTACGTCTGATACATTTAGCTGTCAAAATGATTCGTTATGGTACACAGATCGCTTATACCTCTGTAAGAATTCCCAACTACAACAAAAGATTATTATGGAATTGCACACTTCTCCCTTAGGAGGGCACTCAGGATTTTTAAAAACTTACCATAGGGTTAAGAAGGAATTTTTTTGGGATGGCCTTAAATCATATATTCAAAATTTTGTGGCGGAATGTTTGGTTTGCCAACAAAATAAAGTTGAAACAATTAAGACAACGGGTCTATTACAACCTTTATCCATTCCAAGCCAACATTGGGAGGAGGTTTCAATGGATTTTATCACAGGTTTACCCAAGTCTGAGGGAAAGAGTGTCATCATGGTGGTAGTTGACAGACTTACCAAGTATGCACACTTTTGTGCATTATCACATCCATTTAAAGCCAATACAGTTTTTACTGCATTTATGGAAACAATTCAAAAGCTACATGGAAACCCAAAGATTATTGTAAGTGACAGAGATCCCATTTTCACTAGAAATTTTTGGACAGAATTATTTTCTTGTCTTGGTACTCAGTTAGCTCGTAGCTCACCTTATTGTCCTCAATCTGATGGGAAAACTGAGATAGTAAACAAATGTTTAGAAGGATATCTTCGTTGCTTTGTATCTGATAAACAGACACAATGGGTCAAATGGTTGCCTCTGGCTGAATGGTGGTATAACACTTCCTTCCATACAGCAACAAAAATGACCCCATTTATGGCACTTTATGGGTATCAACCACCATCCATCACATCATATTTAAGAGAAAATTCTAAGGTTCAGGCAGTGGAACATCACATCAAACATCAACAACAAGTCCTCCAACTCTTAAAGGATAACCTTGTGTTGGCACAGAATAGAATGAAACAACAGGCAGATCAACATCGCAGTGAAAGAAGTTTTGATGTAGGTGATTGGGTATTCCTACGGCTACAACCATATAAGCAAATGTCCCTCAAGCAAGCTAAGAAGGATAATAAATTATCACCAAAGTATTATGGTCCGTACAAGGTGTTGCAAAATATTGGTACTATGGCATACAAATTGGAGCTTCCTCCAGCTTCTCGATTGCACCCAATTTTCCATGTTTCATGTTTAAAGAAGGTTATAGGCAACAAGCTCCCAGTTCAAACAATATTGCCAGAACTTGATGAGGAAGGAAAAATTATATTGGAACCGGAAGCAGTCACAGAAACAAGAACTCGACAGCTACAAAATCGATCAATTTCGGAGTATCTTATCAAGTGGAAGAACTTATCCGCTGAAGATTCCACATGGGAGGATGAGAATTTTATGCAGAAATATCCAGAACTACTCAAGCATTGAGGACAACACTTTTTTGAAGGAGAGGGGCATATTGGGTCCCTATAATACTAGTGATTACCCCATTACTATTGTAGTTATACCCCTTATTAATATTGTTGTGCCCCTATTGCCCCCATATTGTTATTACTGTGCCCCATAGAATCCCTCTATTGTTATTTTTGTGGGCTTATATTATTATTGTTAGGTCGGTTGGGTTATATTGTGACTCCTTAGACTCCTATATATAGAAATGAGGTTTTTTCATTTGAATCATCCAAGAATTGTTCATTTATGTAATGTAAAGGAGGTTTCCCCCTCAAAGAGGCTGAATTCTAAGGCGTTGATCTATCTTTTTCTATATTTTCTTGAGCTGGTTTCATAACAGGGTTTTTTTTATTTCTTATTGTTTTCACTCCCTTGTATGATTTTCCCACATCCCATCCCCACGCACTAAATTTCCCTAATTCCCTTCCCCTTTCCCTCTCCCATTGACACTCACCTTATCCCCTATCACTAAACCCCAAACCCTATACATATTACATACTATTCCCCAAACCCTAATTCCCCTTTCCTAAACCCTATCATTCCCTAGTAACCCTACAACTAGCATCAAAACCTTCCTTTCCACTTATATTACCAGTCTACCCATCAAATCCCAAAGAAGAAAACAACAGTCACCTATACTTCAAGAAAATCTCTTCATACTCATCATTCACCCACACTACCTTTTTTTCCTCACTAGCATTTACAGTCAATCAAGCCAATGGGCAGTGATTATGGAGATTTTGTCCTTGTGGACCATGATATGACACAAGAAGTGAGTGTCATGGACTTGGATGCTCAAAATCCAAGGAGTGTCAAAGATTTGATCATCAAGGAAAAATATTGGTAATGCAAGGACAAAGAGGCTAAAGGCCAAGCTAAGAAGAGTTTTGAGGGACAAGAAAGAGCAAGACAAACTCAAGATCTTGGCTGAAGCCTCATTGGCTCATCAAAGCACCTGATAAGGATCACTCATGCCAAATTTCAAAAAAATTGGAGCAGTTTTGTCATTTTTGAAAAAATTTCAAGGAAAAAACAGGGTTTTTCTAGCAGGTGTGTAGCGCCACCTGGCGCTCGCTTTTGATGGGGACCTCCATTTGAAGAAAAATTCAAATTTTTTGATTCCTTATGAAAATTTATGCATGCTTAGAAATTACTAGGAAATTTTGACAAGTTTTGGACCTCCAAAAGGGCCAAAAACACTTTAAAAATGCCCTTTCTGCCACTTTTTGGCCACACAGGAAGCAGTCTTGGGAGATTGCAATTTTGGAGGGGCAAATGGACTCCAAATCCAAAAATTCAAGTTGTTCCAGAAATTCGACTCATAGGGCTTTCCAACGAGCTATCCTACACCTGATTTGGACCTCAAGAAGCCCTCCAAAAGTAGCTTGGAAAAAGCACTACGCACAAAAAAATGGCATTACACACTAAGATGAAATTGTGCCAATTTTGCTCAAAAACTCTATTTTTCGCCTAGTTTTCTTCTAGTTTGACTTTTTCTCTCTTATGGTCAAATTCATGATGTGAAATGATGTAAATTGATGTACTATGATGTAAAAATGATAAAAATTGACTTGATAAGGTAGATACATCAGTTGTAGGTGGTTTAGAGCTAAATGAATCAGTTTTCTAGGTTTTAGAGGCAAGCTGTTCCACTGCCTATTTTTGTGTTCCTAGTTTAGATATGGTTGAAACCACCCTTCTTCTCATGGATTCGACCCCTGATGGATAGCACAGGTGGTTTGGAGGTCTATATCATGTGTTTTTTCAGTCATTTGTAAATGTTGGACTCTTGTGAATGTTTTGAGAACTATTGTACATCATCTCTACAGTTTGGCAAGGAAATAGACCAAGGTTTGCAGCATTTTGTGGGATTCTTGTGGCAATGTGACTTAGTATTGTTTTCCTTCTGTGATTCAAGTTATCATATGTTTATGTGTGCCATTATCTCTCTCTTTTCTGCTTAACTAAATGAATCAAGTATAAAGGTGGAAATCATTGATGTTGCAGTGCTCTACCTTAGGGTTTCATTAGTTTTACATGTTTTCTACTATCTGAAGAGGACTCATGACACTTCCATGGCCTCTCCAACTCCTCACCAGTCTTAAAACTCTCCATTTCACCTAATTCAAAATACTAAAGCTCTTTCCTACCTCGCCCCACAGAAAGCTCTGCAAGACTGAGTTCATTCCTCGGACCCAAAACTGTCTTTCACATTTGATCCAGCAAACCACCATAAAATTCAATCAAACTCCTCTGAATATATGCCTAGCCTAAAATTAGTCTTCTCATCAGTCATCTCAAGCCTCACTTGCTATATTTTCCTGAGATTGACAAGGAGAGAGCCCTCTCCTGACCTGGTAGGGCTAGCTGCCAGGTTAAGCGTGGTTTGATGTTACCCTAGACTTGCCTTTCTCAGCCTGAGGTAGATTTAGGCCATAACATGCACTAGATGCATTAATTTCAGTGTAGATGTTGATTTCTAATTATATTTGACTGCTTTCACTTGATGTATTGATTTTAGTGTAGATGTTGATTTTTTAATATATTTGATTGCTTTCACTAGATGCATTCATTTTCATGTAGATGTTGATTTCTAATCCTATTTGATTGCTTGCATTAGATGCATTGATTCAGCGTAGATGTTGATTTCTGATTTGATGTAACTGGATGTATGATGGTACATTAAAGTGATTGGATTAAGAGTGTGATTGATTTTAGTGTAAGCAAAAAAAAATTATTAACAATATGCATTGATTTTTGTGCTATAATAATTCAACCTATTAATATTGGAGAGAAAGAGAGAAAAGCTAAGATGTTTACTACAATAGCTTGAGTTAAATATTTGAATGGTTTATAATTTCAACTGCACTTTTCATAGAATAGATATGAAAATATGGCAAACCAATGGGGTGACAATAAGAATAGTAGAAAAAAATAGTTGAGATTGATCACAATGAATACTATTTATAATTGACTACATTTTCATTATTCACATTTTTTGCCATTCAACACTATTACATTGTCACTTTTCATCCAAAATTTTTATTTCATCATTTTTCATAATTAAATTTATTAACGATAACTATCATCAAAAGAGATTGAGGTAACTCAACAAATTTAAAATTAAAGATAATCTTCAAGATATATTTGGTAATAGCTAGAGAGACACTATTAAGAATTAATTAGTTGTCAAAAACCATGATACCTAAAATTAAATGAAATAGAAGCGCAATATCAATCCTCCTATAATCTATTGATAGGATTGTCTTCTTTCTTCATCACCAAATAATACTAATAGACAATTACATACACATATAGAAATATAACACAAAAATTGTAACATTCACAAACATTATCGTCCAAATCCAAACACATAAACACACAAACCACTCAAAGCATCCAAACACATGCATACACAAAGCACTCAAAACATCCAAAAATAGACGTACAAACCATTCAAGGAAAGAAACATATAATAAATTAAATAACAAAATTATATGGTCATGTCGGGGAGAGAAAACATAATATAAATTTCAAAGTATGAAGTGTATATCAAACATATACATAATAATGATAATGTAAACATATGACATTGTTGCCCTCATCTGGAACCAGCCTAGATCCATCTAACTTTGGATCTATCATGCACTGAGAGGGATCAAATTTCTCGAGGTGTGAAAATTTCCTCAAATTATACACTCAAAAAAGAAGGTTTGCACCTCGAGGGATTTGATCCCTCTCAGCGCATGATAGATCCGGAGTTAGATGGATCTAGGATGGTATATATACAAATATATATGCAGAACCGCATAAGGATTGACCCTAGAGTAAGCCTATATGTATTATATGACATACCACATGTATAAATGATTGGACAATAAAGTACATTGTGGGTTATACGATGGGTTTTTCGCACCTCAATTAAACTAAATATACAAAGTTTATGCCTATAGTTATACATATCCATAATTAAGGACAATCCATAGAATCATATTTTCTCATCATTAATAAGAGTGCCACATGGTATGTTATTTCATGTGGAGACCATGTGGGCATCACATTGTAAAAAAGATAAAGATGGTAATTTTAAAGGAATGAAACTTCAAGGAAGCATAACTTGAGATCCTAGAATCCAAAGTAGACAAAATTTTATATCACGGGAAATGTATCCCTGAGATGAAAACAATGTGTTTGAACAATTAGAGAAGAAGTAAAAAAAAAAATCCATTATCCCATTTCCCTAATGGTACCAAGGAAGTTGGATTAGCAAGTGAACACTTCACCAAGGATAAGGCGATGTGTTTTATAGGAAGTATCAGAGCATCTAGGTTCAACACTTGGATTAGATGGGCTCTATCATCGGAAAGTGATAACAAAATTCTTGTAAGGGGGTTTCATAATGATTTTAGAAAATTAACTAAACAAATGTTTAGGTGTTAAAAGCCAATATGTAATTAAATTAGTGCATGCATGTGGTTGTTATCTGGCATCTTGAAGGTCTAGAAAACTAGTGGTTGTGACCTTGGATTTTGTCATTTCCTTAAGATTGCAGAACTACCTACAAGGTGGTGAGTATGGTTAATTATAACATACCATCACCATTGGTTGGGTGATGTGATCTTGTATACTTGAAATAATTGGGCATGAGAAATTCAGGTGAGATGAGGGATTTGGAAAATCTCCTTCTGATGTGTGTTCGACATTTGCACGATTTGAATAAGTGAATGATAGGCATATGCATTGTATGCTAGTTGAGATGAGGAGATCCCATGGTATGTATGTATTAAGAGGCCAAGAACCTAAATGAAGGTTGATTTTTTTCATATGTCGATGTTATGTTTTTCACAGTAATGCTTATTCTTTAGGGTTAATGTATTCCTTGCTTAAGGAAGGGGTTGTAACATGTGGAAAGGTTGATTCTTCTTTTAGGGATGATGGTCTCGATAAATAGACTGAATGAAGCTAACAAATTATGATCTTAACAGATGATAGTAAGGGTCTTGACAAAGAGACTGATAACAATTAAGGCCAATAATTTTGAGGAAAAGGATGAATTTTAATTTTGTAACGACATGATTATGCGTGAGCTAACACTGGTATGATAAAATATTTCTAATTAATTCCCTTAAGTTCGCATAGGCCTTGCTTACTAGCCTTGGTATAAAGGTTGAATTTAAATTGCTATTTGGTCTTGGTACAAAGGCTAAATGAAGTTAATGATGCTAGTTGGGCATAACAAATGGCTTCCAATTATAGTTGAACTTGATAAAGAAATTGCAATCTTATGAAAAGCATGGTTATAAATGTGCTGATATGTGCATGAGCATGTGACAATTATGGTTTTTGAAAATTTATGTTGAGATATAAGGTATTCTTATATGTGTCATGGATTTTGAAACATGTGACTAATAGGTAAACTGAAATATGTGTTTAGTTGTAGGGAAATGTTGTCCCCTAGGTTAGTTTGGGGTTAAGATAACCCAAATTTTGGTACAATGTTGTAAATAATGTAAAGTCTCCACAATTTGTGGGTGCAGAGTGCGTAGATGATTAGAAGTCAAAGGGGCTTAGCCCCTTGTTTTGGATAAGTTTTGAGTCAGTTTTTGAGATTCACCCATGGTCCGCAGACCATGGAATTGTATGAAGAAAGTCTATAAATAGTTGAGTCTTAGCGAAAGGAGGAGATAGAAATAAGTGGAATGGAGATAAGGAATTGGGTTAATTGAAGAAACTAGGGTAGGAAGGCTCTAATTCCTACGCTTAGTTAGAGAAAGAAAGGCTTCGCAAATGAGTGCGTGGAGGCCTAGGTAGAGTCCGCAGTTGAGTGCGCAAACCCCTGCAGCTATGTGCGCAGGACAATTTTGAGTCTGTAATCCGTGAATTGAGATTAATAAAGAAAAGTTTCTAAAGAATTATTGAGTATTTCTGTTCATGTCTATTTATGTTATATGTCGTTAATGAATGAATTGATTTATGAAATATTGATTGAATGCTATGCGATTCTCTTGAATAAGTCTTAATAATGTATGCAATGCATGTTTAAACACTTCTGCAAAGACTCTAGTGATTTATCTTATGTTTATTAACAACTTAAGTAGATCTGCGTGAACACCAATTTAGGATTGCCTTTTGATGCGTGTAAGTAGGTAAATCGACTATTAAAGGTTCGCAAGGACTGATCGTAGACCTTCACAAAGGTCTGAAGGTTGTTTTAATAAGGTTGTAGTAACATTCCCTAATATTTTATTGATTTTCGAAGGTAGATCCAAGGCGTTGGAAGACATCACACTAGTCTCTGGATGTAGAAACTTGGTTCTTGCATCCCTCCATACTGCTTCAGGTGAGACTACAGCCTGCGCTATGTGGGTTTTTGCCGAAAGGGCCAGTAGTGTAGGGTTTTGTTGGTGGCACAACTAACTCTGAACCTGGGTAAGGACCCCCTAAGCCAACAAATGGTTCCGTTTCTGGGACCGAGATCTACCTGAAAGAGATGTGTGATGCTGCATCATTGGAATCTGACCAAGAAGAAATTGAAAAGTGGTTGGATCGGAATATTCACGAGTTTGCGGCGCAAGAAAATGGAATTCGTGCATGTCTAAGGAAGAGTGGTTGAACATGTATCTATATATAGAGATACACGAGATCTTCTTATACACCTTCCCCATTGTTATAGACATATTTTGGCACTACAACCCCAAACTCATATGTCCATAAACTAAGGGCTCCTTAAGTCCCTAAAAGAGTTGTTTCATACCGTAAAGGATCATGGTCAACTGATTACATCATTTCCCAGAAGTTCCACTTGAAAAACTACTCAAAACTGGCCAAAACTGGACCATACAGACTGCTCCATGGGCAAGGTGCGATGCATACTGACTGCCAAACTGGCCAGGTGTGATGCATACTAAAATGGCTTTCTATGGGGTGCGATGAGCAAATAGACAAATGGCAAAGACAGTTTGCAAGGTGGATGATCATGGAATCTTCCAGAAACTTCTCCTGTGACACTTGCCTCTCTAAATTTGCCCAGGGATGAGAAAGAGATCATTGAAATCTCCAAGTGGAACCCAAAACTATCAGTGGAATGATACTAATCAAAAACCTAAAGCTGACTCACACCCTTGCAAGACATCTATAAATGGATCCCTCATCTAAGAGATCTGGAGGCTAGAATTTTGTATTTTGTAAGGAAGTGTTGTTGGTTTGTTGGTGAGAAGAGACATTGCATTGTTGGGTGATTTGCTTGTTCATGAGGTGAAGAGGGCTTCTACAACTGGGAGGATGATGCTGGATCAGACAGCTGGGTTGTAATCCTCTCTTACATTACTATTAATAAATTTCTTTGAGTTTTCCTCCATATAATCGTGTATTTGTGAATCTTGTTTATGAATGCAATTGTATGGTCAATGTGTTTCTGATTCCACATTGTTTATGATGTTTTAGATAGAGATGATTTGATATTTTGCTGTTACTTTGATTCTACAGGTACTCTTTGAAGCGGGACAAGTAGGAGAGGAGTGGCAAATTCCATCAAGGAAAGGAGAAATCAAGCTAGGATCAAAGCGGAAGATCCAGGTTGGTCCTCTTTTCTTCTCTTCCACCTATCACACTTAAAGGAACTCTTGAAAATCTTTCATTTTTTGTTTCTAAGATAGGTACCCGTCTTAGAGGGAATAGTAGTTCGAATCGACACTAGTTTTCCCTGAAACAACATGGTGACTCTACTGGGGACCGAATAGTTTGTTTTGTTTGTTTATTGTTTGCTTTATAAACTACAGACGGAGCTTGAAGTTAGCCAGCTAGCCTCTGAAACGCCTTTGCTATGCAATTGCGAAGTAGATGAATGCTACTCAGTCAATCTCCAAGTTGGTTTATGAACTGAACATCTGACTTACAAAGCATTCTAAGTGCCCTTGTGGTATCTCAGAACCTCATCAGATCTTACCCTTATGCTTTGTTCTTATTGTCCATCATTACTCGGCCTAAATAACTGAACTTAGCTGCAAATTTTCAGCAAAAACCAAGCTCAGTTTCGCTCCCTAGTCCATCGCACTATCTGTAACTGTGCAACCTAGATGCATCACACCTCCCTTGTGTTGTAGGTGAGATGCATCCTTGTTTCCCTATGTTGGAGGTGCAATGATTGAGTGATACTGATTTCTTCTCTGAAAGTTGGTTTTTTCCTCCTTGTTTTCGGCTTTATTCAGTAGTTTTGTTGTACATGATCAGTACCTTCTTGCCGAAACCTTCTTCCTTCACATATTTCAGTCTCCATCAGTTAGGAATTGTAAATGTTTTTGTGTATTTGTCAATCATTTATAGTCTTCCTTTGTCGAAAGTAGCCTAATCGAACTGTCGTTTTGATGCAAGTGTTGTAATTGTCATTTTAAATCAAAAGAAGAGTGTCGTAAAGTCTTCCTCTTCTAGATAATTGATTGTACTTTTGTCATTGTACTTGATTTGAGTTATTAGTATTTGAAGTGTCGAAAAACAATTTTTATTTCGAAATCAAAAAGTGTCGTCTTAGTCTTCCTTTCGTTTTGAAAAGAAATTGTTAGAAATGTCGCTTTGAAAGAAAATAGTTCAGATTTGTACTTAGATTTCCTTCTTTGTCATTCACACATTAAGGAAGCAGAAAAAAATACATGCATGTGCATCTACATTTTGACTACATGCGAAATTTGATTTAGAAAAATGCATTTAGTGTGTGCTCTATGCTCTCTGTTGAAAGAAAAATCATAATCTTCTTTCCTTTGTAGCTAGGATTTTCATTGCTAAAAGAACATAAACGACTGTTTATCATTTTAGATTGCATATTTAAGAATTTCACATCTACATCACGCGGTGAACCTTGAAAGACAAACTTCTAAGAAAGATAAACTCTAAAATAAACCTCAATTAACATAAAAACGCTTTGGAACCTAACGCAACACATATAGAAGTCTAGGCTAGAGACATGTTCCGGCGTCATAAAACCTGGTAACTATCGTTTTCATCGAAGGTTGGGTGATTCCTTCTCTTTGATACGACAAGTGCCAGTGCGGACTTGTGCTCCCCATACTATCGAGTATATATTGGGAGACCACAATAGGCTGATATCCTTTATCCTTAGGAAGCCGCGTCTGCGCCCTATCGATCGTAATGCATTGAACACAACATTCGGGAAGATTGACTACCGTACATAAGTCCTTGGTAATTTCTCTATCATTTATCACCAAGGTGTATTTTGCAGTTTTACGATCGGTTTGGTAAACCCTCTGTCTAGACTTCCAAAGCAATCACTTTCGTCCCTTTTCGACTCCTTAAAAGAAAAGGTCCATTTGAGCACTTGTCACTTCAGGCTCATTAAAAATCGAAGGCAACTAGAGTCACCTTTAGCTTTTTCTCAACTCTTAAAAATTGAAAAATCAAGTTGCGTCAAAGTGTCTTAAATTTTATTTTTATTGGAATAACATCCCTATTCCTTTGTTGATCTGAGGTTGAGATAATGGATTCTACCAATCAAGGAATCCCTCTTGGAGGGAATCCTAGTCCTTTCTCCTCTTAAGGAGATATTGGTTCTCCATATATGGCTACATTGTCCCTTCCAAGGAATCACAATCATCCTGCCGGTATGGTTTTTCTTGACCTCTGTCATTCAAAACACCGTAATTCTTCAACCATCTAATTAGCAACTAGATGATACTGAAGTTACCCCTTTGCCTTCTACTTCGTTTGTTTCTCCCTCCCCTTCTTCCTCTTCGCTTGGTGAAACTAGTGACACTAAAAACCAAGTAGATGAGAAGAAAAAGAAAGGGAAGGAGAAGAAGAAGAAGCCAGCTAAACAATGGAACAACAATGCATCATCTGGCGAAAATCCACACACTAAAGTTTCCAAACCAAAAAATCCATGTGTAATTTTCAAGGAGAGACATTACCATCGAGATTGCCCTTGCATCCTACGGATCTTGAGAGAATGGTTTCCCTGATTGCACCATTTGGTGTCATCAACCCCTCAACTAGTGAAAACGAAGTCAATAGATAAAAAGTAAAAGTCAGAGTTCCATGTAGGTTATGTGAAGGTGATCATACTCTTCACTGTTGTCCTTTTCTGGATGAAGCCAAAAGAATTTTGGATAACCATCCTGCTTCACCGCAGCAACTTCCACCCGGATACAAGAAACTCTTGCCAAGTCCTTCGCTAGTTGAAAACCCGATTGACATAACTCAATTTTCGATCGAATCACCTATCATTAAAAGTGAACCTCTTGAATCCACACCGGACCAAATTCAACTGGTAGAGATGGTAGTCGACCCAGTCTTGCCTTAAGAAGGCCCACCTTCAGATGATACAGTTCCCGAAGAGAATGACAACGAAACCATTCAAAAAAAATTTGTCGATACAGAGTCTAATGAACTTGGGGGCAATCCACCCATTCCTTTACAATAGGAAGAGACCCCCCCCAATTCATGAAACTTATCTATACATTTATCTGGTACCCGAGCAGTCTAGTCATTTTCTTTGATTGGAGTCAACTAGCGAAACCTCGCCTTCCATCTAATGTACCATTCCGAATCATAGTACAAGTTTAAAAAATGATCGTGTTTGGCACTAACATAGATGAAGGTGCTTCGGTGAGTATCCTTCCCTCAACTGCTTGGAAAGTGCTTGGCTTACCATCGCTTTTGCCTGAAAAACAAAATTTGTCGGGCTTCAACAAAGGAACTAGTCGACCGTTAGGGATCCTTCCAAAGTTTTCGATAACTTTGAGAAAGAAAACCATTCATTTGAATGTGATGGTAGTCCAAGATCCACTAGATTACAATCTACTCCTTGGGCATGACTATATATAGCATGGAAGCTATTGTTTCCACATTCTTTCGAGTGATGTGTTTTCCACATGAAGGCAGACTGGTACAGCTTGTCGACCAACTTTCATTTCCTGGTTCAAACACAACTATGAATCAACCATCATCCCTAAATGGTCTCTTCGCATCAACAATGTCTCTTCAACCTTCATTCCATCCACCTAATTACCGGGAGTAGTTCGGTGAATGTGATGAAGGTTAGGGGGTATGCACCCTAGTCTGCTTTGGTAGGCGAACCCAGAGGAAAAGAGAGATTTTCTTGAAAGGTAATAATACTTGGACCAGATAACATTCCCGTATAGGTTATGTAATCAATTAGACACACTTATTTCCTTTGTACGATTGTGAATGGAAGCTCACAACATTCACCTTCATACGTTATGTGATTGGAAGCTCACAGCAATGACCTTCGTCTATTTCGATGGACAAAGCAAAGGAAGAGTTTTTGTCTGCCGACAAAAACACTCCTACCTAACCGCAGGAACTTCCATTTGGTAATCTGGAAACTATCCTTTTACTGAAAGACCTGGGGGCATGCAAACCTTTGCATGCAAGTGAAAAATGACCTTTGATTTTCTTAGTTTGTAGGTTCTCAACCCTTTAACCTCGTAGCTCGGTTGTTTTTAGCTTGCATAAAAATTTCATGAGCACATGTTATAGTAGTGTTCAAGCTCATTAAAAAATAAATCTACCAAGAGACATTATCAAAAGACTGGTAAGAGCAATGTTCCCGCAAGGTTCAAGCTCATTAAAAAATCAACCTGCACTGAGCACATGTTGGCACAAGGTTCAAGCTCATTAAAAAATAAACCCGCCTTTGGTAAATAACCTTTGTGATTGCTTTGCTATCAGCCCTTTTGAACCTTGGTTGTGTTCCTTCCGTCACCTCCATTTCATTTGGCTGACCATATGCTTCCACTTGATTGTTTACCCTTTCGAGGAACATCTGCGACGAGTGATTCTGATTGCCACCCTCTTCACACTGCCATGTTATGAGAAGTTCCGAACTTACTTGGAACCAGTTGCTACCAAGAAATACCACTCGTTCTTCAAAAACGAGTCTCTTTTAAATTCTTTTTAGATTGGTTAAATATAAAAAGGTTGTCGACCTATTTGCCTTTCCAGCTCGTTAAAGTAAAGGGAACACCATCCCTCTCATATATTTTAACCTTTTTGGACTTGAGGGATTATTAAAAAAAAATATCGAGCACTTGTCTTTGTCAGCTCGTTAAAGCTATCGAAAAGTCATCCCTTTCATATTATTTTATATTTTTTCGGACTTGAGGGATTATGCTACAAAAAGGACTATTTGAGTCTCCTTTTCATCCCTTTTCAAACTCTCTAAACATGAAAAGTACTAAGTTATCTTTGTCGTTAAACTTGTTAAAACAATAGCGACAAACTTGTCCACCCAGACAAGAACGAGTCTCACTGACGCTATGCTCGCTAAACACAAAGCAACAAGTTTGCCCAAAGGGAAAATTATATGCCAAGCATATGTTATCCTCCTCAAGCTTGTCAAAAATAAAGAGGTATTGGTCAGCAATGACTGGGGAAAAATGGAAAGAAAACTTGAAGAACTCTATTGGTAGCAGGTCGCTCTTGAACATGACACTTTCACTCCATCACCGTGATTGATTTGGGTTGGGTTTTTCCGTTCAGCGTCACCATTGGTCCTCCATACCATCCATGTGGTTAACACTACCAAGTCCATATCAGTGTCGCCAATATGTTCAAGAGAAGTCATTCAGAGAATTTACCATCCAGCGAATGCCTCATCCACTGCATTACATCCACTCTTCATTTTTCATGGCCGCCATTCCTGAACCTTATATCATCAGATCGTTTTCACCTCCACAAAAATCATTTGCTCCATTTCACATCCTAGATGTGGGATACATCAAGGCCTTCCTACGATAGGTCACTTCTTGTCGACATCAGCTCATTATCCATGAAATTGACTTAGAAACAACCTTTTCAGTACTTTGAAGCTTGCATGCCTCAATGGCAAGTTTCTCACTTCCGGCAATAGGTTTACATCAATGACCTTCGACCAAAAGACTTCGCGTGGTGTTCGACATCGACTCATATATTCACACCACGTGAATTGTACTATAGTACCTTGAGGGTCATCAACATTATCGGTGACTCCTCTCATGTCTGTTAACATCTCATATTATTGGCTGGTAATCAGGCAATGTCTTTCCATGTTCGAATCAGAACATCTTTTCACATGGATCAACTTGTACATCGGGCGAAGATTGGATGAGTTTTGAATACCCTGGATCTAGTTTCATCCATCCGGGCTGTGATATATTCAAGAAAATAAAGAAATAAATTATACACAGATGTTGCACAGATAGTCATCTAAGCCAGGGAAGATGACTCTTCATGCGAAGACTCACTAGTCTACAACAACAGACGATTGTCTGTCCTATGTACATGAAAATGAATTTATAAAGTTGAGCATGGGAATGCCTGTCTCAGCTAGATCATGAAAATAATATGATGATGATGTATTGTATTGTATCTTATAGAGGTCACCTTCTAGTTCGAATACCTCGGATCCTCATGATAAAGCATTTCACCCGACATCAGAAGATTTACTACCTCATGCTTTAGGGGGCAGCTGTTATAGACATATTTGGGCACTACAACCCCAAACTCATATGTCCAAAAACTAAGGGCTCCTTAAGTCCCTAAAAGAGTTGTTTCATACCCTAAAGGATCATGGTCAACTGATTACATTATTTCCCAGAAGTTCCACCTGAAAAACTACTCAAAACTGGCCAAAACTAGACCATACAGACTGCTCCATGGGCAAGGTGCGATGCATACTGAATGCGAAACCGGCCAGGTGTGATGCATATTGAAATGGCCTTCTATGGGGTGCGATGAGTGAGAATAGACAAATGGCAGAGACAGTTTGCAAGGTGGATGATCATGGAATATTCCAGAAACTTCTCCTGTGACACTTGCCTCTCTGAATTCGCGCAGGGATGAGTAAGAGATCATTGAAATCTCCAAGTGGAACCCAGAACTATCAGTGGAATGACACTAATAAAAAACCTAGAGCTAACTCACACCCTTGCAAGACATTTATAAATGGATCCCACATCTGAGAGATCTGGAGGCTAGGATTTTGTATTTTGTAAGGAAGTGTTGTTGGTTTGTTGGTGAGAAGAGACATTGCATTGTTGGGTGATTTGCTTGTTCATGAGGTGAAGAGGGCTTCTACAACTAGGAGGATGATGCTGGATCAGACAGCTGGGTTGTAATCCTCTCTTACATTACTATTAATAAATTTCTTTGAGTTTTCCTCCATATAATCGTATATTTGTGAATCTTGTTTATGAATGCAATTGTATGGTCAATGTGTTTCTGATTCCACATTGTTTCTGATGTTTTAGATAGAGATGCTTTGATAGTTTGCTGTTACTTTGATTCTATAGGTACTCTTTGAAGTGGGACAAGTAGGAGAGGAGTGGAAAATTCCATAAAGGAAAGGAGAAATCAAGCTAGGATCAAAGCGGAAGATCTAGGTTGGTCCTCTTTTCTTCTCTTCCATCTATCACACTTAAAGGAACTCTTGAAAAGCTTTCATTGTTTGTTTCTAAGATAGATACCCATCTTAGTGGGACTAGCAGTTTGAATCGACACTATTTTTCCCTGAAACACCCATTGAACCATATGAATGGTTGGGTAAATTGACAAACAATCAAGGAAGGTGGAAGCTCAATAATCCTATAGTGTGGACTCCAGAATTAGTGTGACAACTAGAAACCTATGAAAACAAGATCGTATGGGCTGTCGATCATTGGCTTGATTGAATTCTAGGAGGATTTGTTACAGAATTTGCAGTTGATACCTCAGTCAGCTATAGCGAAGCGGAGCGAAGTTTCTTCAAGGGACTATGAGGTAAGTATTTAAGATCATTGAATACTTGGATTAAGATGTTGTTATGTGAAAAATGGGTGATGGAATTACCATGACATTTAGAGCTACGTGAAGTGGAAGGTTCTTTAGAAATTACGAAGCATCAAGACCAGAGTATAGTCCCTTGATTAGACCTCCTTCAAGTGACGATGAAGGGGCGGGGAAAACTATGTCGCGCAGTGTTATTAAGCTAATCAGTTAGGGGATTCCTAGAACAACCCATCCTTCCACTCCACCTCCAACTTGACCTCCACTGCATACACCTTCGCCCACCCCTCCACCTCCACCCCCACCTTTCAACATGGCGAACTCAATGAAAATGCAAATCTTCAAGGGCATAGGAAGTGAAGATACATAGTAGTTCTAGTTTGTTGCGAATGTTGTATGAACATCTCAACAGATCGTCGATGATAATATAAAGAAAGCGTAGTTGGTTACCACTTTGAAAGATCATGCACTAACCTGGTACATCACGTATTGTTATGATAATCCTCTTGCAACACTAGCAAAGACTAAGACGACTTTCAACGAAGAGTTTAATGAACCTAAATCTAACTCACAATTAGTAATTGGATTTAAAGAGATCATGATGGGGGTCGAAGAGACACCCTGGGAATTTGATCAGAGGTTGAAGTGTTAGATCAGAGAGGCTAACATGCAAATCATAGATAGCCAGCACCGCGAATGGTTTATAGCATCACTTTTGCCCCATTTGAGAATTTCTCTGTCACAAAAGAATATAGAAACATAGTCAGAAATCTTGGAGATCATGATGAGGCTGCATGCATCACTTATTCAATACGAACCTAGGAGTATAGCAAATCCACTCACAGTTAGAGAGATTACACTTAGAAATACATAGTTTGAAGAAAGACAAGGCCATTACGCCTGAAGAACGTGCGAAAGTTTGGCGTTTGAAGTGCAAGGGACATGGGTACGATAAGGATCACTATCCCGTGTACGCAAATTATATTTCAGGAGGGGGGTCAATTCCCATGAAACCAGAAGCCCCAATAGGGCTGAGTATTGGAGCTACGCCGTGGTGCGCCATTTGTCAAGTTACTAGGAAACATGTGATGGAAAGTTGCCATTTACTCCAGAAGTTTGTTAAGACACCCCAAGAGTTGTTCTGTAATTTTTGCAAATCTGTGGGCCACGATGAGCGCCACTGTCAGAGCTATGAGCTGATGATGGAAAGGAACCTTATGTATCGTATGCAAGCAGAAACTAGGCCTCAAGATTAAGGCACTGCAAGATATCAGGGTTGAGGATGGGGCCGAGGAGGAGGAGGACCTGGTAAAGGTTTCAGTTAGATTATTTGCTACAACTACAGACAACTGGGGCACTATGCACGAGAGTGCCAAAATCCTACACACCCATCATGTCAATACTGCAGACAGTTTGACCATACTATAGAAGAATTCCTGGTGCTAATAGATAAAATGAAAGAAAAGAAAATGTAGCCTCAATAGCCTACGCAAATTCTACAAATGATGAGGGCTAAGCCCCGCGAAAAATATCAAAGCGTTAATATTGTGCGAAGAAGTGGAGTGACGACTAACACTGATAAAGGTAAATAGCTTGCAGAAGAAGGATGGGTCCACAAAGCACTAAAGAAAGAAGTCAGGTTTGATTTAGATTGCTCTAAGGAAACATTTATGGAAGCCAAGAAGAACTTCGTTGAGGCCTCCACCTCAGGAAACTAGGACAAGATGTAAGAAATTAGCGTGCCTATAGAGGTTGATCCTTTTGTACTCACTACATTTTTGGAGACCTGCATGAAACTGTTGCGTGATAGTAAGGCTGTGGAAGGCATGCAGGAACTATAAATAAATGTGCTAGCAAGGAAAAGGTCACTGGTGAACACCGGGCAGTCAGAAAGATTGGCAAGCATAAGGTGCGAATAGGGCGAGAGATGAGGCTAACCACGCAGATAGGTGATTATGAAATGGATCAGGTCATCTTGGATCTGGGGTTCGATGCGAACGTATTACCGAAACATACATGGGAGAGGATAGGTAGACCTGTGCTGCAGTGGTCTCTAATTCAGCATAGGATGGTAAACCAATAGAAAATCATCCCCATGGGATGATTATATGGTGTAACAGTTGATATTGAAGGTGCGAGTGCAATGGCATACTTTGAAGTTATAGAAATCGTTGATGAAATTAATCCCTACCCCATGATCATGGGAATTGACTTGGCTGTTGACATGAACAGGGTCATTAATTTGAAGAAAAGAATGATGTTGTTTGAAAGAAAGTCGCTTTGGGTTATAGTGCCACTGGATCCTGCAGAAGCGGCACTCTATACTGAACCAGTCTGGGATTATGAAGAAAGTGATGATGAACTGGATCATATTTACAAGATAAGAATGCGAGATCAGGACTGGATCAATCCAACCTAGATGGACAAATTGCATGGGACCAGGAGAGTTATTGCACCTCTGATTCAACGAGGAGTTAGAGCATTGGCAGAATCACTTGCATGAAGTGTCAACATTGTGATGCAATATGATGACGAAGATGTTGCGATGTGTTTCGTCGGAGGTAATAAAATTACCTTAATATGATGGTTTAACTGAAGTAGATCTATTTTTGGATTAATTTGAGCGCGAAGTCTCCAAGGACCACCACTTCCAAGCATTAGAGTTGGCACTGCACACTATGTCTGCATGATGGTGGGGTAAACATAAGGATAGTTTTGCTGGATGGCAAGATTATAGAAGAATGATGAAGCTACAATTTAGGCGTGCTAACACCAGAATGACCGAGAAATATAATGGAAGGGGCAATCCACGCGATCACCTACAGAAATGGACTAAAGCGTGGGGAACAAAACTACAGCCAGAGTGGGTACACATATTTTTCCATACCTTGGATACAATTCCCATGAACTGGTATCTTTAAATGGAGCTCCACCATGGCATCGCGAAATGGGATATATTGAGGGAAGGGTTCTTATTGGCCTTCAGTTTTGAGGACGAGTTTGCAAGCATTGATGAAGCACTACAGGAATTTAAAGTGGTTATCTTCAGAACACTGATGGAACCGATGGAATGGACCCAACCAAACTGGAGAACCAAGTTGTGCCACACACTAGAATTATATAATGTGACCATTGTAGAGGAAGAAGCTGACCCTAAGAACATCAATATTCTGGAGGCAGAGGTACATTGCGAAGTCTAGGGACCACAAATATAAAACCCAGACATATCTTCACCTTTGAAAACAAAGCAAGTAAACATTGGCACTGAGGAAGAACAAAAGTTCGCTAAAATTGGAGATTACTGGCACGATGATACAATAGATAAAGTTGTTGAATTACTCTGCAAATACCAAGATCTATTTCCAACTAAGTTTTCAGATCTAAATGGAATAATCGGTGATTTGGGCATTATGAAGATCACACTGAAACTGGATGCGAAGCCTATTAAACAAAGGCCTTACCGCCTTAATCCTAAGTATAAGGAAAAGGTTCGCCAGGAGCTGGATAAGATGCTGGAGGCAGGCATCATAGAACTTGTTGAAGAATCTGATTGGGTGAGCCCGATGGTGGTTCAAGAAAAGAAACAAAAGGGTGAAATAAGGATCTGCGTAGATCTGCGGAAGCTTAATGATGCATGTGTCCACGATCCATTTCTGACGTCGTTCACAGATGAAGTGCTAGACAATGTTGGAGGGCAGGAGGCCTATTCCTTTACTGACGAGTTTTCAGGGTATCATCAAATCAAGATCATGCCAGAGGATAGAAGAAAAATGACCTTCGCAATGGAGTGGGGTTGTTTTCAGTACATTGTGATGCCATTTGGACTAAAGAATGCACCTGTGATATTTTCCTGCATAGTCATCGCAACGTTCAAGGAGTTCATTCATAAGTTTCTGGAGGTATAATTTGATGACTCGACAGTTTTTGGATTAGTGAAGTTCCATGTAACAAGTCTGCGCCTGATGTTGGATACATGTCGAATATACCAGATCGCGCTGAATTTGAAAAAATGCGTATTCTATGTTCCTTTTGGGATCTCGCTGGGCATGTTGGGTACAAGGAAGGATTGATGGTGGACCCTGTAGAGATTGCGTTAATTGTGAACTTGGAGGCCCCTAAGAGTGCTAAGCAGCTGCAAATAACATTGGGACATATGGGATACTATAGAAAATTTATTAAAGCCTATACTCAAATTACTACGCCTATGGAGAAACTGTTAAAGAAGGACGCACCATTCTATTGGGATGAAGAATGTCAGCACAACTTAGATGTGTTGAAAGAAAAGTTGGTCACTGCGCCAATCTTAGTATTTCCTGATTGGAAAAAGGAGTTTGATGTACATGTGGATGCCTCTTGCATTGCGTTGGGTGCAGTGCTAACACAGGCCAGTGACGAAGAAATGGACCATCCTATAGCCTTCACAAGTAGGAAGTTATCAAAGGCTGAGAAAAATTATTCAACGATTGAGCGCAAAGGGTTGGCCATGTTGTACGCACTGCAAAAATTCAGGCATTATCTATTAGGGGGTCATTTTAAGATGTGCATAGATCATTCTGCCTTGAAATACCTAGTCAACAAGCCTGTGTTGGGGGGAAGATCTGTAGATGGTTGCCATTATTTCAGGAGTATCAATTTGAAGTCATTGTGAAGCCAGGGATGTTAAATGTTGGACTTGACCATTTGTTGCGAATCGAAACAAGAGAAGAACCTAATAATTTGGAGGAAGGGTTTCCAGATGCATAACTCTTTATGGTGCGCGTAGCGGATGACCATTTTGTAGACAATATTCATGTCTTAACTATGGGGATGGCACTAGAAGGATATACAAGTCAACAAAAGAAGGAACTAGTAGTGCGCGCGACCGATTTTTCAGTTATTGCGGGACATTTTTATAAAATGAGTGAAGATGAAATATTGCGAAGATATGTGCTGGACTTTGAGCGGGAAAACATTCTCGTTGAAGCTCATGAGGGAGTTGCGGGAGGCCATTATGCAGGTAAAGCATCTGCGTAGAAGATTTTGCGCACAGGTATATGGTGGCCAACATTGCATAAAGATTCCAAGGCATACTTTAAGGCATGAGATGCATGTCAATGACCTAGAAAACCATTGCGAAGGGATGAGTTACCACTACATCCTCAAGTGTCCTTGCAGCCCTTTGAGAAGTGGGCGATTGATTTTTTTGGGACAATTTAGCCCCCTGGAAAGAAAACAAGTGCGCGGTACATTATCACTGCGACGGAATATATAACCAGATAGGCCAAAGCACTTTGGGTTAAGGATTGTACAGGGGATACGACAACAAAATTCTTGTTTGAGTATGTCCTAACCAGATTTGGATGTTTGAAAGTGTTGATGAGTGATAGGGGTACACACTTTCTAAACGAAATGATAAGCACGTTGACTGAGGAATTCCAGGTCTACTATCAAAGAGTACACCATATCACCCACAAGAAAACATAACTGTTGAATCCTTTAACAAAATTTTGGAGAACGTGCTAACAAAGATCTGCAACATGCAGCGGAATGATTGGGATGTGCGCGTACCTACAGTATTTTGGGCTTATAGGACTACTTGTAAGAAGCTAACAGGGCAAACATCATTCAGATTAGTATATGGGGTCGAAGCCGTAATGATGATGGAATACATTGTACCTAGTTTGTGTATTGCAGCTTTAATGGATATGGTGGATCATGAGGCCTTGGAGGAACGACTCGTGCAACTGATGAAGCTCGAAGAAGATCAATTTTTGGCAGGATTCCATCAACAAATATAGAAGGAAGGCAAAAAATCATGGCATGATCACCATATCAAGCTTCACACATTCAAGTTAAATGATCTTGTCCTCTTATATGATAGTAAATTCAATAAATTTCAGGGTAAATTCGAGATGCATTGGTTAGGGCCATATATTGTCAAAGAAATTACAGATGGTAGTGCAGTTCAACTCGCGAAGCTGAATGGGGAACCTTTTTCGGGAGGAGTAAATGTGAGTAGATTGAAGTTGTATACAGGGGATCCTACGCAATGACTATACGGTAGCATGATAGTCTTAGTGCTCTAGGCAGTTGCAAGGGAAGACAAGACTATAAACTAGACTGCCCTGACTTGGTGGACAATGCAACAAGTGGACTGCGCAACAAATAATGAAGATGCAACCAGTGAAGTTGCGCTTAGGCCGTTGTGCCATGAGGGAAGGTACCGTGCAACCCAACAAGAAAGTGACTGTTGAAGATACTGTTCATGAATTGACAGCTAGAAGATGGTTAATTGGAGCGGGGTGGCGGCAATTAAGGTGAAAATCTTTGAAGATCCGCCACCAAAACAGTATTTGTTATCAGAATTTGGGGGGAATGGTCGTATTTTTGAATTCAAAACCCCTATAAATTATGTGTTCCGGTCTAACAGAGAACACTTTGCGCTCTAAGACTTGTTGCTGAATTTTGCTGTCTCTTGCCTATGAGGGGAGCATTCTAGGAAGAATTCTTGTGACGAGCAAACATTTCTCCCGTAGCCCATGAATTATTTATGATATGGAGAGAATGAAGGCCACTAAACCTGCCAAAGCCTTGAGTTCAGAAGCCGTTGTGTCTGACGCACCAGGACCAGAAGTGTCGAGTGTAGAGGCTACGCTTGTGGTGCCCACGACGCCGAGGTCACCTAGGCTGAAACAAACTATGACGAAAGACAAACAACTTGCAATGAAAGAGAAGCAACCAACAGTGAAGGAGAAATAGAAGAAGCCAGTGCTAGTGCACATGTCACCCAGGAGACCTACCAAAACATAGGCAATGCAAAAGAAAGATAAGTAGCCAGAAAGAGTAGTGGACCTGGAGGTGGAAGAATTCTAGGGAATGGAGGATATTGATGCTGAAGGAGTGGAACCCATGATGAGGCTACCTAAGTATATCCCTCCATGGAAGGGAAAAGCAAAGGTAATGAAGGACCCTGATACCGAGAATTTTACAGTGGCCACACCCCTACTGCCTGAGCAGGTCCCTTTTGAAGGTCCTTGGCTTGCGTGGATCCCGTTGTTAAAAATGGAGGATTGGGACCTCACGGACTGCACTAAGTTTCCACATTTGGCAACGAACAAATATATGGAGAAGATCTATTATGAAGAAATGATTGTTACAACATTAGAGACCATGGAATGTGTTTGCAGTGTTGAGCAATCAAGGTTTCTCAATCTATTGTTGGTACCATATTATCACTACACACCCATTAATATGATATGTGTGCTCCGGCTCCTCACGCTGGTGTATGATGGGTGCTTATGGCTAGGAGAGCCTATCCCCATCATGGACATGTTGATTCACAGAATCACGTGACTTCCTTACAAAGGCGTGAACCTGACCAAGGAGTTTGAAGGGAAGACTGGGGAGAAAGAGCTTGCAGACAAGATGAAGAAGGATTATGAGCTCCTCAAGAAGTCATGAGGGTAATCCATTTTTCGAAAGGCATACAATTTAATTTCTATCAATTGTGCTCATTGCATGGATATTGCTAGGGGATAGCCAATTTCCTTCACTTGAGGAAGGATTTCCAAAGGCAGTGCAATTCGCCTCCTTATGGTTTACCAAGGATGCCGCGCAGATTACAGAAACAAAGATATTTTGGAATTTTGTGGAAATGGATCTCCATATGGCAATCAATCAACATCCAAGGTTGCCCCCAACCTTGTTCACATAGTTGTCAACTTATGCGACATTCAAGGCTGACTTCCACAGAGTCTATATCCAAGCACAAAAGGATCTAGAGCAGAAATGGCATCAGTTGCCCTATTTAGTGTCAGAAACAAACATGCAGGATGTCATAGGGTTATGACCTTCAGAGTGGTGCACCCTGTTGGAAGTATATGTTGGAACAAGCACAGGTACTAAAAGTTCTGTTGCGCAGAAAAGAAAGGAGGCCGTTAAGAAATTTGAGCGTACCCTAGAAGAACAAAAAAATAAGGAAGCTGCAGAAAAGGCTCGCATAGAGCAAGAACGCGTTGCTAAGGAATAGGCGAAACAAGAGTAGCATGAATCACAAAAAGGTGATAAGTCACCTTCGCCGAAGACAGAGGAAGAAGAGCTTTCAGGACAAGGTGATGGAGGTGATGAAGGGTAGCGCACCCCTTTATTTTGAAAAGACGTGGCATGGAGCAGAAGGTTGGAACACGAAAGAAACAGAAATATGATAAAACATAGGTTGATCCCATGGTATTAACAGAGGGCGATCTTGATGAGATCGACGATAAAATCTGAGAAACCACAACTGTAGTGCTGCAGTTGTTTGAGCAGCAATACATGCAGACAATTGGGGGCATCCAAAAGGATTTGTGTGAGTAGCAGCTCCAAGCAACCAAAATTCAGGAAGATGTTGGGAAGGCAGGCGATGCATAAGCCAGTCTGGTACGAGGAAAGAATACAGTCACGAAGATGGAATGGCCGCAAGACGTCAGAGTCTTCCCTTTGCCTGAAGGTTCAGTCCACGTAGAGGCGGATGAATAGCGCGTGATGCTTCACACAGTAAAAAACATCAGGCTGAACCTTCCCGCGCTGTCACTTGAGTCCCTATATGCATTACATCAGGGGGTTGTGGAAGAGATTAGGATCAGAGAACAACGAGCACTCACTGCCCTAAGTGAGTTCAAAGTCAACAATCAACAACTGTTCATTGAGAAAACACAGACTCTGAAGGAAAAGAAGGCACTACATGTGTGTAGTTCACATCTAGAGTCAGCAGTAGTGGAGGCATGTAAGTCATTACCTGAACTTCACATCCCGGAGGATGCACTACTTGAAGCCAAAGTCAGAAAACTAGATACTAGTGTGCGTGAAGCTAGAGCAGAAGTTGGACGAGTCACTTTCAAGTTCAACATGAAGATTGTAGAGCTACGGTTAAATTTTCAGCCCACAACTTGCCTGAGGTTTGGGAGCAGTGCAATGCTGCAATTAAGGAAGGCATGTCTACTTTAGATGCCATAGTCACTCACTGTGTGACATTGTTTGATTAGGCTATGGAGCTGTTGACCAATCTGCAGGAGGATTCAAACCTGCAAACATTGAACACAAAGGTAAGGGAGATGAAACGCCAATATGATGAGGTCATGGTGACTACAAGCACGTCAGAACCCGTGCAACATCTTTCCAAGTTACAGGAAGGGAAGAAGCTACTGTAGAGGAATCACAGAAGAAAGGGGCCTTGCTAAAGGCCAGGTTGCCTTGGTTGGGTGAGGCTTATCACATCACACTCTCCATTCAAGGTAAGCTTAAGGGACTACAAAAAATGTAGTGGATGATGAGGCTAGCCATAGAAGGAACATCCACTGAAAAATTGGTCGAGGAGGTTCAATAGGCAGCAACACGGAGCACTGCTGAAGTTACAGTGATCCAGGTGGAGCTGGGGGATCTTCATAGTAAGATCACGGTGCCAACAGAGTGACTCGAGGGTGAGTCATGATATTTGTGTTGGGGGGCTATTGGGATGGGCTCCCTTGGGTTAGTTTGGGGTTAAGATAGCCCAAATTTTGGTATAATGTTGTAAATAATGTGAAGTCTCTGTGATTTGTGGGTGCAGAGTGCGTAGATGATTAGGAGTCAAAGGGGCTTAGCCCCTTGTTTTGGATAAGTTTTGAGTCGGTTTTTGAGATTCACCCATTGTGGACCATGGCATTGTATGAAGAAATTCTATAAATAGTTGAGTCTTAGCGAAAGGAAGAGATAGAACTAAGTGGAATGGAGATAAGGAATTGGGTTGACTAAAGAAGCTAGGGCAGGAAGGCTATGCTTCTTGCGCTTAGATAAAGAAAATAAGGCTCTGCAGTTGAGTGTGCGGAGGCCTAGGTAGATCCCACAACTGAGTGCATGGACCCCTGCTGCTGTGTGTGCAAGGCAGTTTTGAGTCTGTAATATGTGAATTGAGATCAATAAAGACAAGTTTCTGAAGAATTATTGAGTATTTCTGTTCATGTCTATTTATGTTATATGTTGTTGATGAATGGCTTGATTTATGAAATATTGATTGAATGCTATGCGATTCTCTTGAATAAGTCTTAATAATGTACGCAATGCATGTTTAAACACTTCCGCGAAGACTCTAGTTATTTCTCTTATGTTTATTAACAACTTAAGTAGATCTGCGTGAAAACTAATCTAGCATTGCTTTTTGATGCACGTAAGTAGGTAAATCGACTATTAACGGTCCACAAGGACTGATCGTAGACCATTGTGAGGGTCTGAAGGTTGTTTTAACACAGTTGTAGTAACGTGCCCTAAGAGTTTATCGATATTCGAGAAGGCAGATCCAAGGCACTGGAAGACATCACACTAGTCTTTGGATGCAAAAACTTGTTTCTTGCATCCCTCCATACTACTTCGGGTGAGACTGCAGCCTGCACTACACGGGTTGTTGTCGAAAGGGCCAATAGTGTAGGGTTTTGTTGGTTGACCAACTAACTCTGAACTTGGGTCAGGACCCCCTAAGCCAACAAGAAATGTGTTTGGTACAACAGGGAAAAGAAACTGATACATTTTTATTTATTTATTAAGGCACTAATAATCATGTGTGCATGGCAACATATTAAGACTCTTGAGCACAACAAAAGAAGAGTAGATTGCAAGAGCTCTCAAGAATTTCAGGCAACAAGGTTCACTATTGCAAGAGAGGGAAAATGAGGGGGAGATTTCCCTCAAGACCCTCTAATAAGTATCGAAGGACTCCTCCTGAGAGAAATTGAAAGGGAAGTGCAAGTTTGAAAAAAAATGGGATGTCATGAAATCTTGAAGAAAGATAAGACTAAGTTTTATTCATGAAGGATTGAAAACACCATAACTTATGGGGTTGAGTGGGTATGGTTGTTGACCATTCAATGTTTTGTGTTCCTCTATTGGATTTATGTTTTATATGTCATTTGACTGTTGAGTGGTGCATGGCCATGTCACTTTGTTTATGGTTTTGTATTATTGTTTGAACTTCTATCTTTCCTTCATTTTCTTCTTGTTCCTTCCTTCTATGTTCTGGGGGTCTTAGGAATTTGTTGGGGAAAGAGGAAAAATAATGGAGTTCATGAAGAGCTAAGTGGAACCCAACAAGAAACATAAGACCTGGATAAAGCCCAATGCATGAATAAAGGGTAGTCGAATGCAGGAAAGAAAAATATGATATCCATTTGGGCTAGTTGGGTCCACAGGGATAAATGAATAGTGGTAGGAAAACCATGAAAAAGGTAAAAGGAAAAGGTAAAGTAAATGGGATGGAGATAAAAAATGCCTTGGAAAAGTTGGGAACTATTTTTCTCAATATTATGCATGCTCTGCATGGATAAAGGAAGTTCTCTTAACCTTAAATAAACATATATGTTTCATTTTGAATGACAAGTTATTGTCTGTATCATTATTGTGAAAGTGTGATTGATTATGCTTATACATTTAGGATATGAATGGATCAATTTTTTGTGATTCCTGACTATGTGAGGAGTTAATTGGAAAAAAGTAGCCCTAGATGATCTATGATTTTAATATCATGTTAACATGATTTTTATATTATTCCATGTTTATATTATGAATAGGGAATGTTGAAGGATATATCAACAAAAGGAAAGCAATATGATCTATGGCATGGTGAGACAAGCATGGAAAATTAAAAATACCACATATCCTGTATTTGGATTATGGATGTAAACGGTGAAGCGTGGCAAAGACAATAGAGATAATATGGCCTGGTTCACATAAATAGAGACAATGTGATCTCTGGATTCTATGTTACAGTGTGTTGAGCCATGCGTATATGTGCACGTGTTAAGTATATGTGGATTTGTTCCATATGTTCATGTATTATGCTATGTGTACATGTTATGTGTTATGTCATGTTATGTTATGTAACGTTTTTGGGGCAGGAAAGTATGGGACTACCTAGGCACTTGTGATGTGTGATGTGTTAGGTGGAGGCAGGTGAGCTTCTATATTCTCGATGATAATATTCCGTTGATAAAAGAATACCTAGTTGGGTAGTGACTTCCTGGTTTGGTAGTGCCCATATTCATGGGGTGGTGAATTGGTTTATATATATATTTATATTCATCAAAGGGTGGAGGTGATCCTTTAGATTCCCATGATGGTGGAGGGTGGAGGTAAGCCTTTGGATTCCCTTGTTTCCTTGGACAACTTATCCTACATATAGAAGAGAAGAGAAGAGAAGGAACTAGGTGATTTTTGGGTTTGGAAACCGATCCAGTGTGCGTATGGGAAGAGTGAAGGCCATTAGACACTTACCTGGTTGGACAACTGGTCGAGTGTGTATAAAGATAAAAGCAAAGAATAATTTAAATATAAGTATCAATATTTCATTTAGTTTTGAATTTGTACATTATGAACACAATCTTAAGGTTTTGAATTATGATGGTTAGGTTTTGAGCTAACCAAATGTGATATTTTTAGACATGATGGTTTGATCTATGGGCTAATTTGACTTGTTTTAACAAGAACCAAAATAGAATGGAAAGCATGGAAATTTTTTGTTCTGGGTGGTTGGAGATGGATAGAAGAGTGTTAACAACAACAATAAAAGGAATTGGATCATGCAACAATATTTTGGTAAAATACTTCAGGAACAGGGCCATTGTAAGATGCAGGTACCCAATAGTGTCCATTGATTTCCATGAAGTGTGCTATGATCAATATGATAGTTTTGAGGTAGGGGTATGTGTTGGTTTCAGAACCCTTCTGATGTGAGGAAACCTTACGAAGGAACAATTCACTTGAGGAGCTGGGAAGTAGACAAGGGGATGCCTGAACTTGGAAGGTGAGTGATTGCATAGAAGGGGGTTATCAAATTGCTCGAGGGACTAGAAAACAGAGAAAGGAAGGTCGGTGAATAAATTTTATTTTTGTCATTAGCATCACTAGTTGGAATCAGAAGCACATTGGGGGTGTACCCGAGAGACAATGAGCTGAGAACTGTTCACTGAAGGAATAAGGAGCCCAAGATGGCAATGCTAGACATTGGAGGCAGAAAACACTCCATGGAAAAGAGTGATAAAAGTTGGAATGGACACATCCAAAGCATCCAAAGACTGCGAAGAGGACCATTGGAAAATGATGGAATTATAAATTGATGTTTATCATATCTTTTGTTTGATGGCGAAAGAAAATTCATAGAACATTATGAATACTGTAAAGAGTTGACCATATAAATATCCATGAAAGAGTATGACTATTTTTCAAGTGTGTTTTTGTTGTATATGTGCCATTTAACACCGAGGATGGTGTTCCCCCAAGGGGGAGTAGTTTGTGACAACCATGGTCATTTTCCATTTGTGAAATGCATTGTAATATTTTATGTAAATATTTGAAAAATTTAGGCTAAGTCAAGGGACACAGATTCTAGAGGCCGGGGAGGTTTCTTACTGAAGGAAATTTGGATTGCTTATGAGAAACATTAAAGGCTGGATGGTGCATTTTTAATGGTCTAGTATTTTCAGAATTTATGGAGCTGCAAGAGAAAGGATGAGGGCCATCCTTGCTTTGAACATTGGAAAAGGCAGTGAGGACAAGAAAGTAAAGAGTAAGTGACAAGCTGTCAGCTCGTGAGGTGTGTTGGCCACCCATTGCAAGAAGCTACCAATAGAAAACATTCTAGGGGAAAACTGGATAGGTGGAACCCTTCTTATTTTCATTCGAATTTATTGGGGACTCATGCAAATAGTCAGACAATGCAAGAGAAAAGGGCGAGACTAGGATTCAAGAAATAAAGAAGGGATGAACTGTGCAACAATGGGAAGAGGATCCAAGGAGTGAGGATTTTACATTAGACAGAGAATAATTCTAACTGCTAAGGAGAATGCAACTGAGAATTGAGATAAAGATAAAATACAATTGTTGAGGTGGAGCAGAGAAGAAACACAGAGAGAGAAGATCTAGAAAAAGAGAGAGAACATAGAGCAAGACAAAGGGGATCAAAATAATTATCCAAGAAGAATTTCGTATAGCACATGAATGATGTTTTAGTTGGTAAGGGAGTAGGAAGGAATCACTTCCAGGTCAGGAATTAATTTCCCCTCCAGTCCTCAGTTGGCAAGAGGGTGGACATGGTGTTTCTCACACATCCCTGAGGGATGAGGTGGAGGAATTATTCTATAAATTCTTGGAGAGATTTTGAAGGCTCCTCGCTGAATGTTTGGTTTTAGTATTGGTTTTGGAGTCCCCAAGTTGGGTGGAAACCATAATTCTGTAACCTTGAATGGTGAAGACAACAAGTCTTTAGAATCTCTATGCACCTTGTTTATTGCAACTCAATATGTGGGTGGAGGTGGAAAAGTATCTAGAGTCCTTCGTTCAACTGGTAGTTGTTTTTAAAACCCTAAGAAAAAAGGGCGCTCAGTCTCTGGGATTTGGCTTAGGGGTGACAACTGCAAGTGAGGATTGGAAGCAACTTTTCTATGGTTGGGTGGAGAGTTATAGTCCCAAAATCATTTTCCACTAGCCCTTGAGATAAGTATTTATAGTGTTCTTCAATAATAATTAATATGCATTTGCATTTATGATTTGAATTAATGCTTTTGATGTGCATAACATTGTTAGCATTTTCGTGGTTTACATAACTAGATTAGTGTGAGTCTGTAGTGGTTATGTGCTTGTAGTAACCAACATGGAGAATCCTTGCATAAATATAGTGGCATAATGGTGAGATAGTTGTAAGATCTCATTAGTTTTGTCTATATTTTTCAATAAGTGTACTTCGGATTTCCCCCTTTATAACCCTATTGGCCTGTCAACTTTGCATGGATACGTTCGCAAGTTTCTAGTAAAATATTCCCTAATCCTTGAGTCTATATTTTTTATTTTTGTATTGCTTCAACATGGATAAAACTCTACATTTCTCTGCAATGGATGGCACTGTCTCATAAGCTTGAATAATTTGGTTGTATGTTTTTTAAACTTAACATAGTGTTGCATCTTTGTTATGCACATAACGAGTTCTTATTTTAAATTGATAAGTGCCCCATTTCATATGTTTCCTTATATATATATATATATATATATATATATATATATATATATAGATATAGATATATATTAGGCTAATGCACACCATTATGCATCAACACATATTTAAGTATGATATATATACATATATAGATGCAAGCCCACATAAGGATTGGCCCACCCTAGATAAAGCCTATATATATTATATGACATACCACATGTATAAATGGTTGGCCAATAAAGTACATCGTAGGTTATACGATGGGGTTTTTGCATCTCAATAGAGTTAAACTAAATATAAGGAGTTTATGCCTATAGGTATACTTATGTAGAAATAAAGTCAATCAAAAAAGCGTATTTGCTCCTTATTAATAAGAGAATCACATGTGATGTTATTCCACATGGAGATCACGTGGGCACCACGTGGCAAAAAAGGATAAAGATGGTAACTTTAATGGAATGAAAATTCAAGGAAGCATAACTTGAGATCCTAGAATATGAAATAGAAATTTTTTTATATGACTGGAAACATCTCGGCGAGACGAATAAAATGAGTTTGAACAACTCAAGAAGAAGTAAAAAAAATAAAATCCATTATCCCATTTCCCTAATGGTACCAGGGAAGTTTGATTAACAAGTGAAAACTTCACCAAGGATAAAGTGGGGTGTTTTACACACCGATACAATAGATCTGCTGATGTTTGTGACAGAAACCTAAATTACCCCAATGCCTTTTCATAAGATATCCTTCACTCTAGGACCATGCCTTTGGAAAGAATCCTCTTCATCTTGTGGATTTTAATGCAGATATTTTTTTTTGTCAGTAAAAAACACACATTATATTATCATAACATAAGTGTCAACAAAATACATCACCACTACAATAAAATACAACTTCACAGGCTTAAGATGTGGCACAAGCCTTGCTCTAAACAATAAGAATCTTGAAGAGAAGCTAATAAAGTTAGTGTCTTTGGTTATTTTTGACACAAAAAGAGAAAAATTGCATGTCTCAGAATTACACATTAAGGAGGGGGATTGGGAGGAAACGTAAGAGGTGAAACAAAGAGAGTAGCATGTTCATGCATATGGTAATCGACGTGTTCCACCCGTATCTCCAAGGCATGGAGATGGTCATTTGTGCATCAGAGCTAATGTCGAAGACCTTCCACAGAGTCTAGGGTCTCATTCTGCATATGTTGGAGGTCATTGATATAAGAAACCAATTCGTTCCTGTCCTCGTACCTCTGCTCCCTTAGTGTATCAATGTTGAGTTGTATGTTATTCAGCTGGGCCGCGATGGACTCCAAGGTGACCAAAGCTTCTATGTGCCCTGGGGAGTGGGCTAGAGATAGGGCCATATCCACAGTGGAGTGGCTGCTCTTAGTCGACTCAGAGTCCGAGCTAGGCTCTCCATACTGTTGTCTTTCATCCATACGTGGGCCGATACCCCCCAAGCAGACACACCCTCGCTATCGAGGCATATTACTAGCACCAGAAACACTGGCCGCAACGCCACGGGAAGCGTACTGCCTAACCAAAGAAACACACCATGAAATACTGAAATGACAATACTAAAATAAACCTCCACTTACTATATCAGAGTTGTTGGCTAATATTATCTAGTTAGGAAAGAGCCTAAAGTCTCGAGCACCAACATCGTAACCATAGGAAACAAAGACATAGGAAGGCACGCCACAAGTCCCACGGTCCGCAGAGCTCCTATAACCCCAGATATGGCACCTAAAGTCACTCTCCCCAACAAATTGATGATCTAGTGCTTCCACGAACCAAAGATAGAGATGGACAAGGGAAAAATTTGTGTCTACTCCCGAACCATGTAATCTTGTACCGAAACTAGATAATTCATCATGCTGAACACAGAAATATTCTCCCGAATCCCATGGCCATACTTGATGTAGGTTCCAATTGCCCTTCCAGGCACATTTAATGGTATTATCCTGTTTTTTTGCCCCAAGCCACAACCTAAGTCAGGACGCAAACAAACCACACATCATTCTCTTCTAATGCTCCCTCCTCATCATCCAACGCCTGCGAATGACCTCCGACATGTCCCTACACGATATTAAAAATAGCTCACGGGGAGCGGGGTAGGGTTCCAAAGGCTATTCATTGCATATGTGTGGCGCATGGAGGCCCCTTTCGCTCCACGATCTAAGGCACCACCAACTGGCGCCCCAAATGATCACCCCCATCAAGGAGATTTTAATGCAGATCTGATAAATAATGGGATTTTTTTGTTGTTGTTGTGGGATGCTTCCTACACTAATGAGAGGCCACTACTCTAGATTTCTCATATTTCATAGTGTTCATGTGTCTATTCCCTTGTGGTACTCTCTATTTTTAGGCAAATACAATCTATCTTGTATCCTTTGTTGTTTCAAAATTCAAGATCAAACATACCTCCCATATGTTTTTATGCAACACCTTTATGGTAGTAGGAGACTTCAGGAAGGAAACTTACTCAATGAATATGGCATAATCAAGGACACTACCATCTTCCTGGCTTCAAAATTAATCGTTGGAGTGAAAGGTGAGGGTGCTCCCCTTGTTTCTCATACCAAATCCTTTAAGGATTCCATTAAGCCTAGAATTTTTCATTAGACTCCTAAAGAGCTCTCCGGGCTAGCTTTCATTCTTGATGAGGTTGAAGAGATCCCATCTATTATGGTAGATCATCCTCAATCACACATTTCTTGTAAGGAATATTTGCAGAATTCCATTATATATCATTTTAATGGGATTTAGACTTCAACATCAATGCTTTAGGAATGTGTGTATTAGACTTGGAGCCAAAATGTAGATATGTTGTTTTTCTCAAACGGTTTCTTTGTGGTGCAATTTAAAGAACATCAAGATTATTGTAGGGTTTTTACACAGTCCCTGGTTTTGGGGCATATCTAGGCTTCTCATAAACCCTTGGTTTACTGGTTTTAAACCTCTTACAATGTCATCTTTTCCCACTCCTATTTGGGCTAAAATATCAAATATGCCTCTTCATCTACTACATCTAGATATCCTAGCAGATGTGGGGAACTCACTTAACCGCTTTATCAAGGAAAATATAGATAGGCTCGAGAGGGAATTGTAACATTTTCTCACCTATGTGTTGAGATAGACCTCAATAGAGCTATGATGGATAAAATCCTCCTTATATGGAAGGGTTTCACTTATTCAAAACCAATGGATTATGAAAATAAGACTTTCCGTTGCAAGATCTATCAACAACTCGATCATCTTCAAAATGTATGTCCCTCTTCTTAAGGACACACTCATCCTCTAGATACCAAGAATAGGTCTCAAGGTTAGAAAGATACAAAAGTATCATTAGCATGTATAAAATATTTAACGGACCAATAGGATAATATATTGTACACATAATATGCATTTATTCAGATTAAGGGATATTTTATATTTTTTACAAGTATCCAATGTGAGGCGAAGATTGGAAACATGTCTCTTTACTAACCCAAACACTATCCAATCATCGAAATAAACCTCCAAAAAATTGTGAATAAATTCTCTGAAAGATGCGACTACCACTCTAGAGAAGATTACAGGAGAATTCCTAAGTCTAAAAGGCATAATTGTATCCTGAAAATAGCCCCATTCAGTCGTGAAGGTGGTATTACTCTAATCCTTCGGTGCGATCTTGATCCGATGATACCCTGAGAACCCATCAGTAAACGAATAGGATTCCTGAACTCCGACATTTTCCAGTACTTCGTCTCTAAATGGCGCAGGAAATGGATCGTGGACACAAGCATCATTCAACTTCCTTAAGTCTACACATATCCAAATATCACCCTGCGTCTTCTTTTCTTGAACCAACATGGGACTAACCCAATCCAATTCCTTGATAGGTTCAATAATCCTAACAGCAAGCATCTTATTTAATTCTTCACACACTTTTTCCTTGTACTTAGGATTCAACTGATAGGGGCACTGCTTCACTGGCTTCGCATCTAGCTTTAGAGTGATTTTCATGACACCCATATTCCCTACTATCCCTTTTAGATCAGAGAAATTGGTGGGAAACAAGTCCTTATACTCTCACAGTAACTCCGTGACTTTTTCCATTGTATCTTCGTCCCAACAGTCGCCTATGTTTGCGAACTTAGGCTGCACTTCCAATCCAATATTCACCTGCTTGGTATTCAAAGGTTGTGATATATCAAGGACTTTTTCCTTAAGCCCCGTGACTTCGCATTGTCCCTCTGACTCAGGAATATTGATTTTCCTAGGATCTTCTTCGCCTTCCTCAGTGGTCACATTGTAACATTCGAGTGCATGATGCAGTTGCATACTCCAGTCTGGTTGTACCCATGCAACAGGTTCTTCAATCATTTTGAATATTGCAGCTTTGATCTCCTATAATGCTTCATCAATACACTCAAATCTATTTTCAAAGCTATAAGCGAGCAGAAAACTTTCCTTCAGAATGTCCCATTCTGTGATTCAATGTTGCAGCTCTATTTCTAGATACCAGTTCATCGGGATCATATCAAAAGTGTGGCAAAATATATGAACCCATTCTGGCTGTGGTTCTTCTCCCCATGCTTTCATCCATTGAGCCAAATGCTCTCGTGTTTCATCCCTCCCTGTATATTTCTCCGTAATGTGGGTATTGGCATACCCAAACTGAAGCTTCATCATCTGTCGATATTCCTTCCAATTTGCGAAGTTGTTCTTATGCGTACACCACCATCTAGCAGGCGTAACTCTCAGCACGATTTCTAGTGCTTGGAACCGATGTTCCTCTAATACATCCCTTTCAAATTTATCCAGAAATAAATTTAAATTTTCTAAACCATCATAATATGGTAAGTTGCGTATCTCAGTGGATATACATTGGAGTGAATTTGTGAGCCTGTTGCATCGCAGCGACAATACCTCATGCAACTTGTTTTTCCAATGTTTGAGCTCTTCATCTGAATCTAAATTGCAAGAGTTTTTCTTCTCCCACGTAATTCGCCCATCTGCCATAGGATTGATCCAATCTTCATCTCGCGTAGTAAGCTTATGGATTTCCTCAATATCCTCCTCCTCATCATAATGATGGACTGGTTTTGTATATCACGCACCCTCGACTGGATCCAATGGGACAATCACCCTTAGTTCCTTCTTTTCAAATGTCATACTGTGCTTCTTAAGGTTGGTGACTACGTTCATATCAAATGCCAATCAATTCCAAGAAGTGTTGGGTATGGGTTACTATCATCCACTATTTCGATCACTTGAAAATTGGCTATGGCGCATGCCCCTTCAATATCCATAGTCACTCCATGTAGACACACCATAGGAATAATATTTTGCTAATTCACATTCTCAGTTGGATTAGGGACCACTATAGCATTGGTCTTCCCATCCTTTCCCGGGTTTTATTCAGCAGAACATTTCCATCAGACCCCAAATCAAGATTACCTGGTCCATTTCAAATTCTCCAATATGGGCAATCAATATCATCTCGCGGCCAGTCCTTTTTTTACTTTTATCCACCTCATGTACCGCGCATTGTTCTGATAGTGGCTTATTCTTGCTAGTGCAATTATCTATCAATTATTGCAGTCCCACTACTGCCTTATTATCCCTTAGGAGCTTCATGCAGGTTTGTAAACATAATGCTAATATTGAGGGGCCTGCCTCCCGCACAATATTGACATCTTCAGGCTTTCCCGTGCATGTACTTTGAGTCCTTGATGCAGAATCTTTTGCATCCTCCTTTTTGCTTCCATAAATATTTCCTTTACTTTATTTACATTGAATCTAGCCTCCTTGTCAACAACCTTGCGAACCCATACATTTTCCTTTGGTTGCTTCCCTTTATCCTCCTCGGTAGCTATGCCACTTCGCATAACGATATTAACACTAGGACCCTCTTCGCACGGTTCTAATCTCATCATTTGGATGTTCTGAGTAGGTTGCTGAGTCTGGGTCTTATTTTCTTGCATCTTTATGATGAGCACAGGATAATATTCTATGACATGATCAAACTGTTGACAATATTGACATGAGGGGTGCATTGGATTCTAACAATCTCTCACAAAGTGACCTAGTTCTCCATAATTGTAACAAATGATCTGGCCACAACCTCTTCCAACTCCTCCTCCTCCTCCTCTTCCTCATCCCTGAAACCCTCTGTGCATTGCAATTGCACCTTGATCTTAAGGACGAGCCTCCAACTGTAATCTATATGTTGGTGTTTTGTCCATCATCAATTCATACCTTCGGCAATTGCACTCGTCATGACCCACAAACTTACATAAATTACATAATAGTTGTTGGGGAGTCAGAAAAAACTTCTACAACAAATGACAATTGTTCGTCATGTGTTTTCCTATAATCTGAAAAATAACAAACCATGGTACCACTCCTGTACATGGCCAAACGGTTTTTTCTGACTTCAGGGGGACACGTCCTCCCCCAACAAGATAATTTTGGTACATTGGGCAATGGTCCTTGGAAATGGTCCTTATCATGACCATGGCCCTTCCATTTGAAACACCATATTTCCACATGGACCACATTATGGACTTCTTTTCCCTTTTTGAGGCTCTAAAACTCCATATGTAGGCTAGCCAACTGGGACTGAATCTTCTTCAATCCCAGATTCATATCCTGAATAGGTGAGGCTTCCAATTTCATAAAAATCTCTAGTGCCTCAACTTGCATTCCAATATTCTGTTGTGACAGTGGTAATCTCAAATGGGGCAATAGCGAGGAAATTTACCTTTTCTTGCGTTATTCATTTGTGATCTGCATATTAGCATGTTGGAGAAGACATTTCAACCTCTGATCAAAGTCCCACGTAGATTGATTTACCTTCTTCTGGATCTCTTTGACCTCTGTTACTCTCTGGGCTTGCAACTTAGGCTTCTTGAATTCATTATTTAGTGCGTCCTTCGTGTCTTTTGGTGTTGCATTTGGATGATTCGAATAATACTTAATATACCAACTCAACACTCTATCTTGTAATGTTGTGACCAGCTATGCTTTCTTCAAGTCATCATCTATAATCTGTTGTGAATTCCACACAACATTTGCTATAAACCAAAATTTTTCAGGGTATTCTATCTCCAGACCTCTAAATATGGTCATCTTCATAGCGTTGGCCATGTTGAATAGTGGAGGTGGAGGCGGAGGTGTAGGTGTGTGAGGTAGAGATGATGGTAGAGGGGGAGTGGATGGATGTGGTATTCTCATGATACCTTGATTTACCATCTATAGGCAGAGGTGTAGGTGTGTGAGGCAGAGGTGATGGAAGTGGTGGAGTGGATGGATGTGGTTTTCCTGCGAGACCCTGATTTACCGTCTATAGTGCTCCTTGAGGTGTTTTCATAATATTACTTTCTTCATCACTATAAGACGCTCCCAACATAGGGTTGTACTCAACACCTGAATGTAGATCTCTTATGAACGTCTTTCCACTTCGCGTAGTTCCCGTCAATTCTCTTGTAAACATTAATTCAATGGAATAACCCTTTTCTCACATAATAGCATTTTAATCCAAGTTTTCAAGGACTTTAGATACTTACCTTGGGGTCCTTTGAAAAATTGGCATTCAGCTTCATTATAACTAATAGATGTATCGATCACGAACTTAGTAATGAAACTGCCCAAAATGCTATCAATCCAGTAATCGACAGCCCTCGCAACCTTGTTTTTTGAAGCTTCCATATGCCTTACCAAATCTGGAGTCCACACAATAGGGTTATACAACTTCCATGTACCTTGATTATCCACCAATTTAGACAACCATTCGTGTAATTTGCACGAAAAAGAGCAGAAGAAAATTTCATGTTCGTATGTATATAGTTATCTATTCAACCATTCTTCCTTTGATAGGCGCGAATTCCTATTTTCTTGGGCTGCAAATTCGTGTAGCTTCTGATCTATCTACATCTTGATCTTCTTCTTAGTTGGGAACCATTTATTCCACATCACACATTCCTCAGACAAATCCTAGTCCCGAAAACAGAACCATTTGTTGGCTTGAGGGGGTCCAGACCCAGGTTCAGAGTTAGTTGCGCCAACCAATGAAACCCTACATTGTCGGCCCTTTTGGCAACAACCTGTGTCGCGCATGTTGCAGTCTCACCTGAGGCAGTATTGGGGGATGATAGAACCAGATTTTTGAATCCAGAGGTCTGTGTGATGGGTTTTTGTTACTCCTAAGTCTTTGTACTAACCTTCACAAACCTTAACCCTTGAAACGCAGAAATTACAGTAACTTACGAATAACATATTTCAACTCTATGCCAATTGCTTTAAGCATTCATAACATCAAGAAAACTAACAGATCTACCAGTTTCACACATCTATTAAGTGTTTCTTATGATAATTGCAATAAACAAAGAAAATTCACAGTAAATGAAGAAGTAAACATAAACACACAGATACACAGATATTTCTACAAAATATTCTTTATTGTGTTCAGATCTTCTCTTATAGACTCTTTCTTCCCTGTACACACAACTACAGGGGCCCGCTCACTTAGCTGCTGACTTACCAAGGTCTCCACGCACATAGTTGCAGGAGTCTTCACCTTCACCTAAGTACAGAAAACAAACTTCTCTGACTTAGATCACCTGCCCATACAATCTTAGATCTGTCTCCTATGACTCTCTATGACTCCTTTATATAGCATCTTCCATTATAATACCATGGTTCGCGAACCATGGTAAGGTCATAAAACAACTTAACTTCTAACAACTAAGGGGTTTTGACCTTCCTAAAGCCCCTTTGACTCCTAACGACCTTCATGCTCCGCTCCTCAAAATAGGGAGACTTTACAAACATAACAAAACTTTTTGCAAAATTTACCCTAGGGGACCCTATCCCAACATCCAGATTAGCACGATATAACTTCACAAGTATATCAAATCATACATAAATAAGGTCATGATACTCATAACAATAATTAGCTAACATGCATACATGATAAACTCATAGACAACTGACATGCATGAATAACAATCACATCTACCTCAAGCTCCAATGTTGTAACCTCACTCAGATACCACTCTATAACTACCCCTCCCACATTTACCCACTTTTACAATCTCTCCAAGGTAAACATGATTTTGGTGTCACTGTGATATGACCCGACCTCCAAGTTCCAACTATGGAAGTGGGGTCAACTAACCGACAACTTACAACCATCCCTTAGGGACTACAGACCACACAAGAGCCTACAAACCACTGCAGGTGATCAATCCCTGAGATGGAACTCTTTTTCACAAGAGAAACTCCTCAAATGCACCCTTAACACTTTTTGCATGCAATTAGGAGGCTATAATTGCACCCATAGGCTCGGTTGCATGTGGTTATGACCTAAATTCCCCAGTTTAGAGCACGCGGTCATGAGATCTATGCCACTTTTTTAGGCAAGCCTCTATACCATCACCAATAATTTCCTGTATCTTTCCATAATCATTTCAATAAGGATAACAATGCTAAACAAATAGAACTTGACCCAAATATTGAGCAATACATTCCTGATGCAAGATAGAGATTTCATCAAACACATGACAAAATTATAAGCTACAGGTCATGAATGCATATCTGATCAGAAACTTCTAAAATTGATCTAAGAATCACCAAGAAGGCTCAATTCCCTCTTAATATAGCTGCAATAACAATTGTTATCCCATGCATTCATCAACCATCCAGTAACTTATCAAATTTTTATGGAAGCTTTAACTATTTATGGACTAGTTGTGGCCCTAGCGCTTCTATTTGCGAATCCCTTTGTTTAATCCTGAAAAAAAAGATCCCTACACCTCGTCATTACATTAGTATTTCTCCAATAATTTACTTGTTAAACTGCAGGAGAGGCTGATCTGAATAATTAGCAAATGAATTATTCTTCCTATAACATGAGAGAGATCCACAACTAGAAAACATGATAAAACCATGCATATAACCAACATATAATCAGAATAGAAACTATGAAAAATCAACCATAAGATCACCATAACAAAAAATACAAATGCTCATATATCACAATAGGAAAATAACTCATATTAACATATGAAAATGCCAACCAAATCAGGGACTTCATCATATGACCTGACCATATATTCGGCTAAACCAAGTCTCTCTTTCAACCAATTACCCTCTCACCATATTCCAAGAATGAATATGGGATCATAAGGGTTAAACAAAAAAAAATCACTTAGGGCTTCTAGAGGCCAAACCACCTCAACCCTCAACCACAATGATTTCACCTCTACAATCTAGAAATCACTAACATCAACCAGATAGATCTCTATCCAAGTTTTCCTAGGCTCCAAGAACTAGTATCTCAACCCATAACCTCTAGGGAACCCAAGTTGTTTCAGGACTCTAGAACATTTGTTCCAACCAGTAGGCTCTAGGGACTAGTAACTCAACTCACAACCTTAAGGGAACCCAAGTTATTACAGGGCTCCAAAGTGTTTGTTCCAACCCCCAACCATAGGAAACCTGAGAACCAATCAGAAAACCCAAATGGGGAACCCACTACACCATGGTTATATAGGAAATGGAAAGGCAAGGCTAAAACCAATTTCAATCGAGAAAAATCCCGATGCCAATGACAACACATAAGCAAGGAACGACATGCATTTACCATGCATCCAAAAATCAGCAAGGAGATCACACATGCAACTTGTTGCCTACAAAGTAATTCAGTTGTAGTTGTTGATCCAACTATCTCCTTGCACTTCCTTGCTTTCCTTTCTTGCTTTCTCCAAATCCAAGTGAATGCTAAAAAACTCCAAGTATGGTCCAAGAATTCTCTAAGTGTGCAAGAGTACAAGAGAATGAGAGAATGAAAGGAGAGAACCAAAACAAAATTGACTATATGAATTGTTTCTTTGATTCCTTTTCATCATTTATCTCCCTTTTTTCTTCAGTTTCCTCTAATTTTTGTTGCATGAAAATTTTTGCCTCTTCACCTTTCTTTTGTCCTATTTTCCTTTATTTTCATAATTAAATGTTATTTATTACCTCTTTTCCTTTACCAGTGCCCTTTCCAATTTCCATAGCCATTATTAAATACAATTGATGCCCACTATAATGTTTTTCCCAATATTTAGCTTGGAATATTACATGTCCCAATACCTTGGTCTTATTTTATTTACATGGAAAATAAACATGTTGCTACAAATATGCTTTGTCTTAGAATGATAAGCAGGTTCTTTTCTAAGAAAATTTCACTTTGGTTGTCACAATCTATCCTTATAGCTTGTTGTACCAACCTCATACTTGAACACAATCCTTGAAACCAAAATGCTTCCTTGCTTGCATGAGTGGTTTCCATGTATTCAGTGTTTGTAGTTGAAAGTGCCACTACAAACTGTCTCTTTCTCATCCAACTGATTTCTCATTCAAATAGGTTAAACATATACCCACTTGTAGATCTTCTATTATCCATATCTCCAAACCATTTTTCAACAAGAAACCCACGTATGTGCAACACTTTTTCCAATTCTGGTATTCCTTGGTAGCACAACCATAATCACTAATGTCATATAGATACCCAAAAACTCATTTTACTATTGTGTAATGTTCCTTACCTGGATTTTACATAAGCATGCTCAATGCTCCCACTACATGTGTAATGTCTAGTCTGATACATACTATTGCATACATAAAACTACCAACTTCCCTTGCATATGGAACACAGGACATGTCATCTTCCTCTTCCTATGTCTTGGGACATTGTTCTAAAAATAATTTTACACCTATAGGAATAGGGACCTTCACCATTTTGTTATCCTACCTATTAAACATCCGTAATATTCTCTCAACATACTTCCTATGGTTTAAACACAACTTCCTCTTTGCTCAATATTATTTAATTTCCATGCCCAAAATGAATTTTGCAGTACCAAGATCCTTCATGTCGAATTTAGAGGACAACTGGGTCTTCACATACTGGATAATTTCTCTGTTACTTCCAACCAATAACATATCATCCACATACAAGACCAAATAGATAACACGATCACCAATAAATTTAAAATAATCACAGTGGTCTTCTTTGCTTCTTGTGAAGACAAGTCCATGCATATATGTATCAAATTTACGATACCACATCCTTGGTGACTGCTTTAACCCATATAGAGACTTATTTAACCTGCATACCAATTTTTTCTTACCCTTCACTGCAAAGACTTCCATTTGATTCATGTATATCTCTTCTACCAAATCCCCATAGGAAGGTTGTCTTCACATTCATCTATTCTACCTCAAAATCAAAAGAAACAATAACAAATAAAAGTAATATAATAGAAGTGAACTTCGAAATAAGAGAAAAATTATCACCAAAATCAATTCCTTACACCTCTGAATAACCTTTCACTACTAACTGAGCTTTGCATTTCTCCACTTTTCCTTCTACATTCATATTCCTCTTAAACATCCATTTGCTTCCAATGAGTTTTCTTCCAGCCAACAAATCTACCATATCTCAAGCTTCATTTTTGTCCAAAGCTTCCATTTCTTCAACCATGGCCTTTTTCAAGAGTTTCACATCCTCTAAATCCATTGTCTCCTTCAAAGTTCTAGGATCATCATTAATAATAGATAAAGAAAAATTTGAACTAAGATCATATGGACTATACCTCTTTAGTTTGGACCTTCTTTCTCGAACTAATCTCCTCAAAACTGAAGTGTATGGTTCTTCCTCTTATGCTTCATGTCCTCCTGAAGAGTTTGATTCTTCCTCCTTTATTTCAAACTCTATCTTCTCTAGTTCCTTTTCCTTTAATAAGACTTTTTGTTTGATAACATCCTTTACTTCTCTAAATAACACATATTGAATGTAGATAACCTTCTTTGTTTCTGAGTTCCAAATCTTGTAGCATTTTAAACCATCTTTATACCCAATAAAGATGCACCTTTCAAATTTACTATCCAACTTAGTTATTTTCTCCTATGGATAATGTATATATGCATCGTAATCGAATACCATGAGATGTGAAACATAGGGTTTCCTACTATTCCACACCTCATGTGAAGTCTTATCCCCAATGTTGATGAAGGTGATTTGTTAAATAGGTGACATACAGTATCCACTGCCTCTACCCAAAATTCCTTCCCTGATCTAACGCCATTGAGCATGCTTCTTTCCTTTTCCATCAACGTCATGTTCATCCTTTTTGAAACTCCATTTTTCTGAAGTTTGTATGGAGTAGTATTTTTCCATGGTATACCACACTTCTTACAAAAGTCTTTGAATTCCTTCTTACAAAACTTTCCACCATTATCTGTCCTCAACACTTATCTTCTTCTTTGTTTGACTTTCCACCAGAGCCTTAAATTATTTAAACCTCTCAATGACTTCATACATGTTCATAAGGAAATATATCTATGTATTTTTTGAGAATTCATCTATAAAGGAGACATAGTACACATATTTACCTAGTGATGGAACTGACACATGTCCAAACACATCGTTGTGCACAAGATCTAATATTCCTTGTTCCCTCTCAGCACCAGAAGGAAAAATAACCTTCACATATACACAATGTTCATAGAAATAAAAATCTAGAGATAAATTAGACATACCTTCTACAATACCATTACGATGTAGTATTTGAAGGCCCTTCTCTCCAATATGTTTATGTCTTTAATTCCATAACATAGTAATTTCACCAAAGACTACAAGACTTTCTACTCCATTTTCAGGAAAAACAAAACTTTTGCACCCATGAATAACAATATTGTCCAGAAGATTCTATAGAGTTTCGATCTGAACTCCCCTCATCAATACTAGTGCTCCTCAAACAATCTTGTGGGTATCTTTCTCAAACCTTGGCTTTAAACCTGCATCATCCATATTGCTTATAAAAATTAGATTTCTGGTCAATCCAAGAATGTGTAGAACACAAGGAGGTGTTCTAATCCTTCCACCTATTAGCTTCAACTTGAATTTTCCTCCTCCTATTATTTTGGTCTTCTTGTCATCACCTAGGAAGGCATCACCACCATCATACTCCTCATATTCACAAAACTACTCCCTATGAGAAGTGATATGAAAGGATGCACTCGATTCAATCAACCATGCCTCATGATCTACATGTGTACTCGAAGAAGCGAATACACATCCCCACCTTCATCTAAGGTGGTTTTCACCTCTACAAAAGGTGCCTCATCAAATTCTTTTCCTTTTTCAGTATTTTTAGATCTACAATATTTCTTGTAGTGCCATTAATTTCCACATTTCCAACGTACCTTTACATATTTTCCTAGAGATTTAGATCTCCCACTTGAGGACTTATGTTTATTTATTTTCTGGGATCGTCCTCTTACAGACAAGGCATATTTGTTATAGATCTCCATATTTTTTTGTCTCATTTCCTCGACAATATCATCAAATTTCAAGGTAGTTGTATTACTACCTATAGAAACAACCAAACTAGTCCACGTGTCTGGTAGAGCACAATAAAATGATGCACTTAGCTTTGTCTAAAATTTTAATATCAATAGATAATAACTGGATTACCATAATATTGAAGGCATTCATATGCTTGGTCAACAAGTCTCCATCCCTAATCCTCAGGTTAGACATATTTTTCCGCAAGAAAAATTTATTCACTAGGGATCTAGATTGATATAAAGCCCCTAAATTGTTCCATAAAGCTTTCATTGTAGCTTCTCTTGAAACATTTATTAATATTGAATTGAGACACACAACTGTATTGTGATCTTTGTCTTTAGTTCCATCTTGGTCCAATCTTCTATCGACATTTTCATTGTTTTAGTACCTAGATTCACTGATCTTTGTCCACCAATAGATCCTCCATCTTGAAATTCTATAGTTCAAAACTTTGTTCACTAAATTTATCGATCTCTATCTTTCCATTGCTCGCCATCTCCTTTCATTATAAGAATTGATCTCATAGATCTCCCAATGTAACAAGGTATACCACAAGCCCAAGAAAAACCCCTTAGATGCAAAGGTGTCCCCTTGAAGCCAAAACTTCTTTAATACCAAATGAAGGTATTAACCTTGTACCAAAATTACTTGCAAATGAATTCTTAATATATATATATATATATATATATATATATACAATGGTGAGAACATAAAATATACATAGAGATTTTTCTCCTGGAACAAAAAAATAGGAAAACCAGATAGATTTCATTATATTCCTTTCAATGATACAATATACATGCTGAAGGATTCATAAACCCCCAATCCATTAACTGTGGCTTAGAAAATAACCATAGTTCCCTTGAACAGATCCACAAATTACCATGGGAAAAGCCATCATGCCTAAAACCATGCACAAAAAACATGCGCAAAACCATGGTGGGTTCGCCCACCATCCTTGGGTCCTTCCCCCATCCTTTGGTTTGCATATTTTTTTTCTTTTCAGGGCGCTGCCCCAAACCCTGTGCAAGGGGTCTACTTCCCCCTTGCAACCCTCCTCGGTTGCACTCAGCTCAACGTAACAACTCCAAAACATAGTCATGAAAATAATGTAACACGTACCCTACATTTTTTATTATATCAAGATTGCAATTTGTTAAAGCATTGTGATGATATAAAGGTTCATAAACCCCCATGTGCAGAAGATGGATCGATGGTTAAAGAAAACATGACTACATCAAGGGATGCAAGAAAATGGATCCTTCCTAGGAGTAATCTCATGATTAAGTCCTACATAGTTGCATTGGATGTTGTTGTTCTCATCAATGAGCTTGGCCCCAAGAAGTTGTTTTTTGTCATTTATTGAGTTGTCTAGGTCTGGTTACAATAAAAAATTGGGTTGCTAGGTTTTGGAGTTGAGGATCTAGTACCCACTATCAATTCCATGGTTTGTAATGTAGTAAGGATTATACATGTGACTATTTTTCAAGTAGGTAAGCTTCTCTTATATGTTTTATATGGCCCTTGGTTTACAAGATTTTGTTTCCTATGCTTTTGATATTATAGTTGTCTGAGTAGAAATTGCAAAGGGATACCCCTAGGATGTGTGATCCACAAGACTACCTACATTGCAATGAGAAATTTGATATGTCATTCAGGGTCCTTGTTGGGTCATAGAAAAGGTATGTTTTTACCCTTACATTACTTCATAAATCACTCCCTTTTACATATTTGTCTTCATGCTTGGAAATCATTTGGAAGAAAATATTGTGAAAGTTAGGTAAAATCAATCATTGACAGATTGCATGTTTTTAGCATGAAAAGACTAACTTTTGCTTGCTTTTATGCACAGGAAATTAGAATTGGACAATTGTTGTTCAATTGATAGAAAGAAAATGCTAAACTAGGAGAAAATCGCTCCTTGGTTGTACGAGCTAGCAAAAGATATGAACGAGAATGCTAATTCGGCAAACAGAAATCTGATCGTTTAGCCGCGAAATCCCAAGGATCTCTCGATCCTTAGGATTCACTTTCATCCATTAGTTTTCCATTAGACTATATGATACCGATGGGTGAAAAGTATGGGGGATGATTTGACTCTTACACATTATTGTATCTTTGTATTGAACATAACATATTTTGACATTACAATAATTATGTACCTTTATTATTTCAATTAATGAGAAATACAAAGATTCTCTCTTAATCACGTTCTGAGCTTTATCAACAGTAACTTCTAGAGGCTTTGGGCCCAGTCACTAGAAGATTCGTTGCTCCTTTGTGTCATAACTATTTCCTTATTTTCTACAATTCTTTATTATTGTTCTTTTATAGAATCAAGTTATTCTTTATATCTACATTTGAAATAGATCTTTAACGTTGTTGCTTTAATATTGTTCTTTTAATGAATTGCATAGAATAAGTTGAGTGTTACAGTTGATTGATGCTCTTTTTTATTCATGTTCAAGATTGAAGTAGTTACTTATTGTTTATTGTTGTAGTAATTCTTTCCATTTACTAGATCAGACAATAGCCCATTAGATATGGTTTCTTTTAATGCATCTGCTTGAAATTCATTTCCTTTGCAAAACAGTTACGATTGGATTTAGATTTATGGTTTGAGTTGTCTTTGATTGAACTTTGAGAATTAAGGATTTGTTAATACATTCTTGCAACGACTTGATGAAATATTAGACTCATTTAGTTATGTAACAACCTCTGACCTCTATTGCACAGATAGTGGTGACATCCTTGAAATAAACAGACGAATCCTAGGTTGATAATGTAATGTAGGAATTAAGGTTGATTTAAATAGTCATCTTAGTGCACCAACATTTTGGCATCGTTGCCAGGGAGGTTTTCAAAGATAATAGTTAATTTGTGTCTCTAAAGGGAATTGGGTATTGAAAATGGAAGGTAAGAACCTGCATACATAACAAGAAAAAAGCTTGCTCCTATTGCTCGCTCTTAGAAGATACACAGAGGTTGTGTAGGAATGAATGGCTAGGGAAAAAAAGATACCAATAGATTAGAAAACACTATCAAAAACCACCAAAGCCTAGGGATCGACGACCCTTGGGAGACCAACCTTCATAGACGAAATCATTTGGAAAGTCGAATCTCAAGTGTTAGTAGGACCCTAGACAGCATTTGGAAAGGGCTTTACTTCGATCCCTCAAGTAGTAGAATCACCAACTACAGCTTATGCTGAGATCCATAGCAAGACTGAAGGGTCCGAGCAAAGTTTCCAAAGTCCAAATCACCAATACTCTAGTCCTTCACAAGAGGGAAAATCATGCAATTTAAGAGAAGGAGAGGGAGAAACCAGTGGAGCTACTAAGATAGAGCCACAATCGTTTGAACTAGGATCTGTTGTGATTCCATATCTAAGCAGTGCAGTAAATCCACTTTGGACCATGAGTACTCCACTCACTCAGATAACACCCCATGAAATCCTTGAAGGATATTGGCACATCTTTGACCAAATTTCGAATCAACTACCTGAAGGTCAAACCTAGACATTGGAATATCCCATCGTCGACCCATTAGCCAACGCCCTGATGAAAGTTATTCCCTTGCAAAATATCCCAACCTTTCATGGGATGACCATAGAGGATCCAGATTCTTTCTTATTTGAGTTTGACGTCCTGTGTAGAGGTTATGATTACACCACCAATCCTAAAAAATTGAAGTTGTTCCCCTCTACCCTAAAAGGAGCAGTGTTGTGGTGGTTTATGGGTTTATGCAGATGCAACATTAACTCCTAGGATGACATGAAAAATTCTTTTCTCACGAAATATTAGGACTACTATAGGACTAGGGAATTAAAAGATGAAATCTTTAAAATGTATGCAAAGGATAATGAAACTCTAGAGGAGTATGTTGAACATTTTCAGTACAATTTGTAGAGATCCCCTCACTCCACATTACCAAAAGCAATCCTAAAAGCCATTTTAACAAAAGGGATGAAACAAGAATGGATAGAAACTTTAAATCTGATGGGGAAAGGTAACATTTCTCAAGAAAATTAGGACGAAATTGTTCGATTGTGTATCAGGTGTTCACAAGGTAACACACGCACCTAGTCAGGAAGCCGAGACTCCATGACTAGAGGAAGAAAATTGCCCAGCGGAGGCATGACGAGAGTAGAGATCGACAATCTCCAGGAAGACTTTAAGGCAGATATCTTAGGCACACTGAATACATAGTTAGATTTCTTACATGCCAGACAGAGACAAGATGAGGAAGAATAGGCACTAGCCATATTCTGCCCATGATGTCGAAAGAAGCACAGTCAATGGCAATGTCCTCTGGACATGATCCAGACTTGCTCCATATGCACCAAGGACCATGCCACAGATCAGTGTCCATCACTTTCGGCATTAAAAGCAGTATTCAAGGAAGCTGAAGAAGGAACAGAGCTGACATACTTAATGACACAACATCGACAATGGCAAGCACGACCCTTAGGTATGCCGCAAGACCCCTCCTTGATTTTTCCTACGCAATATCATCAACAAAAAAATCCTGGAACATCATGGCAAGGTCAACCACCTTTCTTTGCCTGGAAATCCCAATAGTACTCCATGTCACCCTAGCCGAACCAACCCTTCCCAAGAGCTGGCTGGCCAAATCCGCAATGCTCTGCCCCTTTCTAGCAAAGTTCAGCTAGTAATCCTTACCCTTCACAGTGGGCTGCTTCCACCTCACAGAACCCGAATTGGCCTCAAAACTGGCAGTGCCCCATGGGGATGAGAAATTTACCCATGGGAGCAGGTTCTCAACCTCATCCCACATTGCCTAGTCCATTTCAGAACCCTCAACCTTCAGTACGCCCCCAACTACCAACTCAACCAAATCCAAATCCTAATAACAATAGACCAGTCCAATATGTACAAATTCTCGAAAGTTTGGATAATGAAACAAAACCAGTAGAATGTAATGATATTTGGCTAAGGTTATGGCTCATTATTTCCATAGAAGAAAAAGAAACTGAAAACCAAAAATAACCTAAAAAAAATCCATCGACTGTGATTGCTACAGAAATAAAACAGGGGAAGACACAATCAAGCAACAAAATTCAGAGAAAATTGTAATTTCCTCTCCCCCATTCCCTGAAAGACTAGAAACAATTAAACCTGATGTTTATCTGGATTTTGATATATTAGGGGAATTAAAAAATTTGTGTATAAATATCCCACTCCTCAGGGCCATACAAGACATCCCGATCTATGCAAAAAAAATTAAGGAATTATGTGGGAAAAATCATGGGAGGAAATTGAAAAATCCACCACAAGTACACGTGGTAGGAACTTTATATGACCTGCTTCTGGGAAGACAAGAGCCGATTAAATATGAAGACCCAGGGAATCTTGTAGTAATCATTCAAATACAAGGTTGCACCTTTCCAAACACATTAGTAGATCTTGGAGTGGCCATTAATATTCTAACTACTTAAACCTGCAAGGTTTTGGGCATTACAACTTTGGAACCAACCTCGACCTTATTAGAACTTGCCTATAGATCAATAGTCAGACCTGAAGGGACCTTACAGGATGTAATGATTTATGTTAATTCCTGGTAATATCTTGTGGATTTCCTAGTCATTAACCCACGAATTAGGCTAGATGGACATCCTTTGACATTGGGTCAACCTTGGTTAGCGATGACAGATGTAGGATGTCATACAGGGAACATGATATTACACAAGGAAGTGTTGTAAAAATCTTATTCTGTATCCCTCAGCTAAACCAAGTCTACCTACTGTAAATACTCAGTTGCACCCACCTAGATACTTGGAAGAAAACATCTGCTCTCCTCTCATGTTGGAAGAAGCACTTGAATTTAAGAATCAGACAGAGGACGATGTGATTAACAATTTCATTAATAGGCTAGTTTTCATGAATAACCCAACATGTCAAGTATTAAAAGACATTCTTGATAATGAAGCACAGGGAGATCCCTCCAAGGACGTAGATGATTAGCCCATACCCACGATCACTGTTTATAACAACATGCCAGTTGAGATCAAACCAGGTAAAACGCTTAACATTAACGATAACCTGGATAGCCACCAACAACAAAGGCTTATTCAAGTACTTCAGAAATATAAAAAAACTTTTTCCTGGGAATACTCAGACATGAAAGGTATAGATCCCCAATTATGTACTCATCATATCTACATCGAGAAGGATGCTCGCACCATTTGGAAACCCTAGAGAAGGTTGAATCCCCATCTCAGGGATATTGTGAAAGAGGAACTGCAAAAGTTGTTGGATGTAAATTTTATTTATCCTATCTTGGATAGCCAGTGGGTCTCCCCATTGGTAGTCGTTCCCAAGAAAAATGGGAAATGGAGAATCTGCGTGGACTACAAGGAGCTGAATAAGGCCACCCAGAAGGACCATTTCCCTCTTCCATTCATTGATCAAGTTCTCGACACCTTGGCAGGGAAACAATTTTTTTCTTCCTTGATGGCTTTAGTGGCTATAATCAAATCTAGATCACCCTTGAAGACTAGGACAAAACCACATTTACCTTCCCGTGGGGTATGCTTTCATACAAGGTTTTACCCTTTTGTTGATGCAACACCCCCGCCACATTTCAGAGGACGATATTGAACATTTTTTCTGATCTCATCAACAAAGGGATCGAAATTTGCATGGACAACTTTACCCCCTATGGGAATGATTTTGAGAAGGGCTTGCAGAATCTAGAAAAGGGTACTTGAATGATGCATTTCCACCAGGTTATGCTTCAACAATGTAAAATTTCATATGATGATGACAGAAGGTGTGGTTTTGGGACACTACATCTCTGCGAGAGGAATACAAGTGGATCTAGCGAAAATAGGGATAATTCTTGCACTACCCACACCTAGCACCCAGACCAAGGTACATAGCTTCATTGGATACATGGGTATTACCACATATTTATTGAAATTTTTTCCAAAAATTGCCGCACCTTTGTATGTCTTAACTGGTAATGTCGAATCTAATTGGTCTGACAAATGCGATGTTGCCTTCGCAGATTTGAAGAAGCTAGCTTCAACTGCACCACTATTACGAGGACCAAATTGGGAGCTACCTTTCCACATTTCCATAGATGCATCAGACATAGCAATAGGCATTGTTCTTAGACAAGAAGAAGACAAAAAAGCCATATGTTATTTATTATATCAGCAAAAATCTTACTTCTACTTAACTTAATTATACAGTCACAAAAAAGGAATTTTTAGCCGTTGTTTATGCCATAAACAAGTTTAGACATTATATGATAGGTTATTTAGTCTTTCTTAATACTAATCACTCTGCTATTATATATTTAGCTAATAAAACTGTTACTAATGAGCGGGTGACTCATTGGTTGTTACTTTTGCAGGAGTTTGATATTACTATTAAGGACCGACTATGGAAGGAAAATCCAGTTCTGGATTTTCTGTCTTGGGTACCTAAAATGAATAATCCGTCAGCAGTGGATGACCAGTTTCTAGATGAAAATTTGTTTTTCGTGGCAGTAAAGACACCTTGGTATGTAGACATGGAAAAATGTCTGCAGTAGGAAAAATACAAAGGCACCTGTCAGCTAAATAAAGGAAGCTAATTGTCCAACACAACGCTTGATTTTCTTGGATCAATGGATATATTTTCCACACAAGATCTGATATGCAGATACGATGATGTATTCACAAATACAAGATCTACGACATTCTGAAAGCTTGAAACGACGAGCCTTGTGGCAGACACTTTTCAGATCGCCGGACTGGACATAAAATACTTCGGATGGGCTATTACTGGCCCACTATTTTCAAAGATGCAAAAAAATATGTTCAGGCCTGTGAACATTGGGCATTGGATTTCAATGGCCCATTCAATCCGCTATCAAACCAAAAAGCTACATACTGGTTGCTACAGACTATGTAACAAAGTGGGTAGAAGCAGTAGCTTTGCCAAGGGCTACGAAAGAAACTGTAATTAATTTTTTGTTTGAGTTATTTGTGCAATATGGTTTACCCAGGGAAGTGATAACAGATGGGGGGCCACAGTTTATAGGACATAAGCTTACGACCACCCTATGAAACCATCATATAACACATATAATCACTTCTCCATATCACCCGCAGGCGAACGAGTAGGTTGAAAGCACCACAAGGTCCTTGAGGCGATCTTAACTACAATAGTTTCAACACACCGGCGAGATTGGGTTGCTAAACAGCTAGGGGCCTTGTGGGCCTATCTCACAACCTGGCGGAACGTTAGTGGTTATTCCCTGTACCAACTTGTATTTGGTAAGGAACCAATTTTTCCTATCGAAATTGAAATAAAGACTCTCAAAACAACCCAAGAAGTGGGACTGGATCTGATGGAGGCCCAAATGAAACGACTTCAGCAATTAAATGAATTGGATGAAGCACACCTACTTTCTCTACAACGTACAATGATTATTCAAAATAAAAGGGCTAAGTGGCACGATAACCTTATTAAGAAGAAAACGTTTCAGAAAGGAGACTAGGTGCTCCTCTATGATTCTAGGTTTCAAGACTTTCTAGGCAAACTGCAGACAAGGTGGCTTGGCCCGTATGAGATTCATGAAGTACACAACAATGACACTATAACCCTGATTACCATTGATGGGTCTGGCTCTCCTTTTCGGGTGAACGGACACCAGTTGCGACTTTATCACAAGCCACTCACCAAAGAGTCTTTTTGCCAATAGGTACGCAGCGATCCCACTATGCAAATTTTAGCTGCAGGGGGTGATGACCCGACAACTTTACTTTCATGAAAATTGTTTCTTTTCAATTGTAAATAATGTATATATTTTCTGTGGGCATAGCTCATTAATTTTTCAATCTTATTTTTTTTACTTGCACGATTGAAAAGAGTAAACATTGTTGCGTGAATGAGTGAATTTTTTTTAGAAATATGTGTTGTTTACAATTACTCTTCCTTTTGGACGAGTAACTGATGTTCCGTTTTTCAGACAACTGTTGTTCTTTTCCAAAAGAACGGTTTCATGTTGTTCCCTTTTACCAACTTTCATACATACAGCTATTGTTCTATTGCCATTCCATCAAGCAGACAAGTGTTTTTCCATCAAATGAACAGTTGTTGATCCATTCCCGAAAGAACAATTGTTGTTCTGTTCCCAACATAACAATTGTTGTTCTATTCCCGACAGTGTAGTTGTTGTTCATTCCCGAAGGCACATTTGTCATTCCATTCCTAATAGTACACTTGTTTTTCCGTTCTCGATTGAACAGTTGTTGTTCCATTCCTGACAACACATTTTCTGTTCCATTCCCGACAGTACACTTGTTGTTCCGCTCCCAATTGAACATTTGTTGTTCCATTCCTGACAAAACAATTGTTTAGAACATTTGTTGTTTCACTTATACAGTCTTTTTTGGGGTAGAAATTTGTATTAAAAAAGAAAAAGAAAAAAGCATTCATATGGATTACATTATGATTTCTTTTAACCATTTGTTGATCATCTCTATTTCAAATCTGACATGGTTCATCTATTAAAAGACTTGCTATATGTCTTCCCTTTGGATATATTTTTAACTTGATTCATCACCAATATCAACAACTTGTTGGTTCTATCTTTTACACTTTCAAATGGAAAGTTCCTTTTCACACAATACAAGGAAAGTAAGCATATCTTTTGTAGGCATTATTTCACTTCTTACACCATCCCTCGATCTTATGGAGTTAGTGAGCCTCCCTCAAGTTATAATAAAAAAGTGGAAATAAGATAAATCGTTCTCAAAGAGGATAGGAGGTCTCATTACAATCCGACCTACCATGATCATAAGGACTTAACACAAGTGACATTCCCATTCTAGCTACCACACCAGGGTAATGGCCTTTAAGACATTATATATGTCTAAGGACAGGAGGTCTCATCACGAGCCGACCTGTTCACTTTGTTCTGCCTTGGTGAATGGAATTGTGGTTATCTGGTTACCATGCCAACACAATGGTCTCTTTGCAGAAATATGTAAATAATAATAACAAAAAGTCATAAGTTGAGGATACTGGCTCATTTTTTGGGTTTAAGTGGAAACCCTGTCGAGGCTATAGATGCATGCTGGAAGCAGTGGCTTTGCCATGGTATTGGAGTGGTATTCTATATTGCCAATTCTTCAGTATGCTAGTACTTCCTATTTAATTAATCCAAGAGGAGAAACTACCATCGAATAATGTTTTTACTTCTAAAAACAGCATAACCGTTGAAAATCTATTCAATGAATCACTTCAGCACCATCCAATCAGTTGATGCCAACAATCATTATTCTTTTCATGCCATGTCAGATTTCGCTTTATCAATCACAAAAGGTAAAATTAATGTTCATAATGAATATTTACATGCTTTATTATTTTTTCGATCATCTCTAACCGCTCGTATGACTGTTAATTACTTCGCTTTACTCCACCTATCGGACTCTACCACTCACTTCATGCCATATTAATGTTGTCGTGCGTACTTTCCTTTTTCCCGTACTCCGAGGACGAGGGCGCCCTTTCTTAACAACGTAAACTTTGAAACAAGAACTGATACTATTACCCGTTTCGTAGAGATAGCAAAAAAGTGACCCAATTTTGAAAATGGGCGATACAGAACACACATATTTTTTTAGAGCATAGTTTTTGGCACTTTAAATAACCGATACAATTACCCGTTTCATAGGGGTAGTAAAAAAGTGACCCGATTTTGAAAAGTGGTGATGCAAAATAAACTTCTTTTTTCGGGGCATATTTTTGACACTTTAAATTTTCTTATGTATCAAATATAAATATTTGTTTTTAAATGTTAGTGATTTTCATGATGATTTTGAAACGTGTTGATGCAGCATATCTTTTTTTAGAGGACTTATTTTTCACACTTTAAAATTTATTATGTCCAATGTTTTTTAAAATTATGATTACTTATAGAATTTTTTTTTTCTTTTTTTAAATGTTTATTACTTAAAAAACAAATATATATATATATATATATATATATATTAAAATAAATTAATTAATTAATCTCATATACCATAAAAGAATTTGGAAAGAAAAAGCAACATAAAAAAATATATAAAATTAAGTAAAAATAGAAAAATTCTTAAAAAATAAATAAAAAATTAAAAGCAAACTAGATTAAAAAATAAATAAATAAATAAACAAATTAAAAAACTAGTAAAATTAATATTAAAAACATTTAAAAAAAACTAAAAATGCAAAAATTAACTCAAATCATAAGAAATAAAAAACCAAAAAATATGAAAATTATATATATATTTTCAAAAAAAAAACATTTAGAGTTTAAAAACAAATATGTATTTTTTATTTAAATAAAAATAAAATTATTAAGCCCTAGATTTCTTCTTTTAAAAAACAAAAAAAAAAAATTAAAAAATTTTAAACTTTTTTTTAAACAATTTGTTTTTATTTTAAAAAAAAAAAAAAAAAAAAATTACCCCCACTGTCGCCCAGCCGTCCATGGTGGCGTGGCCTTGTGCGGAGGGGTTTGCATGCAGGCCCCTCCACCAAGGGTCGCGCCACCACGGGCAGCCAGACGATGAAGAGGCAATTCCCGGAATTGCCCTCTCCACCGCCCGTGGTGGCGCAGCCCTGGGAGGAGGGGTCTGCATGGAATTGCCTCTCCGCCGCCTGCCGCCTGTGGTGGCATGGTCGTGGGCTAAGGGGTCTGCATGCATCCCCCTTTGCATAGGGCCACACCACCACGGGCGGTCGAGCGACAACGGAGTCAATCTTTTTTTTTTAAATAAATAGATAAATTAATTAATTTTTTGTTTCTATTTATTTTGTTTTTAAATAAAAAATTTAAAAATTAGGGTCAATTATTTATTAATCTCGTTTAAAAAAAAAAATTGTTTTTTTAAATTGTTTTGAAATTGTTTTTGTTTTTAATAAAAATTTTAAATGTCTTTAATATATATATATATATATATATATATATCTATATATATATATATATATATCTTTTTAATACACATATATTTTTTATTTTTTATTTTTAATTGTTTTTTGGTTCTTTTTTCTTTTTAATTTGAGTATATTTTTGTTTTATTTTGTTTTATTTTTTCCCTTTTTGTGGTTTACAAGATTTTTTTTTTTTTTTAAATATGTTTTTCTTACTATTTATTTGTTTATAATTTTTAAGTTTTTCTTAGTTTTTTTTTCTTATCTTTTATAGATTAATTTTGTTTTTTTTTTTTTTTTTGACATTTTTATGATTGATTTTTTTTTTTTTTTTGCTATATTATATTTTATTCGATATTTTTTTTTTTTTTTTTTTTTGTTTTGTGTTTTTTCATTGTTTTAAATTTTTTATTTTATGTTTTCATTATTCTTTTGAAATTTTAATGTCTTGATTAATTGAAATTTTACCCTTGAAAAAAAAGTGTTATTCTAGTGTCAACACTTTTCATTTTGAGGGTGTTTTTTGCACAAAATTTACCATTGAAAAAAAAAAAAAAAAAAGTGTGTTATTCGAGCATCAACACTTTTCATTTTGAGGGTGTTTTTTGGACAATTTTTGCACAAAAAATTGTTTTCACCACCATTTTTAAAACATGTTGAAAATTTACCCTAGAAAAAAAGGTGTTATTGTAGCATCGACACTTTCCATTTTTAGCACTATTTTTGATGTTTTTTACGGGGTTTTTTTGCCAGAGTTCCCATTTTGACTTTATAGTTCCCGTTCCAAAGTTTACATTGTTTCTTATTGGAGGGGGAAGGTTATGCACTATAATGATTTGACAAGATATAATTATCCAACTCCACCATGACTTGCTAATTGGACCGATTAATTAGTGTTGCATTTATAAAAATATTTTCTGATTGACCGATCATTATTATTGCATTTATATAAAAAATTCTCTTCAATCGAAACTCTTGCATGCGACGTATTCATTGTTGTTCAACACTAAAACCATAGAAGTAAGGTTATTGCATGTAGAATAGTGGAATTGTTATAGGAGCACAACAAGCATGGGAGGCAATGTCATTCGCAACGAGCCCACACTATTGCAATTAACAGAACAGGCTCGAGAAATTCTTGAACGTGCCGGGTGGATACAATACCTGGTCAGGTTGTAGGGATTTCACAGTGATGTTGCACTGGAATTTTTGCAGAACTTACAGAATGGACACACAACCGTGAAAGGAAAAGCCATAACAGTCTCCGAAGTGGTCATAGCCGAAATCTCAAGACTTTCGATGGAAGGCATAAAGTGGATTGAGAAGCATGTACAATTGTAGGAATTTGTTGAAGTATTCAAAGAGTTGGGTGAAGAACTGATACGCAAAGGAAAAGGCATTCAGCCTACGTCCTTGAAGGAGCCATGGCGAGAATTGGCAACAATTGTTCAGAAATATATCACTTGCGATGGCCAACAGGATGTGGTACGATCTAGACACCTTAAGCTGTTAGCAATACTTAGGCAGAAGATTGTAGTTAACTTGCCATTCTTTTTAAATTCTTTACTACATGATGTTCCTAGCCGAGTCAGAAAATCCAAGAACTCGCAGGCTACAATTAGCCATCATGGTCTAATTAAACTCATTGTCACTCGAGAACTAACCCAACAACAATTAACCTAGGACAATTTTGTAAATCCTGTTGTACCTTCATTAGAAGAAAACCCAGGAAATGCACAGACAGGAGTAGGTGTTGACAAAATTGTAGAGAATGTTGATGAACTAGATAATGAATGGAAAACCTTAGGGGCAACAGTCTTAGGGAGGGCACAAAAAGGGAAAACCTATGCCTTAGCTTCGGACCCTGCAAAATGAAGATGTTCTAAGATGATAAGTACACAACAGAACATTACAGAATTGAAAAAGGAAGCAGGACCGTCTCATACACCCCCCACAAGCCCACAGGTTGTCTTTCCACAAGGTTATGAAGAAGAGGTGGCCCGAGTTTTGGAAAAACTGGGGAAGCTCTTCAAAGAGGAAAGTCAATCTAGACACTTACAGGATCAATACCATGTCCCTAGCCAGTCTCCCTCTCCTGACAACTCTAGTCATACAAAAATTTTACCACCTTTCGGAGATATGGAGGAAAGTCAATCTGGACACTTACAGGGTCAAGACCGTGTCCCTAGCCACTCTGCCTCTCCTGAGAGCTCGGGTCATACATAAAGTTTTCCACCTTCTGGAGATATGGAGGAGTCACAAGAGCGAGGGGGAAAAATTTCCTCTATAAGAATAAGTCCTGAGCCAGAAACTTGGGTAGAAATAAGCCCTGAGTCAGATAGGAGATACTGTTTTACTGGAACAGGACCCTAGTAATTATATAACCCCTCTTTCGCCTAAAACAAATATGGTTGTTTCTTCTCCAATCAAACAACTCACTAAGGAGACAAGGGAAGCAGATAGTGCGAGGATGAACCTATTGAGAAAAGAGAATAAGAAATTGAGGAAAAAGATCAAATAATTGAGGAAGTGGTTGAAAGAAGCGAGCAAGGCTCGCAAGAACAAAGTAGAATTAAAAACCATTAGTAATTAAAGTAAAAACCTCCTTCATAACACTAGAACGCAAAAAGAAGACACCCCTATAAATTCAATTGGAATTCAAACTGGCATATATCATACTGAAAATGCTGGAACCCAGACTGAAGACATTTACACCTGGTCGATGGAGACTCAAATAAATTTCTCTACGGACTTGATGGATGTTGTGGTTCTATTGTAGCGGCTACAACAACCCTCCCAAATTTTTCCTTAGCTTCGTTTTGGAGCCTCCCTACCAACCTTTCATAGCATCATGTCTTGTCTTTCAAGTACACAAGCTTCAGTGATATTCTTGCAGAATGATAGCCTATCCATCAAAGCTTGTTGCATCCCCCTCACAGGTTGTTTCATCAGAATTGATCCAGCTACAGGATGAGCAGCTCCCTCAAGAAATTGCACAATTATCGAGGGCAACCAACCTTCCCTCTAGAAATTGTGCAATTATATCTGGAAGCCTTCTGGGCTCCAGAATTGTGTAAATCTGCCTGTCACTGTTCACTGGAAAAATTGCACAACTCCTCCTAGCAGGACTGCTCAACCTAGAAATTGTGCAATCTTAGGCAACAGTCATTTGCTTTGCCCAGAAATTGCGCAATCCCTTTGGGAAGCTAGCCCAGATCCCTCCCAAAAATTCACATTTTTTCATCCTAGCTGAGCAGACTGTAGCATGTGCAATTGAGTTGACCGTTCTCTCCAGGACCGAGCAAAACTAATTTTCACGCATGGGTTGCTCCTCCCAAGGCAGCATGCAAAGGAATCCCTTTTTCAAGGATCTATTTTTAGCAGTTGGAGGTTACATGAAAGGATCATTTTAGAAACCTCCCACCAAGTGTCGCTTTCCCTAGATTTGTGGCATGTGCGTCGCAACGTTGATTTTGAATCTCTACATATCTATCATGACTAACTATAGAGTTTCTCTTCTAGAGTGTATGTCTTATGGAAATGACTTCATTATCTTGGAAAATCTCTCGGATAACTTGTCACATAAAACATTTGATGGTGGAGGCCACGCAGCCTTGGTTAGGCATGCAGTCAGCATTGTAGGTTCATGTGAAAGACATGGAATCATTGAAGAGTACATGACTTGCGTGTTGTTCATCTACATGCTTCGAGGGCACCCCATGCATTGGTGTGCCACGCTGCTCAAAAAATATATTCATTCTTTTTCTCATCTGGTCATAGAGATAGATCATGCTTTCAATCACTTTAACCATAAAGCACTCGATCAAGAAATTCTGAAATTACGAAAAGCACCCGATGAATCTGTTGATCAGTTTTACACATGCTTTTGTAATCTTGCATACCGATTTCCAAAGATGAAATTGATTGGGAATTTCTTTGTGGAAGATTTGAGTATCTTCTTCGCATATCCAAACCCAGCTCAGCCCACTTCGGTGATGGAGCTATGCAATCATAGGCATGCACAGTTGTTGCCACAAGTGATTGTCTGCCTTCACCTCCTTAAATAGCTCTGCCACCGCGGAGTGATGTGGGAGATCATTGACACACATCTGTTGAACTGTCACATCCTCCCACCCCACCTGCTGTTGATATTTATGCAAATTTGGCTTGTAATACTTTTGGTTGTCACGTGGATTAGTCCCCTCAACCTCCATCCCCATGTTCAGTTGATCCTTCGGATTGTACTGTCATGTGTTCTTCCATTCTGGACTCCTCACCTGTTGTGAACAAGGATCAAGTTGCCAACGGAGTTGGTGTATGCAGCCAACCTGCACCATCATTCATGATGAGTGTGTGCAGGAATATAAAGAAGAAACTGCAGTGAAGGATGGCTCCCTTCCAACAACGCCTCATCTGCTTTATCTTGACATCCCTTGTGATTCTACCACTACTAATTTCCCCTGTGAAAGCACATTTCCAGATGTTTCTACTTCCCATCATTCACAAGACACGTTGGATGTCAGTCTGTCATTACATTGTAGAGAGGACACATCTTCCTCCAAAAATATGTCCAATCTGTCATCTGTCATTTCTGAAACACAGAGGGTGAACATCCTTGCTTCTCGTCTACCCCTCTACACGATTCATCAAATCATGAGGATGCCGACAAACATCCCGAATTTTATGATCTTGGTTGTCGTGATCTCTCTACTTCTTCATCTAATCACGATGTTGATTCAATCGTTGTTAATCTGTCTAAGACACTGGTCTATGATGATCTATCTGCCAGTGAAGTCGAAACCCCGCAGATTGTTGAGGCACTTCAGCCTGAGCTGATAGTTATGTCAGGCCCTCATTATCCTAAGGTTGGTTTCACTTCCGGTCAAGAAATTGTTGAAACACTCAAGGCTCCTCATCACTCTCTGCTTTGCATTGAAAATCAACCAAACACCCAGATTTTGCTTCCTCCACTCAAACTACATGATCCCATCGCTCATGCATTGGAGGAATCTTACACAGCAAGCACACATGCATAATGTAAGTGGTCTACCTTTCTCACGTTTTCTTGCATGTCACAGTCAAGAGAATGCATACACTCAACATCTACACGCAAGGTAGCACAACACCTTGGAAAGTCCACAGAGTGCATGTCACGCACTTCCACTCATTTTTGTTCTGTGGACAATTGTAAACTTGGAGTGTGTTTGTCTTCACTATTATATCCTTCTTGTTTGTTGGTTTGCATAGTTGTCTTGTTCTTGAACCATGCCTTCACCAACATGGGTCGACCAATGCACTGGTGGCTACATTGGAAATATCACTTCACGTGATCAGGCCCATGCACTATTAGCTTAGGAGTAGGAGTAGTATTTTCTTTTGATTTGTTCACTTGCATGCATGTTTGCTTCTGTCCTTGTGTGTTGTTTGCTTGATTGTTTTTTTGCTTACTCACTTCGCTTTCACATTTGTTTCTTCCTCTTTCATTTCTTTTTGGTTTGTTTGCTTTTTATTGTCTGTAGGTTAGTTCGCATGAACCATATGTGACTCTTGAAACAAGTTGGGTAAAGTACAAGGGGACTTGTACAACTATCAACATTTGGGTATCTTTTGTCCTCTCTCTTTTGCAAGAACTTGTTGTCTCTAGTCCATGATACATCAATGGAAAATACGTTCTGTTTGAAGTGAACCTTGGTGAACACACAACACTTGCACGCTAACTAGTGTCACCTACTCTAGTCGGTTGTTTTTGGGTTAATCCTTGTCAGCCCAGTCAAGTAGAGTAAGGTGAGGGGGGAAACCTTAACAAGCATGTCAGAGGTATACATAAACTAATTCTCTAAAGTAACAACCTCTTATGCTCTCAATAAGTCAGGATCCCTCTTCCGCCTCTGAAATGAATAAGTTCTATGCACAGTTATGAAGATGAAAAACGAAAAAATGAAAAAGTGAAAAAGTTTGAAAAAAAAATGAAAAATGAATAAGGCAAAAGAAGAGAAATGCTTTATGCATAGAGAGGTGATTTAAGTAACTCGGTCGGGGTACTGACTAGGCTCGTTGGCAGCGATGCCATGCTTGTGTTCCTGCATGACTCTGTCGGGGTACTCTCTAGGCCTACTGGCAGTGGAGCAGCACCAGAGATGAAACTAAGACTCTGACGACTATACTGCTTATGCATCATATACTCCTCAACCCCAATCGAAACAACTGTGTTGGATTGGCTTGGAATATGTGTTGACTGACCAAGGGATTGGAAGATGCCGCATCTTACAATCAAGCAAGTGTAGAAACCAAGACGAACTAAGAACTGAACAGTACTTCCTGAGGTGTTAGATTTTCTTTTCACGAACAAGGTCCATTCAGAGAGTTGGAGTTCTACCAGTGTTGTATCGGCTACAACCACCCTCCCAAATTTTGCCTTAGCTTTGTTTTGGAGCCTCCCTACCAACCTTTCACAGCAACATGTCTTGTCTTTTCAAGTACACAAGCTTCAGTGATCTTCTTGCATAATGACAACCTATCCATCAAAGCTTGTTGCATCCCCCTAATAAATTGTTTCATCGAACTTGGTCCAGCTGCAGGCTGAGTAGCTCCCTCAAGAAATTGCGCAATTCTAGAGGGAAACCAACCTTCCCTCCAAAAATTGTGCAATTCTCTATGGCAGCCTGCTAGGCTCCAGAATTGCACAAATATGCCTATCACTGTTCACTGGAAAAATTACGCAGTTCCTCCCAGCAGGACTGCTCAGCCCAAAAATTGCACAATCTTGGGCAGCAGTGAGTAACTCTTGATAGAAATTGTGCAATCCCTTTGGGCAGCCATCCCATCTCCCTCCCAGAAATGTGAATTTTTTCCTCCCAACTGAGTAGACTGTTGCATGTTCAATGGAGTTGACCGATTCTCTCCGGGACTGAGCAAAACTGATTTTCATGCATGGACTACTCCTCCCAAGGCAGCATGCAAAGGCATCCCTTGTTTCAGGGATCTATTTTTAGCAGTTGGAGGTTACAGGCAAGGATTATTTCAGAAACCTCCAGCCAAGTGTTGCTTTTCCTAGATTTGTAGCATGCGGGTCGAAATCTCGATTTTCTCAAAACTCATTAACCAGACGCTTCAAAGCTCATTCCTCACATTGATCTTGTAGCTCTGACATCCCACATTGCATCTAGGATTTTTCAGCACATTCAAATCAATTGTTTTGGGCTAAGCCTGCTTTTCGTGTCTCACGCTGCATTTCTGGAACTTTTTGTGTTTCGCTTCGTATGAATGTTGTATTCTTGATTTCAGTGAGCACTTGTTGTTGTTTTGATACATACTAGCTTGTAGTAGCACCGTTTCATTTTTCGTTAACATCTCAATGCTTTCGCATGCATGACACTATTTTGCATGGACGGTCATCATTGCGGCAACTCACTTCACACACATGCATGCTTTCCTGTTTTCTGAATCTTGCACTTGCTGTTTGAATGAATGATCATTCACTCTTGTTTTCACTCATCTCATCATGCTTCCAAACTTCTCATGTTTTCAGTCACCAATCGGCCGGACTAGGTTTCCTTGGCCCATACCGTGCCTTGCACGGCTAGCACTACGCATTTCTGAAAGCGAAGGCTCTGCCTTCACTCTAAGAATTTTGGAATTTTAGCCAGACACTGACCTCCAGGCTTGCATTGCGCAATTCTTCGAGGTAGTGTCCCGCTGGCCCCAGAAACTGCGCAATGTATTTTGTTGTTTCATGTCACTTTTGACTGAAATCACGCATTGTGCAAATTCAGTCCTCAACAGGCCAGGCTAGACTATGCATTGCGTAGTTCCAGCTATCAGTTAGCCCCCTAACATCCCGGATTGTGCCTTGTGCAGTTTTGGCAGTCAATCTCCCGACCTCCTGGAAAAAATTGCACAATCTTCATGATGAGTCACACAGGTATGTTGCAAGTTAGGTCTCAAGTTTGTTTTGGTTTTCAACGGACATATTTATTTCCATGAGTGTTTCCATGTCTCCAGGTATCGCAGGTGTTCATTTGCCTCTCGGTATTACAAGTACAATGGCCTTCAGGGGAGCGGATTCAAAGGACATCGTTGAGAGCACAACATGGGTTTCAGCCAAGCCAATGTCTATGAGCTTACCTACCTATGAAGACATCAAGTTGTTCGTAGACAAGGACATCAAGATAATATGGCAGCAATATCACAATGATCAACATCAGCAGCAGCAGAAGGAAACACAACCACATGCGATGAATACAAGAGGAAGACTGTTGAAAACACAAAGGTGAAACAAAATTGCAAACTCAAGCAGATCCATTTGTGATGAAAGCAACTTTGGAGATTGATGCTATGAGGTGACGGCATGACAAGAGGATCACGTGAGGGCAGAGAAAATAATAGAGAAGGAGTTGCAGGTGATGAAGCAGCAACTCAAGGAAGAACAGGAGTTGCTCAGACTAGAGGATGAGTTGCAGGAGGAACAGGTACAACAGGGGACACAACATGCATAGACAAATGCAACTGTGACTGTATAAGTTATAGATCCATCCCAACAGTTGGCACGGAGTAGACATGGTGAGTGGTGTTGTTGATTGCATGCAAGGTAATTCAACAGCATGCATGTCATTGTGTGCACGCATGCGATCTAACCCATTTGGAACACTCACCGAGGCAAAGACAAGAAGCAAGTCCAACTGGAGCTGAACATGTAGTTGACAGTTAATGCACATGACCACCAGCATACACTAGAAGATCAGCACAGAAACTATGCATTAGTGTGTTTCCGGTGGTGCAGCACCCAAGAAGACTATGAACAGTCTAGCAAATGAGTTGGATGGAGGAGCCATACCAATGCACTCGAATAGAACAGAGGCAATAGTTCGCTTCAGCAAGATGTCACCATGGAGCACATGCACACCATCCCTGACGACCAAGCTTGGCATCAACTCACCACCTTCACCATCACAAGAATGTCAAAGGGTTGTTCTCACCACAACGGACCGAGTGTCAATGATGTCTTTCATGGCTTTCTCAAGCCATTTTGTCTCACATGGGCACATGTGCATTGTAATGTAATGTCTTGTCAAGTGCAAGTTCAAGTGTTGATAGTTGGATGTAACAGTCATAGAGTAGATGAAGATTCATGAGGGTAGATGAACTGTCACAAAGGGGAATGTCAAAGGTCACCCAACCCTTTGACATAAATAGAACCTCATAACCCATTGTAGAGGCTTTTGGCCAACCAAGCTTCCAATAGGAATATCTTAGAGAAATCTTGGATAGTATTGTAACAAGCCTTGGCATCTCCACTACGAAGAGCTAGTACATCTCTTTGGAGGAGCAGGCGGTTGTGGTTGTGACATTCTGCTGTCGGAACTAGTGGTTGGAAATGGATGTATTGTATGACTAGAACTTACACTTATTAATATAACAGATCCAACATGTTTCATGCATATGTTGTATGTATTATATGTTATCTGGTTTACTCTAAATGATATATGTATTTGTTTTCTTACGCATGCATGTATGGACTTTTCTGTGTATGTATGTATGAATCTTTCTGGTACTGTTGGTTTAACCATCACTTTGGATTACTAGCTAACTTGCCTTCCATGTTGTGATGCATCTTTGCTCATGTGTTCCCTTCTTAACTCCATGCTATCACAGATTTCCAAGGGGCGCACTCATCTCAACCCCCATGTGTTTGAACCTCTCACGCACTTTCCTTGGCTTGTTGTAGCTATCAGACCCTTGCTACCAATAGGGACATCTTACTTGCCTCTATGCAAAATCGCAGTCAAGGCATTACCGTACAATCCAATGCTGGGACTCCTACACCAAATGCTATGGGTTCTAATTGGGACTTCTTATCGGGGAGATCCCCTTACATGTTGGCAGATCCAACACCGTCAACATTTCGGCGCTAGAAGGAGGTCCAGATGACAAGTTGAGTCCTCACATCTATTTTGAATCTCTACATATCTATCATGACTAACTATAGAGTTTCTCTTCCAGAGTGTATGTCTTATGGCAACAACTTCTTTATCTCGAAAAATCTCTCAAATAACTTGTCACATAAAACATTTGATGGTGGAGGCCACGCAGTCTTGGTTAGGCAAGCAGTCGGCAATGTAGGATCATGTGAAAGACATGGAATCTTTGAAGAGTACATGACATGCACGATGTTTGTCTACACGCTTCGAGGACACCCCATGCACTGGTGTGCCACGCTGCCTGAAAAATCTATTCGTTCTCTTTCTCATCTAGTCGCAAAGATAGACCGTGCTTTCAATCACTTTAACCATAAAGCACTCGATCAAGAAATTATGAAATTATGAAATTATGAAAATCACCCGATGAATCTCTTGATCTGTTTTACACACGCTTTTGTAATCTTGCATACCGATTTCCCGAAGATGAAATTGATTGGGAATTTCTTTATAGAAGATTTGAGTATCTTCTTCGCATATCTAATCCCAACTCATCACACTTCGGTGATGGAACTGCGCAATCACAGGCATTCACAGTTCCTATCACAAGTGATTGTCTGCCTTCACCTCCTCAAACAGCTCCACCACCACAGAGTAATGTGGTAGATCATGCACACACATCTGTTGAACTTTCACATCCTCCCACCCCACCTGCTCTTAATATCTATGCAGATTTGGCTTGCAAGCCTATTGGTTGTCACGTGGATTTGTCCCCTCAACCTCTGTCCCCATGTTCTGTTGATCCTCCGGATTGTACTGTCATGTGTTCTTCCATCCTGAACTACTCACCTGCTATAAACGAGGATCAATATGTCGATGGAGTTGGATTTATGCAGCCAACCTGTGCCATCATTCATGATGAGTGTGTGCGGGAATATAAAGAAGAACCCACAATGAAGGATGAATCCATTCCAGTCGTGCCTCATCCGCTTTAGTTTGACATCCCTTGTGATTCTTCCATTGTTGATTTCCCCTGTGAAAACTCATTTCCGGATGTGTCTACTTCCCATCATTCACAGGACACGTCAGATGTTAGTCTATCATTACATTGTGGAGAGGACACATCTTCCTCCGAAAATTTTTCCAATCTATCATCTGTCATTTCTGAAAACATAGAGGGTGAACATCCTTGCTTCTCATCTACCCCTCTACATGATTCATCAAATCATGAGGATGTCGACAAACATCCTGAATTTTCTAATCTTGGTTTTCATGATCTCTCTACTTCTTCATCTGATCACGATGTTGATTCAATTTTTGTTAATTTTTCTAAGACATTGGTCTATGATGATCTATCCGTCAACGAATTCAAAACCTTACAGACTGTTGAGGCACTTCAGCCTGAGCTGATAGTTATGTCAGGCCCTTATTGTCCTGAGGTTGGTTTCACTTCTGTTCAGGAAATTGTTGAAACACTCAAGGCTCCTCATCACTATCTTCTTTGCATTGAAGGTCAACCAAACACCCAGATTTCACTTCCTCCACTCGAACTACACGATCCCATCACTCATGCATTGGAGGAATATTACACAGCAAGCACACATGCACAACGTAAGTGGTATACCTTTCTCACGTTTTCTTGCATGTCATAGTCAATAGAATGCATATACTCAACATCTGCATGCAGGGTAGCACAACACCATGGCAAGTCCATAGAGTGCATGTCACGCGCTTTCACTCATTTTTGTTCTACAAACACTTGTAAACTTAGAGAGTGTTTATCTTCCCCGTTATATCCTTCTTGTTTGTTGGTTCGCATATCTATCTTGTTCACGAACCATGCCTTCACCAACATGGTTCGACCAATGCATCGGTGGTTGCATTAGAAATATCACTTCATGTGATCAGGGCCATGCATTGTTAGCTTAGGAGTAGGAGTAGTGTTTGCTTTTGAGTTGTTCGCTTTCATGCATGTTTGCTTCTTTCCTTATGTGTTTTTTGCTTGCTTGTTTCTTTGCTTACTCACTTCATTTTCGCATGTGTTTCTACTTCTTGCTTTTCCTTTTGGTTTGTTTGCTTGTTATTGTTCGTAGGTTTGTTCGCATGGACCGTGTGCGACTCTTGAAACAAGCTGGCTAAAGTACAAGAGGAATTGTACAACTATCAAAATTTGGGTATTTGTTGTCCACTCTCTTATGTAAGAACTTTTTGTCTTTGATCCATGATACACCAATGTAAAATATGTATTGTTCAAAGTGAACCATGGTGAACGCACAACACTTGTGCGCTAACTAGTGTCAACTACTCTAGTCGGTTGTTTTTGGGTTAATCCTTGTCAGCCCAGTCAAGCAAAGTAAGGCGAGGGGGCAAACCTTAACAAGCACGTTAGAGGTATACATAAACTACTTCTCTGAAGGAACAACCTTTTCTTATCTCAATAAGTCGAGATCCCTCTTTCGCCTCTAAAATGAATAAGTGTTATGCACAGTTATGAAGATGAAAAACGAAAAAATGAAAAGTTTGAAAAGAAAATGAAAAATGAATAAGCTGAAATAAGAGAAAGGCTTCTTGTGTAGAGAGGTGATGAAAGTAACTCTGCCGGGGTACTGACCAGGCTTGCTAGCAGTGGAGCCATGCTTGTGTTCCTGTGTGACTCCGTTGGGGTATTGTTCAGGCCTGCTAGTAGCGGAGCAACACTAGAGATGAAACCAGGACCCTGATGACTATACTTCTTGTGCATCATATACTCCTCAACCCCAATCGAAACAACTGTGTTGGATTGTCTTGGAATGTGTGTTGATTGACCAAGGGCTTGGCAGATGCTACATCTTACAATCAAGCAAGTGTGGAAACCAAGATGAACTGAGAAATAAACAATACTTCCGGAGGTGTTAGACTTGCTTTTCATGAACAAGGTCCATTCAGAGAGCTAGAGTTCTACCAGCGTGTTGCCAAGTGTTGTAGCGACTACAACCACCCTCCCAAATTTTGTGTTAGCTTCATTTTGGAGCCTCCCTACCAACCTTTCACAGCAACATGTCTTGTCTTGTGAAGTACACAAGCTTCAGTGATCTTCTTACAGAATGAAAACCTGTCCATCAAAGCTTGTTGCATCCCCCTCATAGGTTATTTCACCGGACTTGGTCTACTTGCAGGCTGAGCAACTCCCTCAAGAAATTGCGCAATTATGGAGGGCATCCAAACTTCCCTCTAGAAATTGTGCAATTCTGTCTGGCAGCCTGATGGGCTCCAAAATTGTGAAAATCTGCCTGTCACTGTTCACTTGAAAAATTGTGCAATTCCTCCCAGCAAGACTGGTCAACCCAAAAATCGTGCAATTTTAGGTAGCAATCAGCTGCTCTGCCCAGAAATTGCACAATCCCTCTAGGCAGCCAGTCCAACTTCCTCCCAGAAATGCACATTTTTTCCTCCCAACTGAGCAGACTATTGCATGTGCATTTGAGTTGACCGATTCTCTCCGGGACTGATCAAAATTGATTTTCATGCATGGGCTTCTACTCCCAAGATAGCATTGTTGTTGGGAAAAGTATCTATTCAGAACGCCCCTATCCCACTCTAAGGTGTGATAGTGCCTTAGCAACAAACAAGGAAACTTACTTGAGTATTCTTCTTTATGAAATGTAAATGAGGAGAAAGGATCTAACTAACCTATGTCTTTCGCTAGTTTGTTGTTCCAATTGCTCCTCTCTTCAGTAGCTCCCAACTCCCAGCTCCCTTACCGGCCCAGCTTCACCGAATTCCTGCAAGATCACAAGAGAGAGAAACTACATGAAGATATAGATATACATTCATAAAAAGCTCAGGATCAGATTAAGCTAAACATGCAAATATAACAAAACATCATTGGTACACAGCATGTAGGAGAAACTCAAATAGTTTATTGATAGAATAAGAAAGTCCAAGAGGAGATACAACCAAGTGAGTCTCGATCCAGCATCTACCTCCCAGCAAAGGAATCCCTTCCTCTCCTCCAACAAAGCATAAATCACCCAATGTACTAATCACAATCTCAAACCAACAGCAATTCTCTGCAAAGTACAAAATTCCAGCCTCTGGATCTCTGGGATGAGGGATCCATATATAGATGTAAGCAGAGAGGATGAGTCAGCTTATGTTTTGACTTGTGGCTTCTCTCTGTCAGTTCTTGCTTCCACTTGGAGACTGAGAGCCTCTTACTCATCACTTGGTCGAATTCAGTGAGGCAAGTGTCATTGGAGAAGATTCTGGAAGCTTCCATGGTCTTTCCACCTCGTTGAATGACTCTGCCACTTGTCCTTTCCCACTCAACGCACCTGGGTAGTGCATTCAAGTGCGTTGCAACGCACCTAGACAGTGTACTGGGGTGTTTTGCAACGCAGGCAGCTAGTGGAGCACTTGAATTGATCCTGAATTGACTGTTTCTGAGTGGTTTTTGGTGGAGAACTTCTGGGAGAAGCTGTCATTGGTTGACCTTGTTCCTTTAGGAGCTGTAACAACATCTTTAGGGACTTTGGATCCCTTGGATTATGGACATTTTATGCTCAAAGCTGTAAGGCACAAAAATGTCTATAACAGTTGCCCCCTAAAGTATGAGGCCGTTTATCGGGTGAAATGCTTTATTAGGAGGATCCGAAGTTCATTCGATGCTGGGAGGAGACCTATAATAAGATACAATACAATACATTATTTTTCATACTGTTTTCATGATCTAGCTGAGGCGGGCATTCCCATGCTCAGCTTTATAATTCATTTTTATGTACGTAGGACAGACAATCGTCTGATGGTAAACTGATGATTCTGATGAAATCATCATCCTTTTGGTAGGATGATTATCTGTTCTGCAATGTTGTACATGTCAATGTCTTAATTTTTCCTGAATATATATCACAGCCCGGATGGATGAAACTAGATCCGGGGTCTTCAATCTCGTCCGATCTTCACTCTAAGTACAAGTCGATCCATGTGAGAAATGTTTTGAAGTCGAACATGGAAAGACATCGCTTGATTACCAGTCAATTATGTAAACTATTAACAAGCGCGAGAGGAATCACCGATAAGGATGATGACCCTCAAGGTACTACAGTACAATTCACGTGGTGTGAATAAAGGACTTGGCGTTGAACACCACGCAAAATCTTTCAGTCGAAGGTCATTGATGTATACCTGTCGCCGGAAGTGAGAAACTTGCCATTGAGGCATGCAAGCTTCAAAGTACTGAAGGGGGTGTTCCTAGATCAACTTCTTGGATAATGAGCTGATGTCGACAAGAAGCGATCCGTCAAAGGAGGGCCTTGATGTATCCCACATCAGTGACACGGAACGGAGCAAATGATTTTGATGGAGGTGAAAACAATCTGATGATATATGGTTCAGGGTGGCGGTCATGAAAGAATGAAGTATAATGTATGGTAGTGGATGGGACACGGTTGACTTCTCTGGATGACTTCTCTTGAACATATCGGCGACACTTATGTGATGGATTGGTAGCATTTACCCCAAAGGTGGATGGTATGGCGAGACCATGGTGATGTGACCGGTGAATGAAACAACCCAACCCGACTCAGGCACGGAGTGGAAGTGTCATGTTCAAGAGCGACTTGCTACCAATAAAGGTTCTTTGAGTTTCTTCCCAATTTTTCCCCAGTCATTGTTGACCAGTACCTCTTTATTTTTGTCAAGCTTGAGGAGGATAACATATGCTTGTTCTATAATTTGCCCTTCGGGCAAACCCATCGCTATGTTTTAACGAGCCTAGCGATAGTGAAACTCGTTCTCGTCTAAAGACAAGTTTGTCGCTATTTAATGTTTTTAACGAGTCTAACGATAAAGATAACTCGGTCCTTTTCATTTTTAGAGAGTCTGAAAAGGTACATAAAGTTAACTCCGGAGTTCCTTTTTCGTCATCTGATCCCTTAAGTCCGAAAAAGTATAAAACAATACAGAAGGGATGAATTTTCGATAGTTTTAACAAGCCGAACAAAACAAGCGCTCGATCTTTTTGTGCAATAATCCCTCAGGTCCAAAAAGATTAAAATCTAGAGGAGGGATAGCACTTCCGGTCGCTTTAACGAGCTGGAAGGCCAAAACTCGGCAATCTTTTCATATTTTACGAGTCAGATGAAAAGAGCTTAAAGAAGACTCGTCTTTTGAGGAACGAGTGATAAAAAGGGTAGCAGCTGATTCCAGGTAAGGGTTGGAATTTTCCAAGCACGGCAGTGTCACAAGGATGGCTAGTGAAATCACTCTTCGCAGTTGTTCCTCAAAATGGGTAAACAATCATATGGAGGTGAATGATCGGCCAATGGAAAAGTGGAGGTGACGGTGCAAACACGACCAAGGCTTTAATGGCTGACAATGCTACATTCACGGCGGTTATTTACCGGAGGATAGTTCATTTTTTAACGAGCTTAAACGCGGGTTGAAACACTTGCTCGATCTTATGTTTATTTTTTAACGAGCATGAACTATGTGCTAAAACTGCTCGATTAATCCAGTCATATGATAAGAATGTCTCATGTAAGATTCCATTTTTTATGGAGCTTGCGCCTTACAAATCTATGCCCCGCATCCTTTCTTTATGAAAGTTCGGAAACGACTAATCCTACGAGTTTAAAGGGTTAGAGGTCCTAAAAATTTAAAAAATAAATAGCCGCCCCTTGCTTGCACTCCAAAAGGTTTGCATGCCCCCAGGTATAAAACAGAGTTTCAAAGTTACCTCTACTTTAGTCCGATAAAACATTTGTTTTAGCGAGAGAGGCCTATCTCTTACAGGTTACCCAAAGATTGTTCTATTAATCTTTCAAACAAAACACTTCTTCGGCGATGTCTACCGAGATAAACAAAGGTGAGCGACGATGCCCGCCAACTCACATAACTTTGACAAAAGAATCTTATTCTAGAACAACCCCTCTTCCAATCACGGACGGGGTACGGACTAGTCATATTCTCCCGCGGAAACCTACCCTATACCCAAAGTTTTCCTGCCGAAGCAGACCAGGACGCATGCCCCCTGGGTTCCAGTCATATCCCTCCGAATTACTCGCGCTCATCGGGAGGACGGACCGTGGGTTGAGACATTTCTTGTGTGAAGAGACCATTTAGGGATGGTATATGACTATTTGCGATGCATGATCTGGGAAATGAAAGCTGGTCCACGAGCTTGACCACTCTTCCTTCGTGCGGAAAACAAATTACTCTAAAGAGTGAGGAGACGATGGCTCCCATGCAATATATATAGTCTCGTCCAAGGAGTAGGTTATAATCCAAGGGTCCTTGAACGACCATCACGTTCATTTGAACGGTCTTCCCTTTCAATGTTATGGGCACATTGGGGAGGATCCCTAAAGGTCGACTGGTTCCTTTATCAAAGCCTGTCAGATTTCTCATCTCAGGCAAAAGCGATGGCGAACCAAGCACTTTCCAAGCAGTAGAGGAAAGGATACTCACAGATGCCCCCTCATTAATGATGGTGTCAGCCATGACCATTCTGTATATTTGGAAGATAATTCTGAATGGTATGCTTACTGGCAAACGGGGTCTGCCTAGTTGGTTCCAGTCGAAGGAGACAACTAGGTTTCTTGGTGGTAGGACCGAGTAAACGGCCAGGTATCGCTCTGACGAACTTCCTTCCTGCGATAAAGGAATGGGTGGATTGCCCCCGTGTTCGTCGGAGTCTGTGTTGATGAAGAGAATTTGGACGGTGTCATCCTTATTCTCCTCAGTGACTGTATCATTCGAAGATAAAACCTCTGAAGGCAAGACCAGGTCAACTGCCACCTCGACCTTTTGACTTTCTTCGGGTATGGATTCAGCTGGTTCATCTTCAATGATTGGCGCTTCAGCTGACCACTTGAGCGGGCCAACTGGATTTTCAACTAACGAAGGACTCGGCAAGAGTTTTTTTATATCCAGGAGGAAGTCGTAACGGTGAAACCGGACGATCATCCAAAACTCTTTTAGCTTCGTCTAAGAAGGGACAACGGTGGATGGCATGGTTGCCTTCGCACAGTCTACAAGGAGATCTAGCTCTCCCTTTTTGTCCTGGGACTTCACTTTCGCTAGTTGACGGTGTGCATTCAACATGGCTATCAGAGGTTGACGCCACCAGATTGTGCAAACGGGGAGACCAGTCCCTTAGTATCCGAGGGATGCAGGGACAATCTCTGTGAAAGTGGTCTCCCTTGCAAATGACACATGGCGATTTAGGCCTGTTCAGTGCAGTGTGTGGATTTTCATTAGACGACACTCGTCTGCCCCCAGTCGCTTTTGGCTCCTTCTTCTTCTTCTCTTTCTTCTTCTTTTCCTTCTTCTCCTTAAGAACTTGACTTTTAGCTTTACCAGTCCCATCAAGCGAAGAGGAAGGAGGAGAGGAAGAATTAGAGGAAGTAGAAGGCTGGTGGGTAATGCTGGACTGGTCTAACTGTTGATTCGACTGTTCAGGAATAGTGGTGTTCTGAACGACATTGGTTGAGAAGAGCCAGACCGGCAAGCCAATTGTCAGTCCTGGAAGCGACAATGTGGCAATATGGGGCGCACCAACATCTCCCCAAGAGGAGAAGGGACTAGGATTTCCACCAAGGGGAATTCCTTGGTTGGTGGGCTCCATTTTCTCAACCTAAAGATCAACGCAAGAAAAAGGGTATGAATTTTCCGTTTAAAATAAATTTTAACGACGCTTGGACACAACTTGCTTTTTCAATTTTAAAGAGTCGAGAAAAAGCAAAAGATGACTCTAGTCTCCTTCGATATTTTAACGAGCCCGAAGTGACAAATGCTCAGATGGACTTTTTCCGTTATAGAGTCTGAAAAAGGCCAAAAGGAACTACTCTGGAGTTCTAGGTAGAGGGTGTGCCAAACTTTTCGCAAAACCACAGAATACTTTTTAAGGTACGGGCGGTCAATCTTCCCAAATGCTGTGTTCAGTGCATTGCGATCAGTAGGGCAGCCGACACGGCTTCCTATGGATAAAGGTTTTATGCCTATAGGGGTCTCCCAATATATACTCGACGGTACGTGGGAGCACAATCCATACTGGTGCTTATCGTCTCTCAGGAGGAATCACCCAACCATCAGCGAGATCGACAGTCACCAGGTTTTACGACGCCGGAACACGTCTCTAGCCTAGACCTCTATGTTGTGCGTTAAGTTACAAAGCGTTGTTAAGTTCATTCAATTTATTTTAGGTTGATCTTTCTTAGAAGTTTGCCTTTTTGGATCACCACAAGATGTAGATATAATTCCTAAATGCAGTCCAAAGATGATAAGCAAGCTTTTATCTCTTTTCAACAATGAAAATCCTAGCTACAAGGGGAAAAGAAAGACACAATATTTTCTCAAAGAGAAAAGAGCACACTGTAAATGCACTTTTTCCTAAATCAAACCATACAAACGATCAATATGCAAATGCACAAATGCATGTATTTGTTTTCACTTTCTTAATATCGATGCCTAAAAAGAAAGCTGTTGTACAAATTTGAATTCTATTTCTAGTGAAAACACAAACAAGTTTCTTTTTGAAATAAAAAAGACGATTACGACACTTATGATTTTGAAGTAAACACTTGTTTCGACACTAGAAATTCACAAATTCAATCCAAAAGACAAAATTAAAAGCGCTATCAACTGTCAACAGCAAACACACTTACTCCTAAGATCAAAACGACACTTACGACAGGTCTAGATCTAAGGGCGACAGTATGAATAGTTTACTTTTGTAATGGGAAACTGCAAATGATGTAACAAATACACAAAGAACAAATACAGTCTCTTTCATACAACTGAGGCGGAATTAAGGCAGAGAAAAGGGGTTTTCAGATAGGTACACACACTGATAACAGGCTGCAAAAAACAGAGATAAAACTGAACACAAGGATGCAAAGAACCACAGCTGCACAGGGAAAAAGGCTGATCAGCGCACCTGCAGAATAGAGAAACTGAATTGCAGCACAGGTAGCCCTCTCGGGACCTGCGTTGAAATGCAGAGTCTCTTCACAGAGCCTGCGCTGAAGCAGAAACGAGAATTGTCTCTGGGTTCTGGGTCACGGTTTGCAGTTTGATCTGAGGTTTTTGGCCGGATAAAAGCTATCAATGAGGTACAATTAGGAGGATGATTTAAAGGAGGACTAAGAGCTATCACAAAGGGAAGTTAGAGCATTTGTGGATCAGCTTGTTCAGATCATAAACAGGCCCAGTGAATGGACTAGAGTAACAGATCTCTACTTTGCATTTGTAAATGGCAAATGCAGTTCGATTCAGTACTCCTGAGTTTATGAGAAGAATAACAATAGAAACACAAATAAACTAACTAGATACGATCCCCAGTGGAGTCGCCAATTTGTTGTTGGGAAAAGTATCTATTCAGAATGCCCCTATCCCACTCTAAGGTGTGATAGTGCCTTAGCAACAAACAAGGAAACTTACTTGAGTATTCTTCTTTATGAAATGTAAATGAGGAGAAAGGATCTAACTAACCTATGTCTTTTGCTAGTTTGTTGATCCAATTGCTCCTCTCTTCAGTAGCTCCCAACTCCCAGCTCCCTTACCAGCCCAGCTTCACCAAATTCCTGCAAGATCACAAGAGAGAGAAACTACACAAAGATATAGATATACATTCATAAAAAGCTCAGGATCAGATTAAGCTAAACATGCAAATATAACAAAACATCATTGGTACACAGCATGTAGGAGAAACTCAAATAGTTTATTGATAGAATAAGAAAGTCCAAGAGGAGATACAACCAAGTGAGTCCCGATCCAGCATCTACCTCCCAGCAAAGGAATCCCTTCCTCTCCTCCAACAAAGCATAAATCACCCAATGTACTAATCACAATCTCAAACCAACAGCAATTCTCTGCAAAGTACAAAATTCCAGCCTCCGGATCTCTGGGATGAGGGATCCATATATAGATGTAAGCAGAGAGGATGAGTCAGCTTACGTTTTGACTTGTGGCTTCTCTCTATCAGTTCTTGCTTCCACTTGGAGACTGAGAGCCTCTTACTCATCACTTGGTCGAATTCAGTGAGGCAAGTGTCATTGGAGAAGATTCTGGAAGCTTCCATGGTCTTTCCACCTCATTGAATGACTCTGCCACTTGTCCTTTCCCGCTCAACGCACATGGGTAGTGCATTCAAGTGCGTTGCAACGCACCTAGACAGTGTACTGGGGTGCTTTGCAACGCAGGCAGCTAGTGGAGCACTTGAATTGATCCTGAATTGATTGTTTCTGAGTGGTTTTTGGTGGAGAACTTCTGGGAGAAGCTATCATTGGTTGACCTTGTTCCTTTAGGAGCTGTAACAACATCTTTAGGGACTTTGGATCCCTTGGATTATGGACATTTTATGCTCAAAGTTGTAAGGCACAAAAATGTCTATAACAAGCATGCAAAGGCATCCCTTGTTTCAGGGATCTATTTTTAGCAGTTGGAGGTTACATGCAAGGATCATTTCAGAAACCTCCCTCCAAGTTCTGCTTTCCCTAGATTTGTGGCATGTGCGTTGCAACCTCAATTTTATCAAAACTCATCAACCGAACGCTACAGAGCTCATTCCTCACATCGATATTGCACTTTTGACATCCCACAATGCATCTAGGATTCGTCGGCACATTCAGCTCAACTATTTTGGGGTAAGCCCGCTTTTCATGTCTCACACTGCATTTCTGGCACTTTTTGTGTTTCTCTTCGTATGAATGCTATCTGTTTGGTTTCAATGAGCACTTATTGTCATTTTGATACATACTATATTGTACTAGCACCATTTCATTTTTCATTAACATATCACTGTTGTAGCATGCATGACACTGTTTTGCACGGACGGTCGTTGTTGCAACGACTCACTTCACACCAATGTATGCTTTCTCATTTTCCAAATTCTGCACTTGATGTTTGCATGAATGATCATTCACTCTTGTTTGCACTCATCTCTTCATACTTCCACACTTCTCATGTTTTCAGTCACCAATTGACCGGACTAGGCTGCCTTGGCCCGAACCGTGCCTTTCTCGACTAGCACTACACATTTCCGGAAGTGAAGGCTCTGCCTTCCCTCCAGGAATTGTGCAAGTCTAGCCAGGTACTAACCTCCAGGATTGCATTGCGCAATTCTTGGAGGCAGTTTTCCGCTGGCCCCAAAAACTACACAATGCAGTTTGCTTGTTGCATGTCACTGTTGACTGAAATTGTACATTGTGCAGTTTCAGTCTTCAGCAGGCCAAGCTGGACTATGCATTGCGTAGTTCCAGTAGTCATTCAGCCTCCTGATAGCCCATACTGTGCCTTGTGCAGTTTTGGCAATCATTCTCCCGACCTCCCAGCAGAAATTTCACAACCTTCATGATCAGTCACACAGGTATGTTGCAAGTCAGGTCTCAAGTTCGTTTTGGTTTGCGACTGACGGATTACTTGCCATGAGTGTTGCCATGTATCTAGGTATTGCATGTGTGCATCTGCCTCTCAATAGCACAAGTACAATGTCCTTCAAGAGAGTAGAGTCAAGAGACACCACTGAGAGCACAATGTGGGTTGTAGCCAAGCCAGTGTCTATAAGCTTGCCTACCTGTAGAGTCTGAAGATTGTCCTACCATGACATCCTTTTTTCCCAATGATCCTCTCTTTTTCATATATATTTACCACTTAATAAAGCCATATATACTAGGTTTTGATAAAGGTATGCATTAGTATGTTTTCTTGTTCATATTCAACTATATACCATATTTTTTTAATTAAAGTTGTAATTGGCTACTGAATCAGTCTGTTTCCGCAACTAGTTCAGGATTCTATAGCTGTCTTCTTTGTTCACGAGGTTCTAGAGTTCCAGGTCAGCAGCGAAAGGTGCGGATGGATAGAGGATGACTCCCTCATGGATACCTTCCTATCCACTCGAAACTATTTGCTAAAAGAGGCACAGTAGATCATGATCAAACTCCGAGTCAACTATCGGATTAACGCATAACAGAACCCGAGATCAATTGAAACCTTATTGTTTTGATTTCGAAATAGAAAACCGATGGTTTCATGATATAAGTTTAGATAGGATTAAGAGATATTAGTCTTAAAATCTTCATAAAGTTATGCCAAGAGACCTGCTATAAAGCTAATGGCCGCACCGTTATTTGGATGTGCGCGAAATGATATGTTTTATGAAAAAATTGTGAATTTCGTGTGAATGAATTTGGTTTTTGTGTGCAAGCATTGTGTTGATTTGAAGCTCTGAACTGCTATGTGGAGGGCCCCTACAAACAGTGGCAGGTTTTAATTAAATACAATTTGATTTCCTTTAATTCTTCAATTTCTCTATTTTGTGTGATAATGTTGTATAATGATCTCGAATTGTTATCTACATAGGAACTTTAATTTGCTTTATACCTAGCTTAGAGTATTATCTAATTTTCTTTATACCTGGTACTGCACAGCTATTTCCTTTGCTTATTATGCAACATAATTGAGGTGTGTTCAATTCATAGATGTTGCTTGGATTACTTTGTTTGAGTAGAAATTGAACAAGCGAGAATACCTCTCCTAAAACAATTGAGTTCAACAGTATTCCTTCATAGCTGATAGAATAGGTTTCTTTTTGCACTTAGAGAATTAGGAGTTGTAGCAAAGATATTTAAGATAAAAAAATCCCAACAATCTAACATAAGTAAAATCACCCTCACATCATCTACAAACTAATTGGATAGAGATTAATTCCTAGGAAACTTAATCAACATCCCTAAGAATTACAACACTAATACAATTGAAAGAAATCGCCCCATCTTAAGTTTATATCTTGACAAATACATAACGACCTAGTGAATAACATATAAGCACATATTGTGCACCTGTACTTCATCAGTCTATGAACCCTAGTTGACAATTTATGATTTCCAATTCAAGGACATTGAATTGACCAAACATTTTGGCACCACTGCCAGGGAAGTACACTTAGAAGTTTAAAAAAACAAACAAAACCATCATTAATTTAAAACATGACATGCGTAGGGATAGAGACTCTAGGGGTAGATTTGTAGGATGAGGAAGAATTTTAATTCCCACAAATCCACTCACTCCACCACGATTTCAAGATTCCACATAACCTACTCAAACCCGAATTCCATTTAGAGGTCGACAAAGACTTCCTGAAGTCTCAAGATCAGAAATTCAATCCAAAACTTCACCTACTTCTTCTACTGAAGTTGTAATTGAAGAAAATCCTACATCCCCAACCACAAGAGTAATCTTTCTATCCCCCACTGGTGAAAAAATTGTGGGAGAAGAATTAGAAATTCCCAGTGAAGAGGAGGAATTGGAAACTTATTATGAACAACCATTGATAGAGGAACTAGAAATATTAGAAGAACACTATCTTAGCTCCGAAGAATCTATCATGTATGAAGAAGGGGAAGGAGAATTACACAATGTCCATGGTGAAGAAGATAGGATTGGAGGTAGAGGAAGAGGAAGAAGTAGAGGTAGAGGAGGGGGTAGAGGAAGAAGAAATCAAGATCCTACGGGATTCCGTATTCTTGATGAAGATACAACCCTCACAATGAAAAATATATCACCCTCAATTCTTCCTAATTTCCATGGGAAAAAAAACGAAGATCCGGAGACATTTCTATTCGAATTTGAAGTATTATGCAGATCATATGACTATGTGCACGATGCTTAAAATTTGAAATTGTTCCCTGCCACATTAAAAGACTCAGCATTAAAATGGTTCATGAGTCTAGGAGTTCATTCCATAAAAACATGGGCACAGATGAAGGAGGCTTTCATGGGAAAGTATAGAGATTATTGTATGCCTAGTAACGTTAAAGATGAAGTCTTCAAAATGACACAGAAAGAAGATGAGAATCTTGAAGACTTGGTGGAAATATTTGTTTATAATGTTAAAACAGCAAAAATGGATAATTTGGATGAAGAAACCTTAAAAGCTATTTTACTCAGAGTTGTTAAATATGAATGGATCGATCTCCTTAACCTAACAGGAAAAGGAGATATTTCCCAACTACCATTTGTAGACATTTGTGATTTATGTGTACATATCTCAAGGGGCAAAGCAAGAGTTGGAAAGAGCCTTAGAGATTCTCTCTTATCAAGAATAAACAAGTCTACAGCTGGGACAGTTAGTAGTGCAGAAATAGGAAACCTGCTTGACACCTTTAAAACAGATATTTTAGGGAGCCTAAGTGAACAAATAGACACCCTTAAAATACAAAACAAGCAAAATTCGGAAAATGATGCATTATCTATCTTCTGTCCCAAATTTCAGAAGAAACATGCTTTGAGAGAGTGTCCCTTAGACTCAAAAGCCATAGAAACCTATGTCATATGTGCAGATAATCATGATACAAAGGAAAGTCCATCATTACCAGGTCTTAAGGCTATATACAATGATGAAGGAATCTCAAAACCAGTAGACCCTCTCTACTTTATAGCCAAAAGATTATGGCAAAACCCCTAACCAAATCAACCACAAGGATTTAGACCACAACAATTTGCCCTGTCTTCACAAAGTAATTGGAATTCAGCCTGGCAGCCTTGGGCTCTGCCACAATCACAAACTTGGAATCAAGGATGGAAAAATCCTTATGGAGCCTATGCTCAATATCAAAAATACTCACCATCCTACATTCCACCACAATTCTTAACCCCGTCCAATCAAATTCCTCAAGCCAATCAATTTCCACAAGTCCCAGTATAGAGTCAAAACCCGCAACTTTCTGTACCATTTCCACAAAAATCAAAACAACTACTCGCTCAACCACTTCCAAATCCTAATAATAAGGTACCACAACAACCATTATACAACATGAAGGGTTAGAATCCTCAAACTTATGTAATAACCCCACTAGACCTAAACAATGTCCAATTAAGGTCTGGAAGGGTATTACAAAAAAACCTCCTGTTGTCATTCAAAAAACAAAATCTAATCTTCAAAAACATAGGAATCAATAAAAAGAAGGGGAGACTTCTTTCCCTCAAATAGGAACTAAACAAAAAGAAGAAATTCCAAAAGATGCTCCTATCATAGAACAACGTTCAATATCAGTTAAACCACCTTTCCCAGAAAGGTTGAAAATCGATGAAGGAGTAGAGAAACAAATTATCTTGCCTGATTACAATATGATGAATGAATTGAGAAATGTTTGTATAAAGATTCCTTTATTTCAAGCCATAAAAGAAATACCAATTTTTACAAAAAATAATTAAGGAATTAAGTACACAATGATCATGGAGAAGAAGAAAAGATATAAAAAGAATACAGTTAGTCGGAAAAATTGCAGACATTATGATGGGGAAGACGACAATTCAAAAATGTTTATACCCAGGAAGCTCCATTGTAAAAATTCACATCAGTGGAACTGAAATACCAAACACACTAATTGACCTAGGGGAAGCCATAAACATAATGAGCAAACAAGTTATGGACACACTTAGGCTTCCTAACCTTCGATACACACCAACCTTATTGCAATTAGTAGATAGATATGTTATTAAACTAGATGGTGTGTTAGAGGATGTTTGTGTATCCTTAGATTCTTGGGAGTATCCTATTGATTTCATGGTCTTAACACCCAAGAACAATCTAGGAGGACATCCCTTATTTCTAGGAAGACCTTGGTTGGCTACAGCATATGCTTTCATCGGCTATAGGTCAAGTGATATGTTTATCTCAGATGAAAATTCTACAAAGAAATTTACATTATACCCCCTGCAAGAACAACAATAGATACAGAAACTGAAGAATGGGTAGAAGATGGAGAAGATATACCACCTATTTTTGTCACTGAACAAGTAGAAGAGGAAGACAAACTTTTAAATCTACTAGAAAATAATGAATCTTCCTCACATTCAGTTTGTTCTTCAAATAAAATATATATATATATATATATATATATATATATATATATATATATATATATATAATAATAATAATTATATAAACAATAATAATAAAATTGTATAAACATGAAAACCAACATGTTGTTCGCATGTTTATATAGAAAATTTAAAGTGAAAACCAATTTGTTGACACTTCAATTTTGTTTTCAAAAGAAAAAAATAATAAAGCTCATCTACTAAAGCTTTCTTTCTCTTAAGCTGTAGAAACAACAACTTTCCGTAGCTTGGACAACTTTCCACAACTTGGATAACTTTCCGCAGCTTGGACAACTTTCCGCAGCTTGGACAAGTTTCCGCAGCTAAACAAATTTCTGCAGCCCAATAATTTTGAAGTTTACAAGGATGCTTGGTGATCTAGATTAAAGGACAGTTGAGAAAAATGCACCTGCAGGATATTAAAGGATAGCAAATGAGGTTAGAAACTGAAAATTAAAGGTACATGTTGCTTTAATTTAATAATAGGGAAAGATATATAGCATGTATGAGTAAGAAAATATAGTACTAAACTAAAATCATTACAACCTAAGGGTAATGACCGCCTAACGAAATATCATATGCCACCACTCTAAAATTAATGTCACGACCTTGTGCCAAATCTTCCAAATTAATTACCAAATCATAAGTTTGAATGCGCCTAACGATCGAATCCATTCCCATAATCCTCTTGATAACCCATCTGTTCTTCCCTATTCCTAAACTCCTCTGTTCTTTCACAGACACTCCATCTTTCTGCCAACTAGCGAACCCTACAAATCCCATTTTCCTGTCAAGGTAGCCAATGTTTGAGGCAAAGCATCCTTCAGCATGGGGGTAACTGTTTGAACTGAGCCAGCACGGAAGCAATTCCTAGAGGGGTACCCACAAACTAGGGAGCCGCTGCAAAGAAGACAATGGCTACAGTTCATTGAGAAATTTAACGGCTTCCAAAAAGAGGTAACCAAGACATTTACGTGCTCATTCAATGGAATTGAGGCTGAAATTGGGGACATAAAGCTCACAATAACGGAGTCTATGGTCGTTGAGGCCATTGAGTTGCCAAGGCATGGAGAAAAATGTTTTAAAAACAGAAGGATTGACAACAAGGACTGGAAGGCTTTCCTCAAGAATCAGAACATGGACAGAACGGTTTACAAGAAAGGTATTCCAAGCTCTGCTCCTTAAAACAAATGGAGAAACTTATTACTTGTGCTTTAGAAGTTTATCACTTATGAAGGTAGGTTTGGACAAATGTACTTTTATCATGTTAGAATGATGATGCACTTCCTTGAGGATCATCAAATGAACCTTCCCTATTTTCTCTTGAATAGCCTCAGGAAAATGGCTACAAATGTTCAGAAGAAAATTCAATGCATAGAAAACACCATGTACCATCATGGTCTGGTAAAAATATTGGTCGAATTTCACCTCCAAAGTATAGGGGTTGACTGAGGAAGTTTCTTAATAAGGAACCATTTCGAGGAAAAATCCCCAGAAAAACAAAGTATCAGCAAGGCACTCAGAGGGAGAAAAAGAACCATAGAAATGATAAAGGAATAGGAACCTCAAACTCAGACAGAGATAACAAACGAAGAGCTGCCTATAGTAAAGATTTTGCAAAGAATGAAAAAGGGAAACCCTAGAAGAAAGGAAGCTATCCCAGGTAAAGAAGAACTCTCACAAACTAAAACCTCTCCTCTAAAATAAAAATCAGAGAATAAGAGGAGGAAAGTGCAGAAAACACAAACCCCATGGTTGAGAAGGAGCACGAGGTTGAGCACGGCTCAAAAAACAACCTCAAAGACTACATAATACATTAACCTTGAGGAAAATGAGCCAAATGAAAAGAAGCCAACTGAAGAGGAGCCAATAGAGAACACTCCAACAGAGATTGAGCCAACAGAGAACACTCCAACAGATATTGAGCCAACAGAGGACAAGCCAATAGAGGATGAGCCAATTGGAAGCTCTGGGAATTCTCCAAAAGGGTCACCAAGATCATCACCACAACCTTACAACTCACCTCTAGGAAGCCCGATACATAGTCCAGGTATTGACCCCGCACAGCAAGAAATATATGACTACATAGAGTCACTGGAAAGGAAGGTGACAACAATAAAGGAGACAATACAGAGCCTTGGAGAAGGAAGCAACTAGGTGAATGAACAATCGGCCTCAAACATCTTGAAGCAGGAGATCTTTGAACTAGAAACACTAAATCGGTATCATAAAAACGAAAATCAAGCCCAAGACACAAAGTGAGATACAGATTTCCAAGAGTGAAAATCTTATCCTACATCTAAGCTTGTGGTATAAGAAAAACAAGAATCTGAAGAAAAAGAACAGAATTATGCAAAGAGAGATAATCAGTTTAAAGTACAAAATTCTAATGAGGAAGCCTACAATGCCAATCTCTTCCAAAAAGAAGAAAACAGTGAGATGACAAACAAGAGACACAAGCAGAAGACAAGGAAGAAGTGTATGAGGACATACAACATCTCCAGTCTGGGGGAATGTAAATTCTGAAGATTGTCCTACCATGATATCCTTTTTGCCCAATGATTCTCTCTTTTTCATAATATTTACCACTTAATAAAGCCATATCTACCAGGTTTTGACGAAGGTATGCATTAGTATGTTTTCTTGTTCATATTCAACTATATACCCTATTGTTTTAATTAAAGTTATAATTGGCTACCGAATCAGTTTGTTTCCGCAGCTAGTCCAAGATTCCGTAGTTGTCTTCATTGTTCGCGAGGTTCCAGAGTTCCAGGTTAGTAGCGAAAGGTGCGGATGGATAGAGGATGACTCCCTCATCAATACCTTCCTATATGTTATTGCTCCAATATTTCTCTAAAGTGTTTGAGAAAGAAATGATTAGAGGTAACAACAAACCAACTTTGGAGATTAGGATCTAGCCTTCTTAATTCTCAGAGATGGATCTCTCTCTTTTATTTAACTTTGTTTAGTTATTTGATTTTAGGCTAGTTATGATTGTGCTTGGGTTTTGATTTATATTTGGTGGTGGGATCACTTACTTAGATGAAAAGAGGGGTGTCTTTTACCATTGGGCTATGGGGTCAAATGTCAAACAAACAGGACTGGATCAAGTTCTAAAAATAGTGTCTACAGGGCAAGATAGCAGAGTTACTTCAGATATCAAGGCTGGATGGTGAAGTGGTTTTCAATCGGGTCCAAAGAGAAATTAAGGGTTACTTAGGCTGGATTATCAAGAAAATGAAAGAGCTCAACCGAGATGGGACAGAAATTAAGGATTCTCAGATCCAGATATCATAAGAAAACATGTAAATGATTAACTGTTGAAAACATAGTGTACTTAAACAAATTTTGAGATAAACTTACAGTTAATTAATTAAACTTTAGATAACATTTAAGTTTGTGAAAAACATAAGAAAATAATAAATTAACAAAGAAAATACTTCGCTATAATAGCTTAACACATGAATCTTGTAATGCAATCTCTTTATTACTTGGTCCAGTCTGCTAACTTGAAATATTGGTATAATAACCCTTAGGTTTATGATCAAAATAACTTTACAAATGTATAGCAATCCATACTCAATACTTCGAATTATGAAGTATTTATAAAAAATAATTTACATAATATCCCAAATTGTCTTGGGAACTAACCTAGGTGAAAGAAATATCTTCATGCAAGAAGATAGAGATAGCTATTGAACTGTTGTTTGTTGTCCCTATTTATTAGGTTGTGTTGTCTTTAACCTTTGATAGTTTGCCTTCTAATCTCTACTTTGTTGTTTGGTCTTTACTCTAGATGTTCTATTTACTCCGACCTTTCAACTGACACACTTTCACCTTATACACTTTGACCTGGCTGACCAGTCATTACCCTTTTACTGTGCCTTTTTACTCTTATTGTGCATTTTCACTTTTTGACTGTGTATTTCTATAGAAAGTCATTTAATTTCTCCCATGTTTCGGCATCTGGTAATTGGATATTCATCATCTTCTTGTAAATCTCATCTGCCTCTGTATACTTGGTAAAAGTAGGCTTATTCACAAAAAGGTGTTTTACCTCATGTTGGAGGTAAAACAAATTCTCAAAAGTTTGGTACAAGACCTTGCCAGTAGGTATGCCCTTCATGGATGAAGTATTCACTTGATCTTTTGCCACTTCTCTAATTTTTCTATTGTATTCCTCCTGTGGCATTAATTTATCGTTTATTACCAAGGGATTTGGTAAACCCTTTTGCCTCAAAATTTCAAATTTAACCACAAATCTTTTTATCTTTATTTTTGTCCTTTGATTATTCTTTTAGGACATATCCTCTTTACATTTTTTTATTTTTAATATGAAAAACATTTTGTAGAAAGAAAAAGTATGTACAATATTACAAGACTAACCATAACCAATTCAAAATTATGAATCCTATTATTATAGGACCCTAACAGTGGCTCCACATGGGGATGGCATTTCCTAGTGAATGTTAAGAACTTAAATATCAGTAGCCTTTGAAACTGTGATTGAATTTACCTTGTAAATTGTTCTACTGTAATTCTTCTTTATTCATGCTTATGATGGTGAACCCTTCAAAGCTCAGGGCCTTCTCTCCGGGCTTCAACTTCAAAAATATTACCATCTGTTGTGGCCAGCAACAACCCCCCTTCTTATTTAGTTTTATTTCTAATACTAAATAAATGGGGACCCTTCTAAAAATAAAAGGTAGCATTTATATTCCCTTTTTAATTAAATCTTACTATCATAAACTTAGGAGAACACCCACAAAATCCAAAAGGACTTAAGTTTTATGATAAGTTCAAACAAAATCGTTCTCTCAATAAAAAGCGTCACAACGCAAAAGGTAATGGATAACACCATATAAGAAAACTACTATAATTGCGAAATCGCGATGCGAGATCGCACACTAAAGAAGCTCATCGCACGTCATAGGTTTCATATACCTTGAGTATTACTTAAGGTAAAATATCATGACCCGGTGATATGCGATAGGACATCTCGCAAATCGCATCTCGCAGAAACATGTGGTGATTGATGATTGTTAAACACAACGGATTAGCGATATTGTGAAGCAAGTCACAAAATCGCTTTATCGCAGATATGCATGGCTCATTGTTCAAAAATGTTTTTCGTAATCCGATACCAAGTTATGCGCATTAATGCCAATTTAATGGGTTAGATGATAATCATTAATGAGATAAGGTTTGGATCTAATCGAAAGGTCATTTCACGTAGGGTGGTATATTTTATATAATTTCGACATTAAAAGCCTTTCCCGTCACCCTATTTCTTATCATTACTCTTTCCTTATAAATTGCAAGAGCGGAAAGCAGAAAGATATACGCAGCAGCATTCAAAGTATAATAGGAAAGAAGGGAAAAGCTCTTATTTCTGAAGACAAAGAAATAACGCCCTTATACACAGACACCACCTATAACAGAGACGCTAGCATAACTACTTGGGAAGGCATGTACAGTCTACTCGAAGAAGAAAATCCCAGAGTAATGGAGGTTAAAGCAACAGCAGACTCACGCGGGTCATCTGAGGCATCAATCACAGAACTTGCATGTTCATTCTTGCACCGAATAGCGGCGAGACCCAAGATTATTCCATACACAGACATGGTCAAATGGGTACTGGATAGTGCTGATATAATAGACAGATAATTTAAGACTCATAGCCAAGAACTCATTGGGTCATTCACTCCACAATATTTAAGGCTCATGTATCATCTACTAGAGCTGCGGGCAACCTACAATAAACAGTTCATGGAGAAGTTCGCCAAAGAAAATGAGGATTTGGCGGAACGCACCAAGGACTGGTCGGCAAGGGAAGAACCACTAGAAAATGATAAACACGGAATCAGAGGAAGGAAGGAAAGCAGGTGCGCTCAGAATCAATGAAGCCCACAAAGAAATGCTCTTTAATAATTGGGATGCACAGATTAGGAAGGCAGAACAAGCAGCAGAAGAAGTAGCCACAGAGGCAAACAATGTCATTGACTGTGTCAATGAAAACCTGCACAGATAAAACCTCATATCAGAGACCACTCCAGGATTTCTCCCAAAGGTAGGACATCTACAGAGAATCTAGAGAGAAAACACTGAAGAAAGAACAGAGTCCATCAAGAAGTTAACCAAGTTGAATTGGGATTCTTACTGGTAGTACTTGGTTAAACCACACAGTCAATGCATGACTCTCAAATGCCTTACGAATTTTGTCGAGAAGATAGCGCCAGCACTTGCCGATTATGTTTTCGCAGGGCAACTAAAATTGGAGGTCGGCCAACCAACACTCCTCAAGCCAATGCTAAATGCTTGCAACCATAGAGAACATATACATAGATAATTAATTTCCATATTTAGTTTTAGTTTTACTTTTGATTTATTTTTGCCTTAGATGAGGATGGTCATTTAAACCTCATCCTATATTTTTGTAATAGACTATTTTTAGGATTTATCTAGTAGTATTTCAACCCCTCTCATGCACTTAGAGAAGGGTCCTGAAATTTGTCAAAAATATTTCCTCAGAACATGCACTTTTGCACCCTTGAGGAGGTTTTGATGAATGAATGGAACAAGATTTATTGATATCTCTGTTTAATGTCTGCTACTGAAATGCACTTTTGTACTCTTAGTAGATGTTGAATTAGGAAGAGATAAATCATTATTGTTGAAGCTCATGAGTAGAACTTGTTATCAATGGTACTTTTATCTCTTAATGATTTCTGCTTATGTGTTAAAGTGATATTTATGTTCAATTATTTATATATGAATGCTTGAATGTTTGAGTTATCATTTGGCACTTTTGTACGGTGATGACTATTCTATTTATGCTTAATGTATGAATGACTTATTATGTGATATGTTTCTCACAATTGTTTCGGCTAACCTTTTATACGAAATGGTTCATTTTTATTGAATTCTTTTCTTATAGCAATTGAATGATCTTTATTACCAATTGTTGTTAGAAATTATTTTAGATCGCATAACTGAAAGGTTAAATCCCGGGTTAGTTTTAGAATTAGATATTTCTATTCATTAGAATACAATTGCATATTGTTAAATTAGACTTAGGTTAAAATCATTTTACTTAGGAATTAGTAGAAAGGAAATATCAATTCTCATCACACACACAAAAATTGGGAAACTAGTCCCATTATCCCCAGTCAGACCCACCATCCCAAACAGAAAAGGAGTTGCTTTCAAGGTCCGGACCAGGTGGGTATCACCCTTGTTGTAGACCTAATTTTCGGGGCTTCAACATATTTGGCGCTAGAAGGAGGGCCTCGAACTGTGAATGGCTAGTAAATCTAAATCTAAAAACCATTCTGAGAGTAAATCACCCTCAACATCTCCCCCGACTTCTCCATCGCATTTGGAATCTTTAAATCTTGAACGAGAAGTCGTTAAAACAACAACCAATGCCACAAACCTAAACATTTCAAAGAAATCCACTATTGAACCTCCTAAAGTTGAATCTTTGATTCATAAACTTCAAGGATTTTCCATATCACCCCAAAAATCTAAAATATCTCAAGGTAGTGTGACTTCGCAATATAATCCTTCTCATCCTCTTACCATATTGCAGAGTGAAAAGTTTGGTATCGAACCAACTGAATTACCTCTACCTAAAAGGAAAAGAGCAAGGAAGTCACCTAAAGGGTCTGATAGTGAGACTCTTTCATCATCATCATCCATCTCGACCTCTCCACTGCGAAGTCAACCATCCACCCCTCCACTTCAAGTTGTCGTCCACCAGACTACTGGAACTTCAACATCTACTTCTCAAACGCCCAGAACTGTAATATCCTCATCTTCCCAACTGCAAGGAACATATTCTCCGCTTTCCTCTGTTAGCAGTTCAACAATGGCCCAAACCCCATGGAATAACCCAGGGGCAGTCTTAATGCCTGCGCCCTTGAGTCAAATACCAGCCCATCCTGAAAAATGGTTGCCTAAGTTTAATCCTGAGATAGGCATGCTAGCAGAATAACACATAAACAACTTTATGTTATCCATAAATCTAAATGGAGTTACTAATGAAGATGTTGTTGTCCAGCTCTTCCCTTACACTTTTCAAGGAGCAGTTGGATCCTGGTATTTTTCATTACCATCAGGATCCATCACTAGTTGGGATATTTTCCAAGAGCAATTCTTGACTAAGTTCGGTGATGATAGGTCTACTGCAACATTAATCAATGATCTATTGAATCTTAAGACTGAATCAAGGGAACCTATCAAAGATTTTAACTCGCGTTTCAATAAGCTTTTGAATAAATTTCCTACCACCTCCAAGCCTAGCGAAGAAGTTCGAAGTGAATGGTACATATCTGCCCTACCATCAAACATAGCAATCTTCGTTGATAGGGCTGCAAAAACAACTTTGGCTGATAATATGAAGGAAGCAATAGTGGTAGAAAAACGTATTAGAAAATAAAAACGTTGTCGATGAACGAAAATCTAAGAAGATCACTTTTGGAGATGATCCTAAGAAAAAACAATCAAAAGACCCGTTTGATTTAGAAGGATTGCAAAAAGTTTTGAGAACCATGTCTAACGAAATGGTTGACATTAAGAAACAAGTAGTAGAGACTTCTTCTAAAAGGCCTTACAAGCCTTATAGAAAAAATCCTTCAACTGATTCAAAGCCTCCCAATGCTATCACAAATGTAGAATCAGAAGAAGAAGAAGAGGAAGCTTCTAATGAGGAACCTACTAATGAAGATGAAGTTGTAGAAGTACAGGGAATGTGGGACTTCATCCTCCCAGAAAAAGAGGATCAAGAGGCATCACCAGTCAGTACCAGAAGTAGAAATCAACTCGATCCTCCACAACCTAGTCCTAAACAGAAGAACGCAAGCTCGATATCTAAAGATAAAGTCGCAGGTAAGAAATCATCACCCAAAGCGACTCAAACAAGCCCAATCCAATCCGATTCACCAACTCCATCTAAAACATTGATTGTTTCTAATGAGATGGAGTATAATATCATTGAAGACATGAAGAAGACTAGGGCTAACATTACTTTTCATGAATTGAGCAAATTGAAACATCAACAAAAGCTACTTTTGAAAGAGTTACACGCAATACCTATTGCACCTCTGCCTGCCGCTGTAATCTCGCAAGCTTCTCATGAGATGGGAAGACCTCCAACTAATATGACTAATAAAGTTGATCCAAATGATATCGCTTTAATTGGAGGTAGGTCAAGATCTCATACTCCCCCATTCCTTCTTACTTATGAAGTTTTCAATAAAAACTTGCATAATTGTTTGGTAGATTCAGGAGCTTCATCTAATATCTTACCTAAAACGATATGTGAAAAAATAAGCGTTCAACCTCAAAAATTTGCAGTACGCATAGTTCAACTGGACCGGTCGTAGGTTGAAGTGATCGGTGAACTAAATCAAGTTACCATAAGGCTGTCATCTAATCTAAAGGTATGTCAAGTCATTGATATTTTAGTTGCAGACATTCCCAGATTATATGGCATAATTCTTAGTAGGGATTGGTATGAAAAGCTTCATGGATACTTTGTGACCGATTGGTCACATATGTGGCTCCCTTACAATGGTAGACTGAATCAGATAAAGGTTGAGTGAGAAAGACACCAAAAATACATAGTGACGAAATTGGAAGGATAAAATGAACCTGTACCATACAACAACAATATAATTGGCAACTTTTCTGTTGACTATTTCTTAGGAAATTTTAATGCTCATACTTCGCCTTACCTAGAACATTTTGTTCTATCTCAAGTAGAAAACTTTTCTCAAACAGATAATTCTAAATGTGTTAATTTTATAGATAGTCTCGTAAATAAATCTTTATTTTGGAAGTTATTTTTTTATGGTTCTAAGTCTAATGATGGATCAGGAGCAGGATGTGTATGAGTTAGTCCACAGGGAAACAAAACTATGATAACTTGTAGACTCAAGTTCGACTGCACCAATAAAGAATACAAGGCTTTAGTCCAAGGATTATACAAGGCAATCGGATTAGATATCAAGTATCTACAAGTCTTCGAGATTCTGAAATTTTTATTAAATAGGTACAAAATATTATACATTGTCTATCAGGTCATTTAAAGCATTATCAATCTTTAGTGCAAGATCTAATTAAACATTTTATAGCATTCAATATTTCACCAATTCCCAGACTCCAAAATGCTAGTGCTGACCTCTTGGCAAATGTAGCTTCCAAGTTCATTCCCTCAGAAGACTATAGCCCAGACAGATTCTCAATCGAACTGATCTTTAGGCCCTCGATTCCTGATAATGTTACAAACTGGATAATTTTCAACGATGATCCTGATATTGTAAGCTTCTTCACGTCAGATGGATCTTACACTAATCAGATAATTGATGAGGACCAACATGACAAACAGTTACAACAAGAAAGCACTAATAATGCTATGCCAAAATCTGTAGTCAAGGTAGAAGACCTATATGATTTGAAAGACCTATTCAAGAGATCTACCAATTCAAAACTTTAGAGTTCAACTCTGAACAATGAATTAGTAAATTTAGGAACTGATACCAAGCCACAGAATATCAACCTAAGTCTTGGCCTAGCCCCTGAAGAAAAATTAGCCTATGTTCGTCTCCTGAAACAATACAAAAGTGTCTTTGTCTGGAACTACGATGACCTTAAGACTTATGACACCTCTATCATTCAACATACTATCCCAATGATAACTGATGAAAAACCTGTCCAACAAAAGCTGAGGAAGATCCATCCTAATCTAGAAATCCAAATTAAGTCTGAGCTCAACAAATTATTGAAAGCCAAAATTATTTTTCCCATTCGACATTCTAGATGGGTTTCCAACTTGGTTCCCATCAGAAAGAAAAATGAAGACATTAGAATTTGTATTCACTTTCGAAACATTAACAAAGCCTGCCAAAAGGATAATTTTGCCCTGCCCCCTATGGAGCAAATATTGCAAGCAGTTGCAGGATCATAATTAATGTCCCTTTATATGGTTTCTCCGGCTACAACCAAGTTTTGGTACATCTTGACGATCAACTAAAGACCACGTTCAGAACCAAGTGGGGTACTTACACATATCAAAAGATGCCTTTTGGTCTGATCAATGATGGCGCCACATTTCAAAGGGCCATGGACATTGTCAAGCAGTAAAAAGGGTCTTTTTCACCTCTATTTACCCTACATTAATTGTCAATCCAGGCACGATTTGTTATCTCAAAGAGTGTACTCAGTCTGAGGTGGTCATTTGTCAGAGTAATGCTATTAGTATAGTGCTTTTGAATACAAGAGTAAACGGATGCTTGAAATGAAATCTATTTTCAAAAAAAGAAACTTTTAGCACTCTAAGATCTAAACCATTCACTATAGCAACTTATCAGTTAAGGGTGCAGTAGTAATAACTCATCCCTTTGTAAACTGATATAATTGAAAAGCGATTTAAAGGAAAGATCATCAACCTGGGAACTGGACAACAGCTGTCAGTGTTCACTACAGTTCCAGATCGGTTGTACACACTAAAGCAATGGTAATCCAAATGGAAAGAAATGGAACAACAACTGATCTATTAACTCAATTGAACAGCAAGGCTTTAACCTATGAAATGGGACAGTAATTGTAATCCTACTCAGAAATGATTTAAACAAAAAACATAAATGGGACATCAAATTAAAGGAAGCTATGAAATATTGAACAGAAACTTAACCCAAATTTAAATACACAGCAACGTAAACCAAATGCTACATGCAACCCTTTTCTGTTAAAGGAACAGTAATATGAGTTCAACATAATAATAAGTAATCCTGGTTATAAAGAAACAGCAACTACGATCACTGTGGAACAGCAATCACATTTGAAAGTAAATCGTAGACAAATAGACAGTGATACTGATTTATGTATACATAGCACTATTACTCTGTAATCGAACAACAACGGCAATTTGTTAAGGAACAGCAATTTTATGTAATAATATTAGTTTGTCAAAGGAACAACAATACGATAGAACTTCAGAACAAGTAACATAACATTCTTGTGCAGAGAACAACCTTACTATTCGAATGGGATCAAAATATAACAGAGCTAATACATGAAATAAGGAACAACATATTACTGAACAAAATAGATAAGAGAAAGCAAACCACACACGACTTGAAATCGAGAATCAATAGTACAGGAAGCAAGTGATCCACCAGGGCTAGGACCTTAACCTCCAAGGATGCACTGCTTATAATTACTCCAGAATCAAAGATGGAATGGCAACATGATTTATATATTAATCATCAAAACAGAGTTACAGCGAATCACCCTTTTAGAGAGAGTCGATGATCAAAGTTTCAAGTACAATAAAGAATTTCATAAAAGCAACAACAGTCCTCCTTTTGGGCTAGCAGTGCTACCCCTTCTTATAATAGTCGAGCAGAGATATCAATGATACAGAGAATCATTAAGGTAGTGATCCCTCAGGATCAGAGGATCCTGAGGGATTCACCATACTATTAGCTCTCAGTCATCTTCTTGTTCTCTTGCGCCAATTTGGTATCTCCTCTTCCTTTTCCTGGTTGGTACGCTTCAGTCTGGATCTTCTTGTTTGTATGCGGTTCCCTGTCAAAGAGACAACAGTTGATGGCGTCTTGTCGTTTCCTTCAGATTGGTAATTTTCCGTTTTTCCATTTTTCTGCATAGAAAAGGGTAATTATTAGTCATCTTACGTTGCACATAAATCTTCTAGATTTTATCATAATCTCTCATCATATACCTAGTTCATAATGTAAAGAGGTTATGAATTTTAAATAAAAGATGACAAAATAAATGATAATAACATACCTTCTCTGGTGCTCAACAGACATCACATTTAAGGGATTAGTAAACAAATCTGTAGTGATTTACTTGGATGATATAACTATATATTCTGAAAAATGTGGTAATCACCTTAGAGACTTAAAGCAGATCTTCCAACATTGCCAAAGGTATGGGATTTCACATAATCCAAAAAAGTCATTTCTTTGCATTAAGTGAAGGAAAACTTCTTGGATTTATAGTGTCAAAATCTGGAATCCATATTGATCCCGATAGAATTAAAGAGATTTCCAAAATACCCTTGCCTCACAACAATAAAGCCATGCAATCCTTCCTTGGCCAGATTAATTTTGTTAAGAGATTTGTTCCAGACTTCCCAAGGATTGTATCTCCCTTACAAGCAATGATTAAGAAGAATTCACTCTTCAAATGGGGCCAAGAGGAATATGAAGTGTTCAATCTGATTAAGAAAGCAATTGTAAATGCCCCATCCTTAGCAACTCCAAATATTTATGATCCTTTCATCTTATATATTTTCCTCTGATAGATCATATGCTACGATACTCACTCAAGAAAATCAAGACAAGGCGAAAGCCCCAATTGCCTTCTTTAGTTCAAATCTACAAGGGGACGAATTAAATTATTATGACGTCGAGAAACAAGCTTATGCTGTTTTCAAAGCAATCAAGCACTTCAGACCCTTCCTTCTCAAAACCCATACAAAAATCATAGTACCGTTCCCAGCGGTAAGAAATCTCTTAGTATAGAAAGATGTGGGTGAGAAAAGAGCAAATTGGGTTACTGCCTTACAAGAATACAATGCTAAAATTAAACCAGAAAATATTGTAAAAGGTCAAGGCTTTTGCAAAATGCTGGATGGAGCATCGCTTATTTCCGAAATAGCATCTTCAAATCAAGAAGTACAAATGTATGAGGTAAGCCTAAACGATATTGAATCAATATATGTTGATATCATATTTTATCTAAAGAACGGATATGCTCCTTCAAACCTGGATTATACAAAGAAAAGAGCTCTAAGATTGAAGGCTAAGCAATATCAACTTGTAAACGATGTACTTTTTAGGATGAATTATGATTCTGTTCTCCTTTGATGTCTCGAGAAATATGAAGCTGTAAAAGTGTTGCAGGAACTCCATGATGGACCAGTAGGTGGACATTATGTTGGAGATGCTACAACACATAAAATTTTGTGCGCAGGTTACTATTGGCCTACACTATTTAAAGTTGTGCATAGCTATTTAAGGAAATGTCAAGTATTTCAAACTACTACTGGAAGACAAAAGAAATCGTCATTGCCTTTGTAACCAGTCAATATCAATCAACCTTTTGACCAATAGGGATTGGATATAATTGGTGAGATCATTCCTCACTCTTCTAAACAGCATAGGTATATCCTCACAGCTACATATTATTTTACTAAATGGGTAGAAGCAGTTCCTCTCAAGATAGCTAATGCTGAACACATCATTGACTTCATAGATCAGTTCATAATCACCAGGTTTGTTTTACCCTCTGCTTTAATTTTTGATAATGCATCATATTTTTCTAGAAATGATATGACTGAATTTGCACTCAAAAGATGTTTTAAGCTTAAATACTCCACCATTTATTACCCACAGGGGAATGGGTTGGCCGAATCCACGAATAAAAACTTAATCATAATCATTAAGCAAACCATCGATCTTTTCGCAGAGTTGATGTCCTTGGATCCTTTTCCAACATAATAGTTGTAGGCGGAAGATCTACTTGGGTCTTCTTATCATAGTGTTTTATGGTCTGATTTTCCTTAGAGGATGGTGCCTCTATCTAGATTTCCTTATTACAAGCCGCTATGTTCTCTGTTTGTATTTCGACATGGGCAACAGCCAGATGTTGTTCCATTTGGTTTTGAATGGCAGGATGGACTTGAGTCCTCTTAATCTTTTTCTTAAGGGGTTTCACTGGGGCGGTTGCATGTTTTACCACAGAGGTCCTTTTTTATTTCTTCCCCATTTTCAAAACCCTTGTTTGTTGTTGAAGTCGTGATATCATGTTAAGCAGTCTTTACTGTTCCTTTCGTAATCTTTTAATTTCCTCTGTTTTCTTGGAAGGAACAATCGTTCGTTTACTCGTCCTAGGTTTTGTACCTCCAGTGTTGTATCTTCGCCTTGACCAATTTCCTGAGTTTCTTCTTGGGGTGTTTCTTCAGTGTTCTATCGATCAGGTTGTTCAGGGGTAAAAACCCTAGCTTTTTCTGCTGTCTCTTGAATAGCTTCTTCTTCTACCCCTGCTTCTTTGTGGAATTCTTCTGGTGTATTTTGACTAGGAACAGATTGTTCCTCTTCTTCATCTTCGTCACTCTTCTCTCCAGATACACTTTCATCATGGGTAGAGTGATTCTCTTCTTCCTCTTCTTCGTCACACAATTCTTCGGATGCACTCTTATCATGAACAGAGTGCTCCTACGGTCCTTCTTCATCATCACACAGTTCCTCGAATGCACTTTTGTCATGAGCAGAGTGCTCCTTCGGTCCTTCTTCAGTGTGGAGGTTTAGTGGGCTGAAAGGTTGAGCATATTTGCCTATATTGGCCAGAATCTGGGCCAATTCATCTTCTTGCAGCGGGTTTTGCAGTGGACTTCCACCACGTTGCTATGTTTCCTCTTCCTCCTGACCAGATTGCTCAGTCTCTTCCTTTGGTGCTCCTTCATCGTTTTCCTCCAATTCTTTTTCATTCTCCTCTCCTTCCAATTGTGGGGGTTGCTCATCCCCTGAACTGTCTATTTCCACCAGTTGACTGGTGTTCCCCTAGGAATTTTCCAGCCTTCCTCTGATCCATGCCAATCTAACATATTTTCCTCATTTCAGTGGTGTGTTCGATGTACTGGCAACATGTTTTCGTTTTGGGGCTGGCAAAGCTAGTCCCCTATCTATTGTGAAAATCAGTTCTTCCCAAATGCTCTGTTGTTGAGCAAGACTGTAGCTAACTATCAATCGTATTAACCCGTGGTGGCTTACTACTTACTCTACATGGCGAGATTTCTTCATGCTTCGGGCAACATCGTGTAATAAAGATTTTAAAAACGCAGGCAAATTCACAGCGTATTTTTGTTTTAACACAGCTAAAATTTTAAAGTCTGTGGTCTTACCACGTCTTTCTTGCCCTCACAAGTGATGTAGCTGTGGATGATTCTCACCAATTCTGCCCATGGCTCTCCCAAGGCTGCTGGTAAAATTCCCTTTCCTCTTACAGTCAGGTTTTGTCCTTCATCCTGGAAGCTTTTTATGGCATCTCCCAGTCTTACCTTTTTCAAAGTCCACACAGGTCCAGTGGCTGGCAGTCCTGAAACCTCTGTAATTATGTCGTCAGTGACTGCTATCTATCTCCCTCTCACCGTGGTGTGACGTTCTTTCTAGTTCTGCAAAAATTCAATTGCCACCATCTCATTGGATTGTAGTAGATGGTTGAGATAAACTATCTGTACTGCCCTTGTTAGGATCTCTCGTGCAGCATCAGAGACCATCAACACCTATGGTTCTCTGCGAATCGATCTTCCTCCCATGCTTAGCACGCTGTAAAAAACACAGAGACACCAATGGAATAGCAGGTTATTCAAACTGTTAGCAAACACAGAGAAGATGACGAAACAGCAAGCTTGTTTGAATTTCAAATTACTGCTAATTTTTACAGAGCATAACATGGAAATAGCTTTGGAACATCAAGCCATGCAAATTGGGAAACAATATACCATTAAGCTTTGCTATTCTCGAGTCATAATTCTCTGAATGATAAGATGACACGTATGCCAGCAAATTATGAGGTCACCTGCTCCCCCCTGCAATGTGATAGGCCGTCCTCGAGCGTCAAATGAAGGAGCAGCGTGTTGAACTGCCATAGTACAGAGTCATAAAGGAATAGCGTATATAGGAATGCCATGTTTACAACGACGAGCGGATTGCCGAAATTGAGGTGTATAATGGAATCGCTTAATAAATAAGAGAATGCTCTGATATGATGCGAGAATTGGAGGATAGGACAGCTGACGTGCATAAAAGGTCCAATGCGATCATTATCGATTTTTGCCATCATAATTGATTGTAATAGATTTTCATGTATTAAAGGTTCGGAGGGGTTATGTACATAATCTCATTTGAACCATTTACAAAGATATAAGAAGAAGGTTCTATAATTTCGATTGGTGTATAAGGAATATGACTTCAATACCATCAACAAAGCTCTGTTGCCCACAGGTGTCCATAACCTTGACAGAGTTGTTTATTTCACCCATGGAACCATAATCCTTTATGTATGTTTAGGAAATTGTTGTGCAATGTCATAATGGAGGCCATTATGCTGGCTTGGTAACCAAATAAATCATAATGCCATTCACCAGGAAAGAGTGAAAGGTGGACAGGTCGGCTCATGATGAAACCTCCTGTTCCAAGGACTTTTGATTTTTTCTGATGTGCCTCTTGGACCATATCCCTGGTATGGTGGCCATAATGGGAATGCCATTTCACTTTCTTCCTTATGATCATGGTAGGCTGGTTGTTGATGAGACCCCCTATCCTTCATTTGACAAACCATGTTAGCAATCATATAAACATTTTCTTCTTTTTTTCTTTTATATAGCACTTTTCCTATTTATATACAGAGGGTGGTTCAACACTCCTTAAGAGTAGGGATGGTGGAAGAAGTCTTAACATCTCAATAGAAAAATATGCCCTTTATTCTTATTCATTAATAATGATCAAAGAGAATTATGGGAATTTAGGAAGAACCATCATGATAACGATAACCAATCATATCGGTATTAGTAGAATAATGACAGCAAGGTGATCAATAGTTGTGTCATTTCCTCTTTTCTCTTATCAATTCAAAGCAATTTCTTGTAAAGATAATGATTTTTATGTAATTTTCTGATTTTAGTATCCTCTAGTTTTTGTATTCATTGCATGAATGTATAGTTGTGCTTTAAATGAGCATAACTCAAAAAATGATTGAAATGGTAAAACACACAAAGAACAAAATGCACTCTAAAAATGTTGTTCTCAAGATAGAACAGCTACTGTACAAAAACGCAAGAAAAAGGAAAAAAATATGCTCAAAATTGTTGTTCATTGAAAGGAACAGCAGCTGTCCATTAATTGGAACAGCAAAGAAAACAAGGCAAACAAAAAATGTGAAAATGTTGTTTCTTCGGAAAGGAACAACAAAGAAAATGAAAGTGTTGTCCCTTCAGAAAGGAACAACAGAAAATGAAAGTGTTGTTCCTTCGGAAAGGAACAACAGAAAGTGAAAGTGTTGTTTCTTCGGAAAGGAACAACAGAAAATGCAAGTGTTGTTCCTTTGGAAAGGAACAACAGAAAATGCAAGTGTTGTTCCTTCGGAAAGGAACAGCAGAAAATGAAAGTGTTGTTCCTTCGGAAAGGAACAGCAAAAATGTAGAAGTGTTGTTCCTTCGAAAAGGAACAACAAAAATGTTGAAGTGTCATTCCTTCATAAATGAACAACAAAAATGCGGAAGTGCTTTTCCTTCGGAAAGGAACAACAAAAATGTGGAAGTGCCATTCCTTCGGAAAGGAACAGCGAAAATGTGGAAGTGTCGTCCTTCACAAAGGAACAGCAAGACGTGAAAGTGTTGTTCCTTCGGAAAGGAACAGCAAAACGGCGGACTGTTGTTCCTTCGGAAAGGAACAATAGGATGCAAAAAATGTTGTTCCTTCAGAAAGGAACGGTAAATGGCGAAAATGTTGTTCCTTCGTAAAGGAACAACAGATTGCAAAAGTGTTGTTCCTTCAGAAAGGAAGAGCAAAACCATAGAACTGATGTTCCTTTGAAAAGGAACAGCAAAATGCAAAAAGCGTTATTCCTTCAAAAAGGAACAACAAAGCGATGAGAATGTTGAGCCTTTGAAAAGGAACAACAAAATGCAGAAGTGTTGTTCCTTCGAAAAGGAACAGCAGAATAGTGAAAATGTTGTTTCATCCGAAAGGAACAACAAATTGAAAAAATTACAGAAATACAGAAATCTGTACAGAAAAGAAAACAAAAGAATTATGTACAAAATTTAAGGGCAATCAAATTACTTAATGAACCAAAGGTGAGGAATAATTCACTTCCTTGTCCAGAATTTGGATGTCGGAGTCTTCCCGGAGTTGCTGGTAGAAGGATTCCCGAGTGAGTGGTTTGCAGTACAATCGAACTCGGTGGCCATTTTCCTTGAAGGTATGTCCAAATCCATCGATGGTGGTTAAAGTAATGGTGCCATTATCATGTACCTTTTGGATTTTGTATGGTCCCAGCCAGCGAGTCTAAAGTTTCCCCAAAAAATCCTGAAACCTCGAATCGTATAGGAGCGCCCAATCTCCTTCGTGAAAGACTTTCTTTTTTATGAGGGCATCGTGCCATTTGGCTCTCCGTTGTTGAATTACTGCAGTATGTTGAAGAGAAGAGAGCCTCATTTCATCCAACTCGTTAATCTGATGTAGTCTATTAATCTGGGCCTCATTTAAATCTAGACCAACTTCTTGTGCTGTTCTCAAGGTCTGTATTTTTAATTCTATTGGAAAGATAGGTTCCTTTCCAAATACTAGCTGATATGGTGAATATCCAATAGTGCTTCTCCATGCTGTTCTATATGCCCACAAGGCTTTCGGCAATCTTGTGGCTCAATCACATCTGTGTGACACAATGGTTTTTTTCAGTATCCTTCTATTACCTTGTTTATTCTTTCTACTTGACCATTCGCCTGTGGGTGGTATGGAGTAGTAATTTTATGCTAAATATGATAGTTTTTTAGTGTTGCAGCATTTTTATTACCAGCAAAATGTGGTCCTCTATCCATGATTATGTCTCTTGGGAGGCCATATCACACAAATATGTGGAACATGAACTGAATAACGGAATCCTCTGTAGCTCTTGGCAATGCCTATGCGTCAACCCATTTGGTGACATATTCTGTTGTTACCAGAATATATGTTTTTTGGTTTGATGATGGGTTGATTTGACCAACAAAATCGAGCGCCCATCGTTCGAATGGTTCAATGACTAGCTGTGGGTTCAGGGGCATTTCGTCGGACTGTCCAAGGCGTCTTCCCCTTTGGCAGCTATCACAAGCTTGAACAAACTACTTTGCATCTTTGAAGATTGTGGGCCAATAATACCCTGTTTGCAACACTTTGTGACCAGTTCTTCGATCTGCGAAATGTATGCCACATGGTCCATCGTGATAGGGTTTCAAAAATTCAAAATTTTCATCTTCACGGATGCATCTTCTGATGTGCATATCCACCCCTGTATGGAATAGGTAGCCCCCAATCCAAGAAAATCGGGTGCTACGCTAGACAATCTGCTTTCGTTCATTGGGAGTCAGATGTTTTGGTAACTTTCCTACTGCTAAATAATTCACAACATCAGCATACCAAGTTGTTTTAATAGTAACAACAAACAAATGTTCGTCTGGAAATTGATCTTCGACCGCTACTACGTCCACTGGTTTTGGAATTCATGAGAGAAAGTCAGCTACATGATTTTCTTTTCCAGGTCGGTCTTTTATTGCGATATCGAATTCCTACAATAAAATCAGCCATCTGGTTACTCTACCATTTGTGATTGGTTTATTTGCTAAATATTTTATGGCAGAGTTATCTGTATATAAAACAACAGGATATCCAGTAATATAATGCCTAAATTTATTTACAGCATGAATCACAGCTGTTATAGACATTTTTGTGCCTTACAGCTCTAAGCATGAAATGTCCATAAACCAAGGGATCCTAAGTCCCTAAAAGTGTTTTTCCTACCCCTAGAGGAACAAGGTCAACCAATTACAGCTTCTCCCAGAAGTTCTCCACTAGAAACTGCTCAGAATCAGTCAAATCAGGATCATTTCAGCTACTCCACTAGCTAGCTGCGTTGCATAGCACCCCAGTACACTAGCTAGGTGCGTTGCAACGCACCTAAATGCACTACCAGGGTGCGCTGAGCGGGAAATGACAAATGGCAGTGTCATTCCGTGAGGTGGACAGACAATGGAAGCTTCCAGAATCTTCCCCAATGACACTTGCCTCACTGAGTTCAACCAAGGATGAGTAAGAGGCTCTCAGTCTCCAAGTGGAAGCAAGAACTGACAGAGAGAAGCCACAAGTCAAATCATAAGCTGACTCATCCTCTTTGCATACATCTATATATGGATCCCTCATCCCAGAGATCCGGAGGCTGGAATTTTGTACTTTGCAGAGAATTGTTGTTGGTTTTGAGATAGAGATCAGTGCATTGGGTGATTTATGCTTTGTTGGAGGTGAAGAGGGGATTCCTTTGCTGGGGGGTTGATGCTGGATCAGGAATCATCGGTTGTAACTCCTCCTGGACCTTCTTGTTATATCAATAAAACTATTTGAGTTTCTCCTACATGCTTGTGTATCAATGATGTTTTGTTATATTTGCATGTTTAGCTTAAATTTGATCCTAAGCTATTTATGAATGTAAATCCATGTCTTTGTGTAGTTTTCCTCTTCTGTGATCTTGCTATTTATGAATGTAAATCCATGTCTTTTTGTAGTTTTCCTCTTCTGTGATCTTGCAGGAACTTGGTGAAGCTGGGCAAGTAAGGGAGCAGGTAGCTGGAAGCTGTCAAAGAGGAGAGAGATTGGATCAAAGGACTAGCGAAAGACACAGGTTGGTTCATCCTATTCCTCTTCGTTTACAGTTCATAAAGAAGAATACGAAAGTAGTTTTCCTTGTTTGTTGCTAAGGCACTGTCACACCTTAGTGGGATAGGGGTGTTCTGAGTAGACACTTTTCCCATCAACAACAGCTAAAAATTCTTTTTCAGTAACGGTATAGTTCAACTCAGCAGGGGGAAAATTATTGCTAATATAACAAATTACGTATGGTTTTTTGTCTTCTTCCTGCCCAAGGACTGCTCCAATAGTTGTGTCTAAAGCATCTGATGAAATTTGAAATGGCAGGTCCCAATTTGGACCTCTGAGTACTATGGTTGTTGACACCAGCTTTTTCAGATCCTCAAAAGCACAGTCACATTTATCTGTCCAAACAAAGTCAACATTTCCTGTCAGTGCATATAGAGGTGCAGCAATATGAGAAAAATGTTTTATAAATCTCTTATAATATTCAGAAAATCCAAGAAAACTGCGTACCTCTGTCTGTGTGGTAGGAGTAGGTATTAACAACATTATCTGAATTTTGGCCAGATTTACCTGTATTCCAGCTGCTGAGATATAATTACCTAGGATGATTCCTTCAGTCATCATCATATAGCATTTTTCATGGCTCAAGCAGAGCCTGGTGGCAATGCATCGCTGCAGTACCCTTTCTAGTGTATTTAATGCTAGGTCGAAATCATCTCTGTATGGTGTAAAATCATCCATGTATACTTCGAGCCCTTCATTTATTAAATCTGAAAAGATGTTGAGGATAGCCCTTTGAAATGTGGCAGGGGCATTGCATAGGCCAAAGTGTAAAACTTTGTAGGCAAACGTTCTCCAAGGACAGGTAAAAGTAGTTTTGTCTTCGTCTTCAGGGGCAATCTGAATCTGATTGTATCCACTGAAGCCATCCAAGAAAGAAAAGAATTTCTTTCCTGCTAAAGTATCTAATACCTGGTCAATGAATGGAAGGGGAAAGTAGTCTTTTTGTGTTGCTTTATTTAGTTCTCTGTAATCTACACAAATCCTCCACTTTCCATTCTTCTTTGGAACCACTACAAGCGGAGAGACCCATTTGCTATCGGAGATAGGATAACTAAAATTTCATCTAAAAGTTTTTGTAGTTCAGCTTTCACAATGTCTTTTATATGAGGGTTAAGTCTCCTCCGAGGTTGGCGAACAGGTCTTGCATCCTTTTCTATGTAAATTTGGTGTGTACATAACTGGGGATCGATTCCTTTCATGTCCAGATAATCCCATGCAAATTCTTCCTTGTATTTTCTCAGTATCTGGATTAGCTTCTCTTCTTATTCAGGAGTCAGCTTGCTATTAATGTTTAAAGTTTTTCATGGCTCAATCTCTATAGTTTTGCTATTTGACACAGAGGTAGTAGGTATTGTTTGATCGTGAGTGTCTTTGAGAGGATCTTCTTATAATTCATTATCAAATGTTGCTTCTATCATGTGACATTGTATGTGGGATTCAGCCTGGTTAATAAAGTTGTTAATAACATCATCCTCTATTTGATCTTTGAAATCGAGGGCATCTTCTATGGTTAATGGGGATCTAATGTTTTCGGTGAGGTATGATATAGGATGTTTGTTAGTTCTTATTATTGTGGCACTTGGTTAGGCGGGAGGGTATAGGGCTAGATTCTTGATGTTACTCCCTCTAGTTATAGTCATGTTGCCTTGTCGGAAGCCAATATAAGCATCAGCAGTTGCAAGCCAAGGTCTGCCTAAAATCAATGGATGTCCATCAAGTTGGTTTTTGGGGATTATTATCATAAAGTCAGCAGGATATTCCTAGGAATCAATAGATACCATGACATCATGTAGTGTCCCTTTTGGCCTAACCATCGATCGGTCAACCAATTCTAATAAAGTGGAAGTTGGTTCTACTGATGTAATGCCCAGTTTTTGACAAGTGGCAGTTGTTAAAATATTAATTATAGCCCCTAAATCAACTAAGGCATTTTAAAATGTTTGTCCATTGATTTGTACTGTTACTATCGGATTTCCTGGCTCTTCATACTTGACAGGTGTTTCTCTTCCTGATAACAGGTCAAATAAGGTGCCAACTACTTGGACTGTTGGGTTATTTGTTATTCTCCTCCTTGGTTTTTTTATACATAGCTCTTTAATTGTATTTGCATATATAGGGATATCTTGGATGGCTTGGAGGAGTGGGATTTTTATGTAAAAGTTCTTGAGTTCTCCCAGAATATCAAAATCAGGATGTTCTATAAGACGTGGTACAATTAGTCGTTCTAGGAATGGGGGAGAAGATGTGGTTGGTTGATTATGAGTCTGTTGTCTGATCACATCTTCTTACGGAAAATTTTAAGAACCCCCCTAAATTTACATGTATAATAAATGGGTGAATCTCCATGGTATATAGGAAAAAATGAAGGCGATTTTATCAATAATATGATATGTATACATAATGTTTTGGCGAATCTCTCACTAGGCATGGCGAGTATTTTACTCAATTATAAAATCTTGTGTTTATTGAATACACAAATGAAATCATTGCATTTCTTTAAAATATCTTTTGAAATCAAAATTACCAAAATTACATATCGATAACCTAGTGGGTGTAGGATAAAATTCACCCGTGTCATTCACAGAAAGCATGAGAAAAAACCTAATACTATATATAAAACCAAGAAAAATTCAAATTCATCACTTCTAGGGACCTCGTAACCACCCTGCCAATACACAAGTATGTTCCTATTTGCAATTAGAATAATTACCCAAATTACAATCTGTTTACTCCAGCATATGTTGGAAAGTTATAGAAGGATGACTAGTGCAATCAATCCATTCCTTTTAGCCCTGGATTTGTTTCAGTTTAAAATAGAAGTATACAAATATACTTGTCCAATGTCTATGCTTTAACCATTCACCTTAAGATGTTTTTACAATATAATTTCCTAAGTCTATTTAATATCATAAAAACCAACCTATTTCCTACTAGCTGATTCATCAATCTTTGCCAGTTTGTCTGTGAAGATTGACTTTGTGAAGTAGGAGGGGACCATTGTGTTGAATACGCATTATTTTGCCAATATGGTGGAGCATAGGGAAAATTTGGCTAATTAGATTGGCTTGTTTGATTCAGCCATGGAGAGGATAAAGGAAATGGTTGTTGTGACCAATTTGGGAAGGGGGGTTGATTTTGCCACATTGTATTATATTGCTGAGCATGATATTGTGGAGGCTGAAAAGAAGAAGCCGGATCGGGGAACATACCTGATTGTCGCGACTGCCATTGGCGGCGCTGATTAAGTAGGTACACTGGTTATGGTTCTTCTTCCACTTCTTTGTATACTGCTTTCAAACCAGGAAGTGAGGGACAACTCTCTGTAGAGTGGTATTTTGTACAAATGGTGCAAACTTGAACTGCGTGTAATGGACACTCTTTGTGGTTGTCTTTCTTTTTGCATCTGGGACAAAAGATTACCAGATTTTGCTCTACCTTTGCTTGTTTCTACTTTTCTTGCATAATATCGAGCTGTGTTGTTAGAGTCCCCAATATATCAGTTTTGAAATTCTCTAATCAATTTCCAATTTCCGCGCGAGTTACTCCTTCTGCAGAGATCTTGTTGTCCCTTGTAAACCTATCATGTTCTGCTGGTTTTAATCTTGTGCTGCCTCTCGAGCTCCTGATACATAAATCAATAATGTTAGCAAAATTTTCCTGATAAATATCTCCTTTTCCCATAATATTTAGTGTTTCAATCTATTGTTCCTTCATTCCTTTAATTAATGTTGTTTTTAATACATTATCAGGTAAGGTAATGATGCATAAGGATATCTTTGAAGATTATACTGAAAAAGTTCAACATACTCCTCTAATGTTTCATTAGGTCTAGCTACCATCTGAAATATTTCATCCTTTAACTCTCTAGACCTACAATAATCTTGATATTTTTTTAGAAAAGAACTTTCATTTGATCTCAGTTATTTATAACACCTCCACCCAACCCCATAAACCATCTTAAAGCAGCCCCTTTTAATGTAGAGGCAAATAATTTCAGTTTTTGGGGATCGGTGGTATAGTCATATCCTCTGCACAACACATCAAATTCAAATAAAAATGCATCCAGATCTTCTGATGTAAGTCCATGGAATGTAGGGATGTTCTAGAGTGGAATGGCCTTCATGGGTGCATTAGCTACAGTAGCTACAATGGGATATTGCAGTGTGGAGGTTTGGGTGTTTGGCTGGTTCTGGGCCATTTGGTAAAATATGTGCCAATAACCTTCTGGGATGTCTAGCAGGGTATTCTTAGGCTAACAAGAAGGAGAAGGAATGGCCTTAACAGCACTTCCTTGATCTGGGATAATGAGAGTTCCTTGTTGATTTAATGTTTGGGGGGATTCTTTTTGGATGATCTTTACAACACTTCCCTTTTCTAGGTTGCTTAATGGCTTAATTATCCCAAGAGGAGATCTTGGTTCTTCAGTTTCCCCTATTTCTCCTCTTCCTTCACATAGGTTGCTAAGGTTCCCTTCTTGTAATGATTTTGGGCTAGAATTCTCAATTTCTTGAAAATCTTGCTCTTTAGTTTGGCTATGCACCTCAGCCAAGGCTACAGATGGTGATCCTGTGGCCTGAAGGGAACTAGTAGGTTGTATAGAAGCAACTTTTCTAGGTCCTACTAAAGGCTAAGATTTCTCTTTCTTAAGGATTTTGTCTATAAAGGTTGATCAGCCAAGGGTCATTGGCCCCTTAGCTTTTTCAGGTTTGGGTGGTGGTTTAGGATTCTTTTCAGGCTTTTTCTACTTAGTCATGCACACAAATCAAATGCTAATTTCTACCCAAAAACAACAACAAATTTGAAGGAAAGCGGGCAGGGGAGTAGGGCTGTTACATGCTCCATATGCAGGTTCTTACCTTCCGTTTTTAAAACCCAATTCTCTCCTAGTAGGTACTTACACAACTATGAAAAGAACAAATGGCTACACTCTTCCCCGGCAACGGCACCAAAATGTCAAGCAATGAAAAGGGTCTTTTTCACCTCCATTTACCCTACATTAATTGTCAATCCATGCACGATTTGTTATCTCAAAGAGTGTACTCAGTCTAAGACGGTCATTTGTCAGAGTAATGCTAGTAGTATAGTTCTTTTGAATACAAGAGTAAACGGATTCTTGAAATGAAAACTATTTTCAAAAAAAGAAACTTTTAGCACTCTAAGATCTAAATCATTCACTACAGCAACTTATCAGTCAAGGGTGCAGTAGTAATAACTCATCTCTTTGTAAACTTATATAATTGAAAAGAGATTTAAAGGAAATATCATCAACCTGGGAACTGGACAACAGCTGTCAGTGTTCACTACAATTTCAGATTGGTTGTACACACTAAAGCAATGGTAATACAAATGGCAATAAATGGAACAACAACTAATCTATTAACTCAATTGCACAACAAAGCTTTAACCTATGAAATGGGACAGTAATTGCAATCTTACACAGAAATGATTTAAATAGCAAACATAAATGGGACAAAAAATTAAAGAAAGCTATGAAATATTGAATAACAACTTAACCCAAATGTAAATACACAGCAACTTAAAGAACAGTAATCTGAGTTTCGGCATAATAATAAGTAATCTCGGTTATAAAGAAACAGCAACTGCGATCACGGTGGAACAACAGTTCAAATGAAAAGCAATCACATTTGAAAGTAAACCATAGATAAATAGACAGTGATACCAATTTATGTATACACAGCATTTTTACACTGTAATCGAACAACAACAACAATCTATTAAGGAACAACGATGTTATGTAATAATATCAGAGTGTCAAAGAAACAACAATACGATAGAACTTCAGAACAAGTAACATAACATTCTTGTGCAGGTAATAACCTTACTATTCAAATGGGAATCAAAATATAACAGAGCTAAGACATGAAATAAGGAACAGCAGATTACTGAACAAAATAGATAAGAGAAAACAAACCACACACGACTTGAAATCGAGAATTAATAGTACAGGAAGCAATTGATCCACTAGGGTCGGGCCCTTAGCCTCCAGGGATGCACTACTTATAATTACTCTAGAATAAAAGATGGAATGGCAACAAGATTTATATATTAGAGTTACAACAAATCGCTCTTTTAGAGAGAGTCGATGATCAAAGTTTCAAGTACAATAGAGAATTTCATAAAAACAACAACAATCCTCCTTTTGGGCTAGCAGTGTTGCCCCTTCTTATAACAGCCGAGCGGAGATACCAATGATACAGAGAATCGTTAAGGTAGTTATCCCTCAGGATCAAAGGATCCTGAGGGATTCGCCATACTGTTAGCTCTCAGTTCTCGTTCTCTTGTTCCGATTTGGTATCTCCTCTTCCTTTTCCTGGTTGGTACGCTCCAGTCTGGATCTTCTTGTTTGGATGTGGTTCCCTGTCAAAGGGACAACAGTTGATGGCGTCTTGTCATTTCCTTCAGATTGGTAATTTTCCATCTTTACCTTTTTCTGCATAGAAAAGGGTAATTATTAGTCATCTTACATTGCACATAAATCTTTTAGATTTTATCATAATCTCTCATCATATACCTAGTTCATAATGTAAAGAGGTTATGAATTTTAAATAAAAGATGACAAAATAAATGATAATAAAATACCTTCTCTAGTGCTCAACAGACATCGCATTTAAGGGATTAGTAAACAAATTTGTAGTGATTTACTTGGATGATATAATTGTATATTCTAAAAAACGTGGTAATCACCTTAGAGACTTAAAGCAGATCTTCCAACATTGCCAAAGGTATGGGATCTCACTTAATCCAAATTATTCCTTTTTTGCATTAAGTGAAGGAAAACTTCTTGGATTTATAGTGTCAAAATCTGGAATCCATATTGATCCCGATAGAATTAAGGAGATTTCCGAAATACCCTTGCCTCACAAAAAGAAAGCCATGCAATCCTTCCTTGGCCAGATTAATTTTGTTAAGAGATTTGTTCCAAACTTCTCAAGGATTGTATCTCCCTTACAAGCAATGGTTAAGAAGAATTCACTCTTCAAATGGGGCCAAGAGGAATATGAAGCGTTCAATCTAATTAAGCAAGCAATTGTAAACGCCCCATCCTTAGCAACTCCAAATTTTTCCGATCCTTTCATCTTATATAAATTTGCCTCTGATAGATCATATGCTGCAATACTCACTCAAGCAAATCAAGACAAGGCGGAAGCCCCAATTGCCTTCTTCAGTTCAAATCTACAAGGGGCCGAATTAAATTATTTTGACATCGAGAAACAAGCTTATGCTGTTTTCAAAGCGATCAAGCACTTCAAACCCTTCCTTCTCAAAACCCATACAAAAATCATAGTAACGTTCCCAGCTATAAGAAATCTCTTAGTACAGAAAGACGTGGGTGAGAAAAGAGCAAATTGGGTTATTGCCTTACAAGAATACAACGCTGAAATTAAACCAGCAAATATTGTAAAAGGTCAAGGCTTTTGCAAAATGCTGGATGGAGCATCGCTTATTTCCAAAATACCATCTTCAAATCAAGAAGTAAAAATGTATGAGGTAAGCCTAAATGATATTGAATCAATATATGATGATATCATGTTTTATCTAAAGAATGGATATGCTCCTTCAAACCTGGATTATACAAAGAAAAGAGCTCTAAGATTGAAGGCTAAGCAATATCAACTCACAAATGATGTACTTTTAGGATGAATTATGATTTTTTCTCCTTTGATGTCTCAAGAAATCTGAAGCTGAAAAAGTGTTGCAGGAACTCCATGATGGACCAGCAGGTGGACATTATGCTGGAGATGCTACAGCACATAAAATTTTGCACGCAGGTTACTATTGGCCTACACTATTTAAAGATGCGCATAGCTATGTAAGGAAATGTCAATTTTGTCAAACTACTGTTGGAAGACAAAAGAAACCGTCGTTGCCTTTGCAACCATTCAATATTGATCAACCCTTTGATCAATGGGGACTAGATATAATAGGTGAGATCGTTCCTCACTCTTCTAAACAGCATAGGTATATCCTCACAGCTACATATTATTTTACTACATGGGTAGAAGCAGTTCCTCTCAAGACAGCTAATGCTGAACACATCATTGACTTCATAGATCAGTTTATAATCACCGGGTTTGGTTTACCCTCTACTTTAATGTTTGATAATGCCTCATATTTTTCTGGCAATGCTATCACTGAATTTGCACTCAAAAGAGGTTTTAAGCTTAAATACTCTACCAATTATTACCCACAGTGGAATGGGTTGGCCGAATCAACGAATAAAAACTTAATCAAAATCATTAAGTGAACAATTGATCAAAATCATAAGAATTGGCACAAATCTTTGATGTATGCTCTGTGGGTAGACCGAATAACACAGAAGGCCTCCATTGGCACTTCTCCCTTTAATTTAGTTTATGGTAAAGAAGTGGTTCTCCCAACCCACCTAGCAATTCCCTCTTTGGCCTTAGTTCAATTTATTGATGAAACACCAACTTCATCCTTACAACTAAGACAACTGCAGAGTCTTAAGCTAGAAGAGCAATGAGAACAGGCTAAAATAACACACGCTCATCATCAAGCATTAGTAAAGGCTTCTTTTGATTCAAGTATGGTATCTAGAAAGGACTTTCAAATTGGAGATTTAGTTTTAAAATGGGATAAGGCTCACGAAGAAAAAGGCAAACATACGAAATTCCAACGAATGTGGCTTGGCCCATTCCAAATTGTGGAAATCATAGGCCCATCCACTTTTATGTTGCAAGATTTAGCAGGGAAAAGAGAATCTTTACCTGTTAATGGACAGATCCTCAAAAAATACTTTCCATAGAAGATCACTTCTTCTATTTTTGTAAATTATTGTTTATAGCCTTATTTTGATAATAAAACCAGTTGTAAATGGTTATGTTTGGAATTCACGAAAAAGACTAGTATTTATTTTAGATTTTGTTTTTTCACTTGTATAAATAGAACTAATTTGGAAAATTGGTCATTATTATTGAAAGATACCGCGAAAGGCTATAAGCCTAGAAATGATACCAGTTTCAACCTTGCGAATTTTGTTAAAAACCAACCTTTAGTGGGAATTTGTTTTATATCAATCAATGAAAAGCATCAATAACAAAAAACGAAGATTCTCTGTAGAAAAGATCTTTCCAAAAACTCTACAATTGTCATCCAGAGCTACTCTTAAGGAACCAATGACTTCCTCCCCACCTATAGAATTACGAGCTTCAAGGAATAATCCAATGATACACTGTAAACTTAAAGAATAAGAGGTCTCATCACGAGCCGACTTATCATGATCACAGATATTATAGCTTACTGACTTTTCCAAAACTGCATACCAAAACAGGGCAATGACTCAAGATTGTTGCAATCAAAAGACAAGGGATCTCATCACCAGCCAGCTTATTTAGCAAAGTTATAAATGAAGTGAGTGGCACTGTCATAATTTGGCTACCGAACCAAGACATTGTTCTTTAAGAATTAAAAGAAAATAAAAGCAATAAGTGTGGATATGGATTTCCCCTTGAAAATCATATACTTCTCCAAGTAGGATACAGGATCATTGATGGGTAATAGGTAACCCTATCGAGGCTATGAACGCATGTTGGCAGCAGAGGCTCTACCTACGGCAAATGAGCATATTTAAAACTGATTTACAGAGAAGACTTTGTTTTTATCTTTATAAACCAAGTAGTGGCTGATGTAAATACAATGACTAGCTTTAGGAAGTAAATAATCAGAGTTAACACAGAACAAACAAACTATCATTAACAGCTGAAAGCATGATGTACTTTATCTTTCTATAATAAAGTTTGATTTTCCAAAAAACTCTTCTATTTTGGAAGTTTAGAAAATTCAAAAGATAATCAGAGATAACTGGTTCTTCCAAGTGAATCGCCAATTTTTGTGGCCAGCAAAAGCCCCCCTTCTTATTTAGTTTTATTGCTAATACTAAATAAATGGGGACCCTTCTAAAAATAAAAAGTAGCATTTATATTCCCTTTTTAAATAAATATTAATATGATAAACTTAGGAGAACACCTGCAAAATCCAAAAGGACTTAAGTTTTATGATAAGTTCGAACAAAATCGTTCTCTCAATAAAAAGTGTCGCATCGCAAAAGGTAATGGATGACACCATATAAGAAAACTGCTAGAATTGCGAAATCGCGATGCGAGATCGCACACTGAAGAAGCTCATTGCACGTCACAGTTTTCATATACCTCGAGTTTTACTTGAGGTAAAATATAGCGACCCGATGATATGCGATAGGACATCTCGCAGAAACATGTGGTGATTGATGATTGTTAAACACAATGGATTAGCGATATTGCGATCTGTGAGATTGCGAAGAAAATCGCAAAATCGCTTTATCGCAGATCTGCAGGGCTCATTGTTCAAAAACGTTTTTTGTAATATGATACCAATTTAATGGGTTAGTTGATAATCATTAATGAGATAAGGTTTGGATATGATCGAAAGGTCATTTCACGTAGAGTGGTATATTTTATATAATTTCGGCATTAAAAACCTTTCCCGTCACCTTATTTCTTATCATTACTCTTTCCTTACTTGTAAATTGCAGGAGCGGAAATCAGAAAGATATATGCAGCAGCAGTCAAAGTATAATGGGAAAGAAGGGAAAAGCTCCAAGTTTTGAAGACAAAGAAATAATGCCCTTATACACAGACACCACCTGTAACAGAGACACCGACATAACTACTTGGGAAGGCATGTACAGTCTACTTGAAGAAGAAAATCCCAGAGTAATGGAGGTTAAAGCAACGGCAGACTCACGCGGGTCATCTAAGGCGTTGATCACAGAACTTGCATGTTCATTCTTGCACCGGATAGCAGCCAAACCCAAGATTCTTCCATACACGGACATGGTCAAATGGGTACTGGATAGTGTTGATATAACAGATAGACAATTTAAGACTCAGAGCCAAGAACTCATTGGGTCATTCACTCCACAAGATTTAAGGCTCATGTATCATTTACCAGAGCCACAAGCAACCTACAATAAACAGTTCATGGAAGAAAACAAGGATTTGGCGGAATGCACCAAGGACTGGTCGGCAAGGGAAGAACCACTAAAAAAGGATAAACATGGAATCAGAGGAAGGAAGTAAAGCAGGCGCGCTCAGAATCAATGAAGCCCACAAATAAATGCTCTTTAATAAGTGGGATGCACAAAATAGGAAGGTAGAACAAGCAGCAGAAGAAGTAGCCACAATGGCAAACAATGTCATTAACAGTGTCAATGAAAACCTGCACAGAGAAAACTTCATATCAGAGACCACTCCGAGATTTCTCCCAAAGGCATAGCATCTGCAGACAAGCTGGAGACAAAAGGCTGAAGAAAGAACAAAGTCCATCAAGAAGTTAACCAAGTTGAATTGGGATTCTTACTGGTAGTACTTGGTTAAACCACATAGTTAATGCATGACTCTCAAATGACTTATGAATTCTTCCGAGAAGATAGTGCCAGCACTTGCCGATTCTGTTGTCGCAGGGCAACTAAAATCGGAGGTCGACCAACAGACGCTCCTCAAGGCGATGCTGAATGCTTGAAACCACAGAGAACATATACATAGATAATTAATTTCCAGATTTAGTTTTAGTTTTAGTTTTGATTTATTTTTGCCTTAGATGAGGACGATCATTTAAACCTCCTCCTATATTTTTGTTATAGACCATTTTTAGGATTTAGCTAGTAGTATTTCAACCCCTCTCATGCCTTTAGAGAAGGGTCCTGAAATTTGTCAAAAATGTTTCCTCGGGACATGCACTTTCACACCCTCTTAGGAGGTTTTGATGAATGAATGGAACAAGATTTATTGATATCTGTGTTTAATGTCTACTACTGAAATGCACTTTTGTACTCTTAGTAGATGTTTAATTAGGAAGAGATAAATCCTTATTGCTGAAGCTCATGAGTAGAACTTGTTATCAATGGTACTTTTATCTCTTAATGATTTCTTCTTATGTGTTAAAGTGATATTTATGTTCAATTATTTATATATGAATGCTTGAATGTTTGAGTTATCATTTGGCACTTTTGTACGGTGATGACTATTCTATTTATTCTTAATGTATGAATGACTTATTATGCGATATGTTTCTCACAATTGTTTTGGCTAACTTTTCATGCAAAACGGTTCATTTTTTATTGAATTCTTTTCTTATAGCAATTAAATGATCTTTATTACCAATTGCTGTTAGAAATTATTTTAGATCGCATAACTGAAAGGTTAAATCCTGAGTTAGTTTTAGAATTAGATATTTCTATTCATTAGAATACAATTGCATATTGTTAAATTAGACTTAGATTAAAATCATTTTACTTAGGAATTAGTAGAAGTAAATATCAATTCTCATCACACACACACAAATTGGGAAACTGGTCCCATTATCCCCAGTTGTGTTAGGATATTCCGACACATAGGAAATAGTTAAGTCCAACTTGGTCTAGTGTAGAGTTAGGTATAGAGTTAGGTAAAGTGTGTTTCTTTACCGTTGTACATTTTGTAACTTACAATCCGACAGTCACGATATGTAGTGATCCGACGGTTCATTCTCTCCTCGGTATTACCGACACTTGATCCGTGGCTTGACACCCGTTTGGTCCATGAATTCTATTTAAAGCGCATGGAGGGTCATTTGTAGGGTAATCCGTGCATGAGAGAAGCTTATGTAAATTTTCATTCTTTGATTAATAAATTGCCTGAAGTGGCCACGTTGGCTCAGGTCGTGGACTGTTTCCCTCTTTGAGGGTTTTAACCACGTCAAAAATACTGGTGTATTGATCTGTGATCTGGTTGTGAGCGGTGTCCTTTTGGTGTTCTTTCTGAGGAACTTACCATGTAAATTCCTACATGGTATCGGAGCTATTTGAGGGCCGCGTCCGTTGGTGATCCAAATCTGAAGTCGGTAGAACTGCATCCGACTGCCGTTTCCTAGATCTGTTGTTTCTGACTGCTTTCGGGCCGAGAGGATTGCTTTGTTGTGTTCGGAGCATCTGTTCCAGTGAGGAACCCCTTTCGTTTCACGCGAAAAGGTTTCCGGTAGCCCTAGCTGCGTCATTTTTAAGATCTGGAGGTATACAGTGTTTATTTGCAGTTTACTGTTATTTTCTCTCTGCTTATTTCGGTTTCGGTTTATTTAGATTTTTTTTAACCGGATCTATACCTTTCATTTCTGCGTATGCTCTTTGCCCTGCGACTCTGTGCGATCTGGGCAAATCAGAAACAGAAAGGAAGGATTTTTCTCATGCGTATGCTCTTTTCCCTGCACCTTAGTGTGATCTCGGAAAATCAGAAACATTGAGAAAAATATTTAGTTTTTCGGCCAAAGCTAACTTTGAGCCGCAAGGTTCAATTTTTGAAAATATTTAGTTTTTTGGGTAAAGCTAACTTCGAGCCACAAGGTTCGTTTTCTTTGCATGTCCGTGTTGGGTTTTGTGTTTTTTGTTTTGTAGGGAAAAAGAGTTTTCTCAAAGCAAGCACGCAACCCAAGGCCCCCCCCCTCTCTCTCTCTCTCTCTCAAATTTTTTGTATAGATCAATTGGTTCAAAGCTATTTTAAGAGAGTAGAGGTCTTGGGTTCAAGTCTCCATTTTGTGGGGGCGGACTTTTTCATTTCCGCACATTCCCGCACTTCGTCAGCAACTTCAACAACTTTTTTTCAAAAAGCCATAACTTCTTCATCCGGAAGCCTTTTTCAGAGCTGTTTTTTTTAAACCAGCCTAATTTTTCGAGATCTATCCATTGGAACACTTACTTTCAACATCTTCAGCTTCAGTTTCTTTTGAAATGGAAAGTCAATACCAAGTTACCCTTGACAGCACCAACTACTTCCAATGGTTGTCCTACATGGAGGATTTACTTAGAAGTAAAGGTCTCTACCGAATAGCCACAGGCCAAGAAAAGAAACCGAAAGATGAAGACAAGGCTGCTAAATGTGAAAATAGATAAGATCAAGCACGTGGTTTGATAGGGATGTCTATTTCTCCAGATCTTAGATTCCATATTGCAGAACTTGAAACTCCTCATGAAGCAATGGAACAAATCAATAAAGTTTTTGGGATTAAAAATGAAATTAGAGCCCATCAACTTGAAAATGAGTTGCTTACATTGGACCCTAATAATTTTTCTTGCATTGAAGATTTCTTGTCTAAGTTCAAGATCCTTAGATATCTTTTGGAAGGTGTTAAGGTTAAGAAAGAAGATAGTAACCTTATTTATTCCATCCTTACTAAGTTGGGACCAGCCTACTCTGTATTTGTTTCCACCTTTCATTCTACAAGAGAAGCCTTCATTTCTCAAGGAAAAGACTACAAGCCCCCTTCCTTTGACTCTTTTTGTGATTCTTTAATAAGAGAACAAGAAAAACTCTTACACCTTGGTCTTCTTAATCTTGGAAACTCTTCCAAGAAAGCGTTAGCCGCCCAGCAGCAACCAAATTCAAAGAATCCTAAGAAGTCATATCCTAAAGAGAATGGTCCTAAACCAAACAAGGGTCCTAAGCAATTTCAGCCCCAAAATGAAAAATCATTTCAACAAAATGATAAGACAAATAAAAACAAAGGGAAGAAGACTGATAGACATTGCAATTTTTGTAATCGAGATGGCCACTTAGAATCAAAATGCTTTAAAAAGATGGAAGCCTTGGAAGCAGCAATGAAGAAGCATAACATCCATTTGGGGCAATCTTCAACTTCAACTTCCTCTTCAGGAATGGCACTTTCTGCATGTGGTTGTCAAGCATCTCGGTCTGGCTATGCATTAAATGTATCTTCTTCTTCTCATTCTCATGAGTGGCTCATTGATTCTGGAGCTTCTTATCACATGGCCAAAAACAAAGCCATGTTTTCTTCTTTAAATGATTGTAACACCAAAAATATATATGTTGGTGATGATAGATCTCTTAATGTTGTAGGGAATGGAACTGTTCATCTAGACAATGGTCAGTTTAATGATGTATTATGTGTTCCAACCTTATCTTGCAACCTTCTATCTGTATATCAGATAACTCATTCAGATGAAGGTAAAATCGTTGAATTTTCACCTCATGATGTTGTAATCAAGGACTTAAAAGATCCTAAACAGATTTTGGCTACTGGCATTGCTGATGATTCTACAAGGTTGTATAAGTTTCACAACTTTGGCTCATCAAATCTTCCCTCAATATTTGTTGCTCATAACGATGAAGTGAGCAAACTTTGGCATGAGCGATTTGGTCACTTAAACTATCGCTCCCTTCAGCATCTATGTAAAGAAAATATGGTGACAGGTCTTCCTATGGTATCTTGCAGAGATGGTGTTTGTTCCGGATGTGTACTCGGAAAACATCATCAGGACAGTTTTGAAAAACGTGCCTCTTGGCACGCCTCAGCCCCTTTACAGCTTGTGCATAGTGATTTATGTGGTCCACTTCCAGTTGTGTCATTCTCTGGTTGCAAGTATTTCTTAACTTTCATTGATGATTTCTCCAGACGCACTTGGGTATACTTCTTAAAACTCAAGAGTGAAGTATTTAACACTTTTTTGGCCTTCAAGGCCTTTGTTGAAAAACAATCTGGACATCAAATTCTTAAGTTAAGATCTGATAATGGCGGAGAATATGTTAAAAACACATTCATCAACTATTGCACTGAGAATGGAATTCAAATGCAACATATTGTTCCATATACTCCACAACAAAATGGTGTAGCTGAAAGGAAGAATCGCACCTTAAAGGAAATGGCTAATTGTATGCTACAATCTAAAGGACTTGGTCTTAGTTTTTGGGCAGAAGCAATTAACTGTGCAAATTACATAATAAATCGCACTCCTACTAAGGCTTTAAAGAATATCACTCCAGAAGAAGCATGGAGCTCAATCAAACCAGATGTAAGTCACTTTCGTGTTTTTGGAAGTGAAGGGTGGGCCCATATTCCAGATGAAAAGCATAAAGCTTTAGAACCTAAGAGTGAAAAATGTACTTTTGTTGGATATTCTGAAGATGTCAAAGGCTATAGACTTATTCCATTTAAGTCCAAAAATGTTATCATTAGAAGAGATGTAAAATTTGATGAAAATATATCGACCTGCGAGCCTAGTCCGGCGGATGTGCCACCTCTCCCTATCTCTTCTACCTTTGAAAACATTTCTTCTTCAGATGATGAAAGTGAGGATGAAAATCCTCCCCCACCATCTCAGGATCCTCCTTCAGCTCCTGAGCTTCCAAAATGGGTTCATGCTACTCGAGATGCAGCAGGTGATCTTGCCGGTGATCCTACAGATCAGCGACGCACACGTTCTCAGTTCGAGAGAGCCTCTTCTTTACTGGCTCAAGCTCCAGTAAATTATGATCCTGACACCTTTGCAGAAGCTTCAGGCCATCCAGATTGGGAAGCAGCTATGAATGAAGAATATCATTCATTATTGGCAAATGATACATGAGATCTTGTTCCTTTACCAAAGGGACGAAAACTTGTTAGATGCAAATGGGTTTACAGAACCAAGTATGGACCAGATGGGAAAGTTGATAAACATAAAGCTCGTCTTGTTGCTAAGGGCTTTTCACAGGTTGAAGGCATTGACTACACTGAAACCTTCTCCCCTGTTGCAAAAATGAACTCTATCCGCCTTGTTCTTTCCCTTGCTGCCTCTTTCAAATGGGAAGTCCATCATATGGATGTTCAATCTGCCTTCTTGCATGGGGACTTGCATGAAGAAATCTATATGGAACAACCCATTGGCTTCATACAAACAGACTCCAGCCTTGTTTGTCGACTTAAGAAATCCCTTTATGGTCTCAAGCAAGCTCCTCGGGCTTGGTATGCCAAAATGGATAGCTTTCTTTTAGAATCTGGCTTTTCTAGGTGTCATTCTGACAATACTGTCTACACCAAGAAAGTGGGCAACTCTCTTATCATCCTTGTTCTTTATGTTGATGATCTTATCCTTACTGGTAGTGATCCCAACCTTATAAACCATGTGAAGTCTAGCCTCAAAAGGAAATTTGAAATGACAGACTTAGGACACTTACACTATTTTCTCGTTCTTCAAGTCTTGCAATCCAAGGAGGGTATTTCCCTTTCCCAGTCCAAGTATGCTTGTGATATTCTACGTCATTTTCACATGGAAGACTGTAAGCCAGCCCCTTCTCCCTTTCAGTCTGGAGTCAAACTCTCAGTCACTTGTACTTCTCCTGAAGTTGATGCTACCTTATACCGTCAACTTGTAGGAAAAATTTTGTATGCAAAACCCCCGTGAAAGTCATGGGAAAGCAGCTAAAAGAACACTTCGTTATGTTCGAGGTACAGTTCAGTTTGGGATTCATTACAGTGCCCAAGCATCTCCTCTATTGGTTGGTTTCACTGATTCCGATTGGGCTGGTGACCCTAATGATCGGAAGTCTACTGCCGGTTATGTGTTCACTCTTGGTTCAGGACCTATTACATGGGCTTGCAAGAAACAGGGTGCCATTTCTCTTTCATCAGCAGAAGCAGAGTATCGTGGTGCCGTAGAAGCTAGTAAGGAAGCCTTGTGGCTTCGTCAGATCCTGTCAGAGTTTGGCTTTGAGCAGCAGCATCCGACTACACTTTGGTGTGATAATCAAAGTGCCATTCAGCTATGCAAAGATCCAGTCCAACATCAGCGCAGCAAACACATTAAACTGCACATGCACTTCATCAGAAAGCTCATTCACGACCATGTTCTTGAAGTGCAATATTGTTCAACAGATGATCAAGTTGCAGACATCTTCACAAAGGCTCTCACAGAGGCGAAGTTCACTAAACTTCGATTTATGGTTGGAGTTCAGGAAGTTGTCACTAAGGGGGGATAGGCTCTAGTGCCTCCTTCCTTCTCCTATTGTGTCATATTTGTAAATCCTTCAATCCTATCCCAAGTTGTTCTTAAGGGGGGATGTTAGGATATTCCGACACATAGGAAATAGTTAAGTCCAACTTGGTCTAGTGTAGAGTTAGGTATAGAGTTAGGTAAAGTGTGTTTCTTTACCGTTGTACATTTTGTAACTTACAATCCGACGGTCACGATATGTAGTGATCCAACGGTTCATTCTCTCCTCGGTATTACCGACACTTGATCCGTGGCTTGACACCCGATTGGTCCATGAATTCTATTTAAAGCGCATGGAGGGTCATTTGTAGGGTAATCCGTGCATGAGAGAAGCTTATGTAAATTTTCATTCTTTGATTAATAAATTTCCTGAAGTGGCCGCGTTGGCTCAGGCCGTGGACTGTTTCCCTCTTTGAGGGTTTTAACCACGTCAAAAATACTGGTGTATTGATCTGTGATCTGGTTGTGAGCGGTGTCTTTTTGGTGTTCTTTCTGAGGAACTTACCCTGTAAATTCCTACAAGTTGGACCCACCATCCCAAACGGAAAAGGAACTGCTTTCAAGGTCCAGACCAGGTGGGTATCCCCCTTGTTGTAGACTTGATTTTCGGGGCTTCAACACTATCCAATCCAATCTAAACTCTGCACTATTATATACAATGAGTAAAGTAAATTTAACTATTATTAATCTATGGAAAAGCAATGATTTAGAATTCTACCATTTATAGGTCCTCCTAGTAGATCTGTCCCATCTAATTCTCTCAAGAAAAATGCATTGTTATCTCTGTAACTATAAATGACATAAGGGCCTTTCCATGGGAAGTCAAAATTTCCATGTTTTCCCTTGTCTTCTCTTCTAGAATCCCATTTAAGTACTTTTTCACCTATGTAAAAATCATCAGCTTTAGTCTTTTTATCAAAAATCTTTTTGATTTTATCCTAGATTACTTGTGATTTTACATAGGCTTCTTCTCTAGTTTGTTGCAAGTGTATTGTTTGATTTATCCTCCTCTAGATATCATTTGGTTCTACATGCAACTCCTGGATGATCTTCATCACTGGAACTCCTAAAGAGGATGGAAAAAAAGCATCCATTCCATATACTAACTGATAAGGAGATGTACCAATGGAATTTTTGGTAGTTAGTCTATCTGCCCATAAGGCATTGACCAACTTTTTGTTCCATGTCTTTTTTTTGTCTTCCAGTAATTTCTTAATGATATTGACAAGGCTTTTGTTAGAGGATTCTGCAAGTCCATTACCTTGAGGGTAATAGGCAGTGGAATGGCCAAGGGTGATGTGATATTTGTTACAAAATTCTACCATTTTCTTGGACTTAAAAGCAACTGCATTATCAGTAATGAGCTTTTGGGGGCATCCAAATATTGACAGGATATTGCTTTCAAGGAATGAGATAATGAAAAAGTCTATAGCTTGTCTAGAAGGGATGGATTCTATCCATCAAGTAAAGTAATCAGTGGCTGTCAAAATCCATTTATGATGGGATGAGGAGGCTAGGTGAATTTCTCCAATGAAGTCTAAACCCCACCGTTGAAATGGAACTTCTGTGGAGATGGGTTTGAGAGGTAAAGGTAAAAGCTTTCTTTTTCCCTCAAATATCTGACATTTATGACAGGAGGTCACATGCTTCTTAACATCTGCAAAAAGAGTGGGCCAATAAAAAACAACCCTCGGAATTTCGTCAGCAGTAGTTTTCCAATACAAGTGTCCTCCACAATCTCCTACATGATATTCTTGCATAATTTTATCAGCTTCATCTTTCAGTAAATAGTTTAATAGAATACCACCATTATCTTTCCAAAATAAAGCATTATCTATGATACAATATCTCATTGATTTCATTTTCAAAAATATAGCTTTAGTTCTAGATAAACCAGGAGGAGCTTGTAAGTTTAGTAAGACAAATATGATATTTGCATACCAAGGTGAATATGTAAAAGGTTCACTTATCTGTGGAGTCACCATCTCTTCCTAATCACCAAGGGAACCAATGAAATTTATATCTAGGCCCTGACAATTTGATTCAACCATGAGTTTGGCTAAACCTTGGCCTTTGATAAGTTTTGTAGGCTTTATTTCTATGTCATATTCCAAAATAGTGGCAATCCATTTGCCTCTCTTCCCTTCAGACCCATTTTGTGTCAAAATGTCCTTTACTACTGAATTTGGAACATAAGAAATGATGTGTGAATACAAGATGTATACTCTAAAATCTTTAATAGCTTTCACTAAATCTAATGCTTTTTTTTTCCATTATGTTGTATTTTAGTGTTGCATCTCTTAAATATTTACTGAAAATGCGATGGGTTGTTCATATCTTTGATCATTCTTTTGCAACAAGACTGCTGCAATAGTATGTTCTAAAGCAAAAGAAAAAATTATAAAATATTTTTGAAAGTCGGGACTTATAAGGATTGGAGTTTTGGTAAGGGATTGTTTGATGGCCCCAAAAGATTGTTTGGCTTCCACTATCCATTTAAGTGTTGAATCTTTTCTTAACATGTTATTTAGTTCTCTAATCGATTCTTCTAAATTTGAAATGAAACCCCTAAGAAAATTTATTTAGCCTAAAAATGACTGTAATTCTTTGACGTTTCTAAGATGGGTGATGGTCAAGATTGCCTCTATTCTAGCAGGATCTATTCTAATTCCATCTTTGGATATTAGATGTCCCAATATTTTACCTTCTTCCAGACCAAAGAGTGTCTTTTTGGGATTTAAGGAAATCCCAAATTTTCTGCATTTAATGAAAACTCTTCTCAGGTGATCTAGATGTTCATTATCAGATCTGTAATGTTGTCTTGGTAAACAACTAGGAAGTCATGGATTTCTTTAGCAAAAGCTATATCCATAGCTCTTTGAAATTTTGCTCCTACATTCATTAATCCAAAAGGCATTTTCAAATACATGAAAGTACCCCAAGGAGTAGAAAATGCAGTTTTCTCCTGGTCCTCTGGTTGAACTAAGATTTGGTTGTATCCAAAAAATCCATCAAGCAATGAGATTCTAGATGAACCTACTACCCTTTGAAGAATATGGTCCATTTTTGGGAGATGATAGTTATCCTTCAATGAGACCTTGTTCAAATTTATGAAATCAACGCAGAGTCTGATTTCTCCTGTGTTCTTCCTAGTAGTGACTAAGTTTGAGACCCAATCTGAATATCTAATGGGACATATTATTTGGGCATCATACATTCCTATTACTTCCTTCTCAATAGATGGCATAAGAACTGGATTAATTCTCCTAAGTTTCTATTTAAAAGGTTTATGATCTTCTTTGATAGGTATCTTGTGTTGAATTATGTTGGTGTCATAAGACTTCAAGTCTTCATAACTCCAGGAAAATACATCTTGAAACTCTTTAAACAGATTTATGTATTTAACCTTTTCATCTGGAGGTAAGGCTTTTGATATCTTAATGAGTTTAGGTTTTTCTTCAGTTCCTATGTTACATTCTTCTATATATGCTCTTAAAGGCTCCATTTTTGGTTTCCTATCTGCATCGTTCGAATCAAACAAATCTTCTAAGGGGACTAATCCCTTAGGCAAAAAAATATTTTTAAGCTTTAGAATTTCAAGATCATAATTCATTATCTCTTCTATTTCTACATTTTCTAAGTTATTTACTTCTAGTTTAGCGAAATTAGTGGGTTTACCTATATCTAAAATATTTACATCTATCCCACTATCTATATCATTGTCTAGTGTACAATCTGTATCTATATTACAATTCTGAAACTCACCTTCAGCATTAATGAAATCATAAATTTGATAATCCTGTGGGAAATTCTATGGTTTTTCTGCACTACTCACCATGTATTTCATCAAGGTCTCTCTATAAAGTTTTCTTTGTTGACCAAAAACAGAGATGGTGGCATATGCCATATCTAATTGTAAATATCCCTACAACTTTTCTCCCCATGAGCGAGATAACAGCATTACATATTTGGGTGGCATGTCAGCAACTACTATGTCCATTACAATACTCTTTTTTGGGCACTGGACTAGAGTCACACACAAATCCTTGATCAGGCCGAGGCATTTAACTTGGCTAGAGTCAAAGGAAAATAGGTCCTTATATGGTCTAGTGATATTTAAGTTTAGTCTCTCCATGATTGCCTTTGGCATTAAGTTATGGGATGCTCCTGAGTCTAGCATAGCATTATGTAATATTTTGTCATGAATGTTCAAACTAATGTAGAAAGGAGGGATACCCCCTTTTTGATGGGTGCCATTTACTTCAAGGCCAAACAATAACTCAGGTTGATCATCATTCAAATTCACAACATCCTCCCCTTCACCTATATTCAATGTTTGAGTGATCTGTGATCTATATGATACATTTTTCACTAGCTCAGTCAAAGGGATTGATATCTTCAATTTTGTTATCTTCAATTTTTCTATCTCAGTTTTAATGTTGAAAGGAAATTGAGTTTTGCTTGATTTTATTAGATCTTCTTTAGAAAATGTGGTATGTGTGTTTTTATCTTCTTTTTCAGTGTTAGGCACTTCGGTCTGTGTTTCAGCAGTTTTGTTTTGAATTCTCTTATTTGGAATGTTTTGAGTAACAATTTCAATTTGAGTTTCAGATGAAGTTATATCTACAATTTTTGGGGTAGAAGTCTCCTGAGTTCCCCTAGGGAGGATTTGTGGGATTTTGGTTACAGGAGCTTCTGTTATATTTTTAGTTTGGGTCTGGATTGATCTCTTAATGGGAGTTTCATTGTTCTTTTTACTTCTTAGGTTATATTGTTTGTGAACCTCATATATGGCAGATTCATAGCCCTGTTTAAAGTCGAAGGATTCCCCAGATTCTAATTGCAATTGTTGCAGCATGTACAATTCTTGTTCTTCCTCAGTAAGAAAAACAACATCTTCATTTTTTATTCCTAATAATTTTATCTAGGTGTCATCCTCTCCTTCATGGCTTTGTTAACCCTCAGCATAGTTTTCCTGGAAGGGTGGTCTAATTTCCTGATATGGTATTGCATTCTTTCCAGTGTTAGGATTCTTCCTGAAGTTGGGGTTTCTTATTGGGGGCGACTGTTGATTCTCCCACTGATTTTTTCTTTCCATGTTTTCTAATCTATCCATTATTTTTTCTACACTTTTTGCTAAACTATCTATTTTACCATCAAGAGTGGAAGTTTCCTCTTTAATGACAACTCTCTTTTCATTTCTCATTCTAGCTTTCTTAGCTAATAGATTGGCTTCTACACTAACAACATTACTTTGCATTTGCTCCAATGTTTCAGGGTTTCTTTCCCTTAACTGGTATGACATATCAACTTCAATACCATGAGGGAATTTGATTAATGTTAGGTCTGGTGGAGGCTTAATATTAGCAAGGATTGCATGTAGATGCTATTGTGTTGGCATTATGATACATATGTTGTACTTGATGGCAACCCACTCATCTAAGATGATAAATTATAGTGCAGCAAAGTTCACGCACTTTCATGAAGATAAAAGTTTATTTCATGTAGAGAAAAGTTCACGCACTTTTATGCAGAGAAAAGTTTATTTCATGTAGATAAAAGTTCACGCACTTTTATGCAGAGAAAAGTTCACGCACTTTTATGCAGAGAAAATTTTATTTCATGTAGAGAAAGGTTCACGCACTTTTATGCAGAGAAAAGTTTATTTCATGTAGAGAAAAGTTCACGCACTTTTATGCAGAGAAAAGTTTATTTCATGTAGAGAAAAGTTCACACACTTTTATGAAGAGAAAAGTTTATTTCATGGAGAGAAAAGTTCACGCACTTTTATGCAGAGAAAAGTTTATTTCATGTAGAGAAAAGGTTTGATCTCACGCACTTTCATGGTTGGTTCTGTTATTAGTTCGACAGTTTTTGATCCTATGGTTTTGGCCCGTGGTATTGCATCCAAAATTGTTGATCTCACACACTTTCATGGTTGGTTCATGGTATTAGTTCGACAGTTTTTAATCCTATGGTTTTGGCCCGTGGTATTGCATCCAAAAGTGTTGATCTCACGCACTTTCATGGTTGGTTCATGGTATTAGTCCAACAGTTTTTTTGATCCTATGGTTTTGGACTGTGGTATTGTGGAAGGCCTAAGACTATAAAAGAGGAAGGAGATCATTTGGCAAAGCATCATCGAATGAATTGAATATCTAATAAGTGCTAGATCTGAAATATTTGTGATTGGGTTATGGTGCAGATCTGGATCTGAATGAAGGAGGAACCTTAGCGCATAAAGAAGGATAAGTTCTTTTGATGGGTCATAATCTTTATGCTTGAATAATAGTATCTTTGCATGATTTTGATCTGTTATATGAGGCGCATGCTTGATCTATAAATCTGACAATCTGGGTTAATTAGTGTCTGAATATTTGAAAGAAGGAATTATCCTTTATAGATCTGCACGCAGGTTTCAGGTTGTTGAAGTAGCGTATATCTTTAAATTATGATCTAGCTGCCTCTGTCTATTGCTGCAGTATTCTAGGTTCAGAATTTGGTGTGTGGTTACTGTTACTATGTTCTGGGTACAGCTGTCAGAGAAGTGTTTACTTGATTCAGTGCTAATTGGGAAAAGGAGATTGTTTGATGCAGATATACTTCATGATTGATTGATGTTCATGGATCCAGTCTGAAAATTTATGAAACGTCGTCCCTGGAAGAAAGAGAAGGTTGTAGCCTTCAATAGGCCAGCACCTACGTACTAGTATCTTGGCTAGTACAAGAGCTAAGAGGGTTGTAGCTCTCTGCAGGTTGTAGCCTGCGTACTGGTAAAGGACTGCACCAGTACAAAATCATTGTAAAAGGAGTTTCTTATTAAAAGAAGATAAAGACATATTGCAGCAGGTGGTTTTCACCCACATTGGGTTTCCACCTTATATCTGGTGTTCTTTTGTGTGACTATTTGCTTTTCTTGTTCCTGCTCATTATTTTATGATACTGACATACAAAGTAATGATCAATATTTGAAGAATTATTCAAAGTATAAATAAGGAAGATATATTGAAAAGAATTTGATAATACTGATTCACCCCCCCTCTCAGTATTATTTCCAACATATTGAACCTAGTACAATAATCCTGAGCTGACTCATTAGGAGCTCTTCTAATGTTATCATATTCAAAAAGTATTTGCAGATGGTTTTTCTATCTCTCCCATCTATCAATAAACAAATATATGAAAAGCAGCTAAGTCTACAATGTGATTAGCAGGTAAATATTTGAACCATCTCTTAACATCCCCAATTAATGTCTCGGAAAAAAACCTCATTTGGACATCAGACTCATCAATCTCATGCAACTCAAAATAGTCAGTCATTTGTTCACATGTTGTTTGGCAGTATACTGACCAGTAGCATCAAACAAAAAGATTTTTCTTTGATAATCTTGGGGCATGCCATGGAGTTGTGCTAGTAAAACCAAAGGTGCATATCTATCCACCATGGCTGAGATTCTGGCTTGACTAGGGGGTGAAGTGCTGGTACTTGAGGTAGGGCTTGAAATAGATGGAGATGAAGTTGATGAGGATGAGGAGTTTCATTGGATAGGAAGCTGATGAATGACTAGTTTAGGGGAATGGACTGTGGTGGATACAATTGGTGAGGTGGTAGTAAATGAAGGTTTATTTACAATGTTTGAAGATTGTGCAAAAATTTCAGAGGCAACAGCAGTGAGGGTAGCTAGTTCAACTGATTGTTGAAGGTAAGCATCATCTATATGGATTATCAATGTGGAGGTTAAAGCTTCTAACTTGTCAAAAGTATCCAATACAAATTTATCTGAATCTAGATGTATAGGCACCTTTTTGACTCAATGAATTGAATAAAATTAGGGTCTAACATAGTTTCATGAATTGCATTCTCTGATTTAGTTCTAAACAATGAGAGGTCAAATGACAAATCAAATGGAATTTCCTATAAAGTTGATAATTCCTCAGGGAGTGAATTTTCTTTAACTAACTGGCTACTACTTGCTTGAGTTTTTATCTTTTTTGGTTTTCTAAAAATCCTGTATGGGTCATCAACTATGGTAGTAGGGTTTGGATCTAGATTTGCACTAGTATAGTGAGTCTTCTTGGGAGCCAGAATTTTAACTTTTTAATTGTTTTTATGAAACTTTTTTAATGACACTCTTAAAATGACCTTAAGAGGCACAAGATAAAATTTAAGGTTTCCTTAAATTTTTATTACACTGAGGATCGAAGTCCCTACTATGGTCACCAATATGTTATTGCTCCAATATTTCTCTAGAGTATTTGAGAAAGAAATGATTAGAGGTAACCACAAACCAACTTTGGAGATTAGGATCTAGCCTTCCTATTTCTTAGAGAGGGATCTCTCTTTTTTATTTAACCTTGTTTAGTTATTTGATTTTTAGGCTAGTTATGATTGTGCTTGGGTTTTGATTTAGATTTGGTGGTGGGATCACTTACTTAGATGAAAAGAGGGGTGTCTTTTACAATTGGGCTATGGGGTCAAATGTCAGACAAACAGGACTAGATCAAGTTCTAAAACGGTGTCTACACGATAAGATAGCAGAGTTACTTTAGATCTCAAGGCTGGATGGTGAAGTGGTTTTCAATCAGATCCAAAGAGAAATTAAGGGTTGCTTAGGCCAGATTATGAAGAAAATGAAAGAGGTCAATCAGGATGGGAGAGCAATTAAGGATTCTTAGATCTGGATATCAGAAGAAAACATGCAAATTATTAATTGTTGAAAACAGAGTGTACTTAAACAAATTCTGAGATAAACTTCCAGTTAATTCATTCAACTTTAGATAACATTTAAGTTTGTGAAAAACATAAGAAAATAACAAATTGACAAAGAAAATACTTCATTGTAATAGCTCAACATGAATCCTATAATGCAATCTCTTTATTACTTGGTCCAGTCTGCTGACTTGAAAAAATGGTACAATAACTCTTAGGTTTATGATCAAAATAAATTTACAAATGTATAGAAATCCATACTCAATACTTCGAATTATGAAGTATTTATACAAAAATAATTTACATAATATCCCAAATTGTCTTGGCAATTGATCTAGGAGAAATAAATATCCTCATGCAAGAAGAAAGAGACAACTATTGAACTGTTGTTTGTTGTCCCTGTTTATTAGGTTGTGTTGTCTTTAATCTTTGATATTTTTCCTTTTAATCTCTACTTTGTTGTTTGGTCTTTTCACTAGATGTTATATTTACTCTGACCTTTCAACTGATACACTTTCATCTGATACACTTTGACCAGATTGACCTGTCATTACCCTTTTATTGTGCCTTTTTACTCTTACTGTGCATTTTCGCCTTTTGACTGTGTATTTCTATAGCAAGTCATTTAATTTCTCCCATGTTTCGGCATCTGGTAATTGGATATTCATAATCTTCCTGTAAATCTCATCTGCCTCTATATACTTGGTAAAAGTAGGCTTATTCACAAAAAGGTGTTTTACCTCATGCTAGAGGTAAAACAAATTCTCAAAGGTTTGGTACAAGACCTTGCCAGTAGGTATGCCCTTCATGGATGAAGTATTCACTTGATCTCTGGCCACTTCTCTGATTTTTCTATTGTAGTCCTCCTGTGGAATTAATTTATCATTTATTACCAAGGGATTTGGTAAAACCTTTTGCCTCAAAATTTCAAATTTAACCACGAATCTGCCAATGGCTAGTTGCATGGTTTGGAACTTATCTTCCAGGTTTAACATTAAATTCCTCTTGGTGAGGACCCTTTTCACTTCCAAAATTGTATGTTCTGTTAGGTATCTCTAATTCCTGCAACTCACACTTTTTTTGGAGTTGAGAAAGTGAATGATCCTTGTAGCTTAATTTGTCATGTCTCCAAGTTCTGCTTTTACGTTCTGTATGGATGGCCAAATATCATTAACAGAGTCAATGATATTGGCCCACAATTGTTCCTTAGCCTAACCTAGGGGTTCCTTCAATGTCAATTCCTTCTCCAGAATTTTTAGTCTTTCGTTCATCCTGGTTGCTTTCTGCACTTCTTCCTTGTGCATAATCTTGGCAATCTTGTAGCCAATCTCCAGACTGGTCACCTTTTCTTTGAGCTTGTTCATTTCAGTGGTTTGAATGCACATGTCTTCCATTTCCTTGACCATTCTTCTTACCTCATCACATGTTGACCTTGTTGTTGTAGACCCTATTGCTGACGTAGACAGTGTAGAAGTTGGCAATGATGTAGCCATTGGAGCTGTAGGAGCTAAGGATGCTGCCAAAGTGGAAGGTACTACACTAGTTACTGTTGGGATAATAGTGGCAGGGGCATTCTCTAGACTAGATTGTTTTACTTGTATCAAGCTATCCAATTCCTTCTCCATTTATTTCAGCTGATCATTCAATTGAAGCACCAGGTCCATCATCTCCTCATGATTTGTTTGGCTCTCCAGGACCTCTTTTGTTTGTGGGTGTTTTGAATGAGGCAGCTTTAGTTGTTTCTTGAGAGCTGCTATATCCTCATTTTTCTTCTTGATTAACTTTTCAACAACTTTGATGTCACTTGGATCATGGCCCAGCTCAATTATCAAGTCCTCCAACAACTTGATCCTGTTGCCTTGGCCCGTGAGGAGGCCTTCCCCAATTTATATTAGGTTGTAATGTTATCCAGTGAATCCTGCAGCTTATGTGCAGCCATGGAATTTCCTGTCAGAGTGGAGTAGATCATCTCTCCAGCCTGCTTGTGGAATTCTATCTAGTCAATGGGATGAACATCCCTGGCCAATACCTTAAAATCGGTTTTTATGTAATCGGTTGAGGTCTTTGGCTGCTAGACAGTTGGCTGCATGAATGAGACCTTCATATTTCCTGCTTTGATGTAAAAAGCTGACATCAACCTGCTCTGGTTGACTGGTGTGTGCTTGAAGTATTGGGTGTATGTTTCAGCCTTCAACTTCTCATTTCTCATCTTTATCTCCTTGTACTTGTCCTTAATTTCTCTTTCTTTATCAGCTGGCCTAGTGAGAGGAAACCTCAACACTTAGTTATCTCTCAATCATTTGAGTGTTGGAGGTTGATGGTTTTTATGTCTCTCCTGAAGCAACTGTTCATTTACTTATTTCGCCCATTGTTTCAGTATTAGTGATTTCCATTGATTCAATGTTCTCTTCCTGTTCAAACACGGGATTCAGCTTGGGCCTTTTTCTGAGTTCAAAATACTCATCTGTGGTCCCCATGGTAGAACTAGAACCCTCCTCCCTATTTCTCTTTGGATTTCTCTCTTCATTTGCTGGGGTCTGTAAAACAGGAGGATTATTCATTGGTTCCCCTAGTTCTGGAACCTGCAGGAAAGAAATTTGATCAATTTTCTTTTCAACATCAAACAATGTGTTTTCTACATCCACTATTGTGTTATCCATGTCAATCAATGTGTTTTCCAACCATTCTGATTGGTTGGAAAACTGCTCAATATCAGGTCTTGGATGGTGGATGAAAGGTCCCAATTTGACCTTGAGTCTTAACTTATTTATGACCCCATGAGGGTCATACTGCCACATAAAGTTGTTCCTAAATTTCATGTCCTACAATATCTTGTCAGCCTCAGGTCCAACTTCTCTGTTATTACATATGAAGGGGCCCAATTGGTTTTTCATTTTAAATTGGGTCTTCTTCCTAGCTGCTAGGAAGTTTACTTCATCTGAATTGATGATCTACCTAAAATATTCCAATGAAAATATCCTCATAGGGAGGTATTTGGGCAGGTTATAAGGGGCAAGTTGGTATCCATAAACACTGATTTCAATGCGGTTCTAGTACAGATACCAGTCTCCTACCTTACTGTTCTTGGCCAACTGTAACACCCTTTTGATTTCTTGGTTGATTCTGGGCTGAGGGGTACTGGTCAGCATGTTCATGACTAGGTGGAAAAATGAATCTATGAAGTCCTTATAGGTGAATGTTGTGGAGTATTTATGGATCAAAGGTGTCCAGTAAATAACTAATCTTGCTTTTCCCTTGGTATCCAATTTGTGGATGCTAACCAGGAATTTACTGCTTGATAATACAAAAACATGTGAAATAACACTAAAGAGTACTTGAAAACTCTTTCAGTTGGCAGTCTGGTGAACTGTTCATGCATCTTGTCTACAATGAACTCAGCATAGTTGTACATGACAGCGGGAGGCTTGCCTGGGCTGAAGATGGAGAGACAGGCCAAGATAACCTCATCCACATGCTCATCTGAGGTATATCCTAGGATGCAAGAGAGCATGGTAAGTATCTGTCTGCCTCTCTCTAAAAAAATGGTGGCAACATAAGGTGGACTATTTGTGGGAGTATGGCGGTGTTCTATGATGAGGGTCTGGAAAATTTGTGTTATTTTAGCTAGGTCTAGTTTTACATATAGGTCTTAGCAAGTCACCAATAGACAGTGGGGTTTCATTTGGGTTGGGTCGGACCTGTAGCATTTGTTTGATGGATTCTGTAGTGATGGTGAATAACAATTTCTGGTTAGGGGAAACAATAGCTCTTTGGCTAGGGATATAGCTTGCATGATAGAAATGTATGATATCAGGGAATGGGTGTACTTCTGGGAATAAATACTTGGGTAAATTGGATGCCCAAAGGTGGATGTCATCATTTTGGTTTAGGAATTTATCCTTACTCCAGCAATGGAGCTTCAGAAGGTAAGTTGGTGAAGCAGTATCTTTTACTTAAAAATCCTTGTCTGCTAATGCCAAATGGTCGATGTCCAGGTGAGGAGTTGACAAGGGTCTCACGTCTAGAGAGGTATGGGAAGCCATATTTAGGATTAGAGGTATGAATTAGGCTTGTGGTTGCTACAGAAGTAAGGTTTGGAAGCTCTGGTTCAGTGAGAGGGTAATTACAGTTTGCAAAAGAAGGGCTTTGGGTATTCAAGTGAATTACTCTTCAATTTAGACAAATATTAATTAATTTAAATTAATTAATATTTTAATTGGATTGTATGCTTTCAAATTAAAGAGTCATTCTGGTTTCCCAAGAATACCTGGAATTTGGCAGTATGGGCTGCAAACTGGTTTCAATGGTGAATGCAAAGGGTACGGTGGCTTCAGTTGTGAACTGGATGCTCGAATTAGGTGTCCAGAGCTTCTTCGAGCGGAAGATGGTGGTAAATTTTGGTTGCAGAGGTATAGGGTGTCGTAGAATGGCTTGAGCAGCATTTTCAGTGAAAATGAGCAAAAAGGGTGAAATGGGGCTTCCTCGGCCTTTTAACTAGCAACGGTTACATTTTGGTGTGGAATTTACAAATGAATAGTCGATGGTTTTTGGTCTTGGCAGGGAGGTGGTTTTTTGGTCCATCGCATCGCTTTTGGAGGGCAGGCAGTATTTCCTTGTGAGCACGTGATCTAGCATGGGGCTTCCACATAGCATAACAGCGCCCAGGAAAAACTACAAATCTCGCGTGCTCTCGGGCTACTATTTGTCAGACGATGAATGTTCGCAATATGGATGAGCATCGTCGGATCTGGGGGTGGGAGATCGCACGACTGTCGCGTGGATAAGATGAACGGAGGGAATCGAGGCCAGGATTTGTGGGGCCCGGGATTTAATTACAAACAATTGTAATTAATTAATACAATAAAGCTGGGGTTTAATATAAGTTGCGGGTTTATTAAAGTGGGACCAGGGGTTATTGTGGCAGGGTCTTTTAACTGCACCAAGGGTTGGTGGGTTAAAAGGGGTTTATCGAGGAAATATGAAACAAGGAGTTATTTAACTTATGCGAGGGGATAAAAACTTAGGATAAGGGAGTTTTTATGGGTTTTGAAGGGAAATAGGGAAATTAATAAGGGGGGATGGTAATATTTGCAATGGGGAATGGGTTTCACACTAGGGAAAAGGGGTTTTGGGTAGGGGGATGATTTTTGTAGGGTAATTCCTAGGGGAATGTGTGAAACCATGGGGTAAGAGTCAGAATGAGGGGTGAAAGGGTATTTTATAAGGAATGAGGGGATAATGGGGAAATTAGCAAGTAAGTATGTGGGGGTGAAATGAAATGAGGGAAAATTAATTAAAGAAGCTTGTGAATATCTTTTCACTCTCATAAATGCTCCTACACATGAAACATAGGATTAAGCATGATAAATGTGCTTTTGACTGAGCAACTTTGTACATTTGCAACTTTTCTTCTACCTACCCTTTATTTATCCTAACATTTTTTCCTCACTTTATTGGGTGCACTTGAGCTTGCAGACCCTTTATTTCCTTTTCTTTTTTCAAGCAAACTATCTAATTCTAAACTTATAACTTCCAATGGCTCAGATTAAGCTGATGAGCACATTTTTATTCTCTACCTAACTACTGATCTACCAAGGTTAAACAGTTTGGCTAGATCTTTATTCTTTATCTATCAACATAAAATTTAAAACATGAATGAGTCAAGATTAAGTTGTTTGACCATCATGGATTGTGGCATTTCTAACAAGCTACACACAACCTTATTTTTCATAGTAAAGTAAAAAGTAGTGGCATTTGAATTTGCACACTTTCATGATCTGTTTTATTTCTTTTTTGGGGTTCATATTTTTCAATTTATTTTTTTTTTATCTTTTTCTCTTTCTTTTTGTCCTTCGATTATTCTTTTAGGACATATCTTCTTTGCATTTTTTAATTTTTAACATGAAAATAATTTTGTAGAAAGAAAAAGTATGTACAATATTACAAGACTAACCATAGCCAATTCAAAATTATGAATCCTATTATTATAGGACCCTAACACTATCCACTCGAAACTGTTTGCTAAAAGAGGCACAGGAGATCGAGGTCAAACTCTGAGTCAATCATCGGATTAACGCAGAACAGAACCCGAGATCAGTTGAAACCTTATCGTTTTGCTTTCAAAATAACAAAATGATGGTTTCATGATATAAGTTTAGATAGGATTGAGAGATATTATGCTTAAAATCATCATACAGTTATGCTAAGAGACCTGCTATAAAGCTAATGGCCGCACTGTTATTTGGGTGTGTGCCGAATGATATGTTTTATGAACAATTTGTGAATTGCGTGTGAATGAATTTGGTTTTCGTGTGTAAGCATTGTGTTGATTTGAAGCTCTGAACTGCTATGTGGAGGGCCCCTACAAATAGTGGCAGGTTTTAATCAAATACAATCTGATTTCCTTTAATTCTTCAATTGCTATTTTTTGTGTGATAATGTTGTATAATGATCTCGAATTGTTATATGCATAAGAACTTTAATTTTCTTTATACCTAGCTTAGACTGTTATCTAATATGATTTATACCTGGTACTACAAAGTTATTTCCTTTGCTTATTATCCAGCATAATTGAGGTGTGTTCAATTCATAGATGTTGATTGGATTACTTTGTTTGAACAGAAATTGAACAAGCGAGAAGACCTATCCTAAAACAATTGAGTTCAACAATATTCCTTCATAGCTGATAGAATAGGTTTCTTTTTGCACTTAGAGAATTAGGAGCTACAGCAAAGAGATTTAAGATCAAAAATCCCAACAATATAACATAAGTAAAATTACCCTCACATCATCTACAAACTAATTGGATAGAGATTAATTCCTAGGAAACTTAATCAACATCCCTAAGAATTACAACACTAATACAATTGACAGACATCGCCCCATCTTAAGTTTAGATCTTGACAAATACATAATGACCTAGTGAATAACTTCTAAGTACATATTGTGCACGTGTACTTCATCAGTCAACGCATCCTCGTTGACAATTTATGATTGCCAATTCAAGGACATTGAATTGACCAAACACTACCTAAGACATCAAGTTGTTCGTAGACAAGGACATAAGATAAGATGGCAACAACATCACAACGAGAAACACCATCAGCAACAGCAGAAGGTAGTACACCCACATGTGGTGAATGCAAGAGGAAGATTGTTGACAACACAGAGGCGGAATAAAGTTGCAAACTCAAGCAGGTCCACTTGTGTTGAAAGAAACTTTGGAGATTAATTCTATGAGGTGATGGCGCGACAAGACGATCGTGTGAGGGCCAAGTGATGAAGCTACAACTCAAGGAAGAACAGGAGCTACACAAATGAGAGGATTATTTGCAACAGGAATAGGTACAACAAGGGGCACAACATGCATAGACAGATGAAACTATGCTTGTATAAGTTATAGATCCATCCAGCAGCTGGCACGGAGTAGATATGGTGATTAGTGTTGTTGATCGCATGCAAGGGAATTCAGCAACACCCATGTCAATGCGCGCACTCATGCGATCTAACCCATTTGGCACACTCACTGAGGAAAAGACAAGAAGCAAGTCCAACTGGAACTAAACATGTAGTTGACAGTTGATGTGAATGACCACCATCAACATTGGAAGATTAGCACGGACACTATGCATCAGCGTGTTGCCAATTCATCTGCACCCAAGAAGACCATGCACATGCTAGCAGACAAGTTGGATGGAAGAGCCATACCAATGCACCCGGATACAATGGAGGTAAGAGTTTGCTTCAGCAAGATGTCACCATGGAGCACATGCACACCATCATGGACAACCAGGTTTGGCATCATCTCACCACCTTCACCATCACAAGAATGTCAAAGAGTTGGTCTCACCACAATGGACCGAGTGTCAAAGATGTCTTGCATGGCTTCCTCAAGCCATTTTGTCTCACATGGGCACATGTGCATTGTAATGTAACGTCTTTCCAAGTGCAAGTTCAAGTGTCGATACGTGGATGTAACAGACATAAAGTAGATGAAGAGTTATGAGGGTAAATGAACTGTCACAAAGGGGAATGTCAAGGGTCACGCCACCCTTTGCTATAAATAGAACCTCATAACTCATTCTAGAGGCTTTTAGTTAGCCAAGCTTCCGATTGGACTATCTTAGAGAAAGCTTGGACAGTATTGTAATGAGACTTGGCTTCTCCACTGTGCAGAGCTAGTACATCTCTTTGGAGGAGCAGGCGGTTGTCGCTGTAACGTTCCAATGTCGGAACTAGTGGTTGGAAATGGATGTATTGTATGACTGAAACTTACACTTATTAATATAACAGAGCCAACATGTTTCATGCATAGGTTGTATGTATTCTATACTATCTGGTTTACTCTAAATGATATATGTATTTGTTTGCTTATGCATGCATGTATGGACGGTTTTGTGTATGTATGTATGAATCTTGATGAAATGTGCTATTGGTTTAACCATCACTTTGGATTTCTACCTAACTTTCCTTCCATGTTGTGATGCACCTTTGCTCATGTGTTCCCTTCTTAACTCCGTGCTATCACAGGTTTCTAAGGGGCACACTCATCTCAACCCCCATGTGTTTGAACCTCTCATGCACTTTCCTTGGCTTGCTGCAGTTGTCACACCCTTCCTACCAACAAAGACATCTTACTTGTCTCTATGCGAAATCGTGGTCAAGTAATTACCGTACGACCCACTGCTGGGACTCCTACACCAAATATTCTTTGGTCTAATTTGGACTTCTTACCGGGGAGATCCGCTTCCATGTTGGCCAGTCCAGCACCATCAATATTTTGGTGCTAGAAGGAGGGCCAATTGACAAGCTTAGTCCTCACATCTGTCTTGAATCTCTACATATCTATCATGACTGACTACAGAGTTTCTCTTCTGGAGTGTATGTATTATGGAAATGATTTCATTATCTCGGAAAATCTCTCGGATAACTTGCCACATAAAAAATTTGATGGTGGAGGCCACGTAGCCTTCGTTAGGCACGCGGTCAGATTTGTAGGCTCATGCGAAAGACATGGAATCTTTGAGGAGTACATGACCTGCGCATTGTTCATCTACACGCTTGGAGGGCACCCCATGCACTAGTGTGCCACGCTGCCCGAAAAATCTATTCATTCTCTTTCTCATCTAGTCGCAGAGATAGACCGTGGTTTCAATCACTTTAACCATAAAGCACTAGATCAAGAAATTATGAAATTACGAAAAGTACCCGATGAATCTATTGATCAGTTTTACACATGATTTTGTAATATTGCATATTGATTTCCTGAAGATGAAATTGATTGGGAATTTCTTTATGGAAGATTTGAGTATCTTCTTCGGATATCTGAACCCCGCTTAGCACACTTCGGCGATGGAGCTACACAATCACAGGAAGGCACAATTGCTGTCACAAGTGACTGTGCACCTTCACCTCCTCAAACAACTCCATCACCGCGGAGTGATGTGGGAGATCATGCACACACATCTATTGAACTGTCACATCCTCCCAACCCACCTGCTCTTGATATCTGCGTGGATTTGGGTTGCAAGCCTGTTGGTTGTCATGTGGGTTCGTCCCCTCAACCTCCATCCCCATGTTCTATTGATCCTCCGGATTGTACTGTCATGTGTTCTTCCATTCTGAACTCCTCACCTACTATGAACAAGGATCAAGTTGTCGACGAAGTTGGTGTTATGTAGCCAACCTATGCCATCATTCATGATGAGTGTATGCGGGAATCTAAAGAAGAACTGGCGATGAAGGAAGACTCCCTTCCAGCCATGCCTCATCTTCTTTATCTTGACATCCCTTGTGATTCTGCCACTGTAGATTTCCCCTGTGAAAACTCATTTCTGAATGTTTCTACTTCTGATCATTCGAAGGATACGACAGATGTCAGTCTGTCATTACATTGTGGAGAGGACACATCAACCTCCAAAAATCTGTCCAATATGTCATTTGTCATTTAACACAGAGGGTGAACATCCTTGCTTCTCATCTACCCCTGTACATGATTCATCAAATCACGAGGATGTAGACAAACATCCTGAATTTTATGGTCTTGGTTGTCATGATCTCTCTACTTCTTCATCTGATCACGATGTTGATTCAATCGTTGTTATTCTGTCTAATACACTGGTCTACAATGATCTCTCTATCAATGAATTCAAAACCTCGCAGACTCTCAAGGCACTTCAGCCCGAGATGATGGTTATGTTAGGCCCTCATTGTCCTAAGGTTGGTTTCACTTCCAGTCAGAAAATTACTGAAACACTCAAAGCTCCTCATCACTCTTTGCTTTGCATTGAAGATCAACCAAACACCCAGATTTTGCTTCCTCCATTCGAACTACACGATCCCATCTCTCATGCATTGGAGGAATATTACACAACGAACACACATGCACAACATAATTGGTCTACCTTTCTCACGTTTTCTTGCATGTCACAGTCAAGAGAATGCATACACTCAACATCTAAGCGCAGGGTAGCACAACACCATGGAAATTCCACAGAGTGCATGTCATGCGCTTTCACTCATTTTTGCTCTATGGACGCTTGTAAACTCATAGTGTGTTTGTCTTCACTATTATATCCTTCTTGTTTGCTGGTTCACATAACTTTCTTGTTCTCGAACCATGCCTTCACCAACATGGGTCGACCAATGTGTTGGTGGTTGCATTAGAAATATCACTTCACGTGATCAGGCCCATGCACTATTAGCTTAGGAGTAGGAGTAGTGTTTGCTTTTGAGTTGTTCTATTGCATGCATGTTTGCTTCTTTCCTTGTGTGTTGTTTGCTTGCTTGGTTTTTTGATTACTCACTTTGCTTTTGCATTTTTTTCTGCTTCTTGCTTTGCTTTTTGGTTTGTTTGCTTGTTATTGTCCGTAGGTTAGTTCACATGGACTATGTGCGACTCTTGAAACAAGTTGGGTAAAGTACAAGAGGACTTGTACAACTATAAACATTTGGGTATCTGTTGTCTACTCTCTTATGTAAGAACTTGTTGTCTTCAGTCCATGATACACCAATGGAAAATACGTATTGTTCGAAGTGAACCTTGGTGAACACACAACGCTTGCGCGTTAACTAGTGTCACCTACTCTAGTTGGTTGTTTTTGAGTTAATCCTTGTTAGCCCAGTCAATTAGAGTAAGGTGAGGGGGGAAACCTTAACAAGCACATCAGAGGTATACATAAACTACTTCTCTGAAGGAACAACCTCTTCTTCTCTCAATAAGTTGGGATCCCTCTTTCACCTCTGAAATGAATAAGTGTTATGCACAGTTATGAAGATGAAAAATGAAAAAATGAAAAAAGTGAAAAGGTTTGAAAAAAAATGAAAAATGAATAAGGTGAAAGAAGAGAAAGGCTTCCTACACAGAGAGGTGATGCAAGTAACTCTACCAAGGTACTGACCAGGCTCGCTGCCAGCAGAGCCATGCTTGTGTTCCTGCGTGACTCTATCAGGGTACTGTCCAGGCTTGCTGACAGCAGAGCAACACCAAAGATGAAACTAAGACTGTGACAACTATACTGCTTGTGCATCATATAATCCTCAACCCCAATCAAAACAACTATGTTGGCTTGGCTTGGAATGTGTGTCGACCGACCAAGGGCTTGGCAGATGCTACATCTTACAATCAAGCAAGTGTGTAAACAAAGATGAACTGAGAACTGAACAATAGTTCTGGAGGTGTTAGACTTGCTTTTCACGAACAAGTTCCATTCAGAGAGCTAGAGTTATACCAGTGTGTTGCCAAGTTTTGTAGCGACTACAACCACCCTCCCAAATTTTTCCTTAGCTTCGTTATGGAGCCTCCCTACCAAACTTTCACAACAACATGTCTTGTCTTGTCAAGTACACAAGGTTCAATGATCTTCTTGCAAAACGACAACTTGTCCATCAAAGCTTGTTGCATCACCCTCATAGGATGTTTCACTGGACTTGGTCCAACTATAGGTTGAGCATCTCCCTCAAGAAATTGCACAATTCTAGAGGGAAACCAGCCTTCCCTCCAGAAATTGCATAATTCTATCTGGCAGCCTATTGGGATCTAGACTTGTGCAAATCTACCTATCACTATTCACTAGAAAAATTTCTCAATTTCTCCCAGCAGGACTGCTCAGCCTAGAAATTGCGCAATCCTGGGTAACATTCAGCTGCTCTGCCCAAAAATTGCGCAATCCCTCTGGGAAGACAACCCAGCTCCCTCCCAGAAATGCGCATTTTTTCCTCCCAGCTAAGCAGACTGTTGCATGTGCAGTTGAGTTGATCGGTTCTCTCCGAGACCGAGAAAAATTGATTTGCATGCATGGACTGCTCCTCCCAAGGCAGCATGCAAAGGCATCCCTTGCTTCAGGGATATATTTTTAGTAGTTGGAGGTTACATGCAAAGATCATTTCATAAATCTCCCACCAAGTGTCGATTTCCCTAGATTTGTGGCATGCACGTCGCAACCTCAATTTTATCGAAACTCATCAACCGAACGTTGCAGAGCTCATTCCTCACATCGATCTTGTAGCTTTGACATCCCACATTGCATCTAGGAGTCGTCAGCACATTTAGCTCAGGTTTTTTGGGGTAAGCCCGCTTTTCATGTCTCGCATTGCATTTCTGGCACTTTTTGTGTTTCGCTTCATATGAATGTGGTCTACTTGATTTCAGTGAGCACTTGCTGTCATTTTGATCAACTAACTGCAATAGAGGATGAAACTTATGCTAGTCTTCGAGCTTAGAAGAAAAAATTAAAGGAAGTACAAAATCAACTTCAGAAAGCTATAGAGAAAATTAAAATTGTTTGCTCCATTTATTCAGATGCCTTGTCTTGTAGGTCACTTGCTACCAATTATGCATTTTTTTTGCTTGAAAGGTATTTGTTGTTAAAGGTCAAAGCTATCAGGGCTAGTAAACCAGTTGAATTTAAATCAACCCTAGACTTTATTCAATGTTGCAAAGAGAAGAATGAAAAGGTGAAACGTCTTCTCTGTGAATTATACTTACACAACTTTTTCCTGGAGGACAAAAGGGATGCTAACCCTAGCCCCTTCATCGGAGATGTTCAATTTCAAGCCTTCATTTCTTTTTCTTGTAATCAGATTAAGTGGGCTAAGGCATATAACATTTTCCAGAAAAGGGAGCATGAATTAGATCTTTGGGTTAAGGGAGAACATACAAAACCTGCACACCTTTTTGTACAACACAAACACTTTATGGAACAACCAAAGGTTGTGGCCTCTCTATGTCCACTCCATAAAGATATTGTAAAATCGGGAGTGGATTTTTTCCAGGATATTAAAGAAGAAACCCTACTTGCTACAAAATAGAGATGGATGGCTTCCTCCAACATCATGAAAAACAAAGATTTGTTTGGTTACATAAATTTCAAAGCTGCTTCTGCTCGTTTGGTTAGGTTCATCAATCTTATCTTATGCATGGGTCCTACATGGATAGGCTGCCAATATAGAAGCCCCATTATTTGGTATCCACCTGATGGGTACCATTTTGACTATGAATTGGCAGAATGCCAAGAAGGCCGAGCATTTGCAATGCTTAAAAATAAAAATGGTTTTCGGGCATATCCAGAAGAGACCTATTCTACTTATTCCTGTTGGCATTATGATGCATGTGTTGTACTTGATGGCAACCCTCTCATAGAAGAATATCTCACTTATGTATAACTGGATGAATCTTCGGAAGAGATATCAGATGTGGCTAATGGAGGACAACTCAAAGGAATCAGATGATAGTTCTAAGTGTGACAAGTTAGCTTTGCCATCAAGTCCAAAGGGGGAGATTGTTGGCATTATGAGACAAGTGTTGTCCTTGATGGCAAACCACACTGATGAGAAATCTTAGTGCAGAAGGACAGCAGCAAGGAATTGATGATCAGACTATAAGAAGAAGAGAAAGTTCATACATGCAGGTTAGTTAAGCCCAAGTCGCGTGTACACGCAGGTTGGCTTCAGTAAAAGCGCGTGTATGAGAAAACGTACCTTTGGTCCATGGCGGTTAGTCCTTGGAAGTTGTGCCTATGGTTTTGGACCTTGGTGTCTCGACGGACGTGTTGATCCCTAGTTTTGAAGTTGATGGTATTGGATTTCTATGGTTGTGGCCCTTGGTATTGAACAAGGCCTAAAGCTATATAAGGAGAAGGAAATCATTAGGCAAGGGTATCTGAAATGTCTTGAATATCTGATGAAGCATTAGATCCAGTATGTAGGGTTATGGGTTGATGATGCATTGCTTGATCTGAGCTAAGGAGAGATCTCACCGGTTGATGGAGAACTAGATCTAAGGAGAGATCGGGGTCAAATGGTTTGAAATGAACTATCTTTATGATGCTTATTCTAGATCTACATACTGACGCATGTATTGTTCTATAAGTGTTATGAGTATGACTTATGTCTGGTACAGCTGCAAGTTATGAGAAATTATTTTTAGATCTGTACGCGGGTTGTCTTTGGTAAAAGCGCGTATACACGCGGGTTTGATTCATCGAAATAGCGTATACATTGTAAAGCTTGATATTTGAAGTTGCAGATGGATCTGATGGTTACTACAGAGTTCTGTGTCTGCTCTGTGTTCTGGTGACTGTTGTTAACAGGGTTTCAGTGATTCAGAGTTTGATGATTGTTTTGAGCTTCAATGATAGTTATGGGTCCAGTATGAAAATTGGATGAAAAGTGGCCTTACAGATTATGTGTTGTGCTTCAGTGTATCCAGTCTGAAAATTGATGAAACGTGGTACCTGGAGGTGAGAAGATTGTAGGCAAGCACCTACATACTAGTATCTAAGCTAGTACAAAAGCTAAAGGAGATCTTTGGAGCATTGTAGCAGGTAGCAGCCTGCGTACTAGTAAATGGATCGGCTAGTACAAGAGCAAAGGGGGTTGTAGCTCCCGTACTGGTATAAGACTGCACCAGTACAAATATTGTAAAAGGATTTTCTTATTAAGAAGAAGATTGAGATGACTTGCAGCAGGTGGTTTTCACCCACATTGGGTTTCCACCTTATATCTTTGTGTTCATGTGTGTGGCTCTTGTGTGATGTTCTGTTCTGTTATTCTGCACCTGTTTACTGTTAATATGCTGATGCATTTACTGAAGATTAAGCTAACTGAATTATAAGATCTCTGGATATACGCGAGTTTCATTAGACACAGTAGCGTGTACACGCGGGTTCACTTAATTGAAGTAGTGTATATGTTTCTGAGTATGAAATACAAAAAGATTGATTGATCTGATAATACTGATTCACCCCCCCCCCCCCCCTTCTCAGTATTATTTCCAACAATTGGTATCGGAGCAGGTCCTTTGGTAGAAGCTTGATCGCTTGAAGGAGATCCGTGGAACAATGGGAAAGAAGCTTAAGAAGAAAGCTCATAAGAAGAAGAAGACATCTCAGAAGATCTATGATAGTGGGAGAGTCGATTGGGGATTAGGTATAAGAAGCTCTTCAGATTCAGAATCATTATCAGGTATGAATGTGTTATCCCCTGATGTTCCAGCTATATTTCCTTGTGAAAGAGATGGAAGTGATAGTGAAACTACTGAACATGCTTGTATGGGTGAGCAAGAAAAGTGTCAAATAGAGGCAGTTTTTAGAAGGCTTGCAGACAAAGTTAAAGATCAACAAGATCTATTGAAAAAAAGGGAATGTGCTTTCAAAGAAGAAGTTACCAAACTAAAGGCCCAACTAGAAGAAGGAAACAAGGTAAGAAAGCTACTCAAGGACAAGGAAGACCAATGTCAAAAATTGCAGCATGAAGTGACATCATTAAGAAAAGAAGTCAACGAAAGAAGCACAACCATCAAGAAACTCAAAGATAGATCCAGCTACTATGAAAATCTTGAAGCTACAATCCCCTCACTAAAAGGAGATCTTGAAGAATCAAAGAAGCAGAATACAGATCTACTCCAAGCTATTGCAAAACAAGAAAACGAAGTCACCAGCTTAAAATCTCAACTAGAATGTGCCTTCCGAGTTCGTCAAATGCAGCAGGATCTGTATGAAGAACAAGAAAAAGAAATTCTCAAACTAAGGGAACAAATGGAAGAAGGAAGGAAAGCTGAAGAAGTTTTGAAAAAGAAATCTCTTGAAAAGGAAGAACAGCTTCAGGTTGAGGTAAATATCTTGAAAGGTAAACTAGAAGAAAAGGATAAGCTTTTACAATTTCAAGATAGCTCTAAAGTATTGGATGATATTCTTAGTAGTCAAAGGTCCCCTGCTATAAAGGCTGGTCTTGGTTTCCATGAATCTGTTGAAGGTGAATCTAGTTCACAAGGTGAGGCAAGGAACTCTAAAGAGAAATCCAAAATGATCAACAAGGAGATGAAAGGTCAATCTCATCATCAACCAAGGAAAGAAAGTCTTCAAAGAAAATCTTTTACTCCTCCTATGAATAATATTGAATGTTATATATGTCATAATCTTGGACATGTTGCAGCTAGATGTAGAAGAAGAAGAGTTCAAGACTATTATGCGGACAGGTCATCTCAATCAAAGTACTTTAATGGATATTGCTTTGCTTGCAATATGTATGGTCACAAAGCTGCTGATTGCTACAGAAGGAACATGAAACATGTTAGAGGTTATGCATGTAACAAGCTTGGACATATAGCCAAGGAATGCAGGAACAAAGAATGGACATCACACCGAAAGGAGAAAACCTCATCACACTTGAAGATATGGAGGAAGAAGGAAGTACAGTCAGCACAATGTACTGAGACACAGCACAGCACAGACATATTAGACTCAGGGGGAGCTGAAAGTGTAAACCTTCAGTGTCCTGAATCTCATACGCAATTTCCTTAAAGGGAAGTCGCGTATATACGCGAGTTCGACACTGCAAAGTCGCATATATGTCAGTCTGAGGAAAAGCAGTGGGGACAGGCTCAGAAAAGGAATCTGATATGATTCAGTCCATTATTTGCTCTATTGGTTAATAGCTACAGTCTGCTGAGGATGTGTGGAAATGTTTTGTTACTTGTATGATGTCTAGAAGTGTTTTGATCCTAACTTGAGGATGAAGATGTTTTGATGCTTACTGCTGATATATGCATGATCAGATCTAACAAATGGCACTGGTTGAGGGGGAGCATATGCCTTTAGTAATTCATTGTTGGCATTATGGTTAATAATCCTTGGTGATGATTCTTATATGGATAAATGATATATCTTGCTATGATGTGGTTGTGAGTTGTCTATGATAAACTCTCATATGATTCTTGAAGTTACATAGAAGATGTTCAGATCAGATTTATGGTTGATTCTTTGATGATGCATATATGGTGCTTACATGGTAATCTTCATAAGGACAAGGAGAAGTACAAAGATTGAATACACATCTTCCTCTCTTGATGATGAGTCACTTATATACTGTTGTTGTCATATGCATAAAGATTATACAGTTATGATGCAGGCACTCTTGTGAATAAGGATTGTTGCTGTTGATGATATCAAGAAGTTTTGTCAAATGAGCTTGAGCTCAAGATACATAGTGCTGATGCATGGATGACTACTCAAGGTTGCTTTGTTGGAGACATGGTGATGAGTTCTTATCTATATAATGATAGGTTGATACTTGCATGTGTTGATTGATGCAGATGTTCCCAAGTAATGATACTTGGATCATGTAGAGCTTGATGAAATGGCTATGGTGGTTTCACACATGTGAATGACTCTGAATTCTGTTCAAAGGGATGAATTGATGCAGACATACCTTGTTGATGACTTATTCTCTACAGAACATTTACAGGTTGCTGATATGGAAATTGGTATACGTGAGTTGAATAAGGCCTATCCGCGTATATACGCTTGTTTATGTGGATGCAGACGCGTATATGGAGTTTTGAAGGAAATCAGCAGGGACAGATGTTGGTTGCAGAAAGTCTGATATGGGCAGCAGATAATCTTCCAATGATGCATTGTTGGCATTATCTTAAAGCCTTTGGTTCTAGTTCACATTGTTGTTGATTCAGGTGGAACAAAGGCGAAAGGAGAACAGAAGGATCTCTTGGTTATGATTATCAGATGTTATTGGTGACATTCATAAGTCTTACTTTAGATATTTTGTCTCTATGTCATATATCTCTTTTATGGTATCTCTTTCATGGTGTCAAGGTCATGTAACGGCCTATTTTGGTTTCCCCACTATGCCTGGGATGATTGTTGCAATATGATTGGTTGTCATATGTAAACTTTTAATGTATCCCCACTTGGTTGGGTGGATGAGTCAATTTTTGTATATCCTCACTTAGTTGAGAGATGGATGTACGTATGAGTCTTTGATGATAGGAAGGTCTTTTATGATGTATAGAGTCATGTTCTTCTTAAAGAACATCTTTTGCAGATCTTGCCCACAGTCAGGAAGAGCATGAACAGCACACTTCAGCGGTACAGAGATTCAGCATGCACTCAGAGGGAGCATGGACAGATGGGTACATCTTGGCATATACAAAGGGGGAGATTATTCAGAGATTTCAGCAGGTACTCAGGGGGAGTATGGACAGTGGAATGATTCAGCAAAGGAAGAGAATATCTTGGTCCACCCTTTGCCCTTGATGTCAAAGGGGGAGAGTGATTTGGTGTTGTTGCCATCAAGTCCAAAGGGGGAGATTGTTGGCATTATGATGCATGTGTTGTACTTGATGGCAACCCTCTCATAGAAGAATATCTCACTTATGTATAACTGGATGAATCTTCAGAAGAGATATCAGATGTGGCTAATGGAGGACAACTCAAAGGAATCAGATGATAGTTCTAAGTGTGACAAGTTAGCTTTGCCATCAAGTCCAAAGGGGGAGATTGTTGGCATTATGAGACAAGTGTTGTCCTTGATGGCAAACCACACTGATGAGAAATCTTAGTGCAGAAGGACAGCAGCAAGGAATTGATGATCAGACTATAAGAAGAAGAGAAAGTTCATACACGCAGGTTAGTTAAGCCCAAGTCGCGTGTACACGCAGGTTGGCTTCAGTAAAAGCGCGTGTATGAGAAAACGTACCTTTGGTCCATGGCGGTTAGTCCTTGGAAGTTGTGCCTATGGTTTTGGACCTTGGTGTCTCGACGGACGTGTTGATCCCTAGTTTTGAAGTTGATGGTATTGGATTTCTATGGTTGTGGCCCTTGGTATTGAACAAGGCCTAAAGCTATATAAGGAGAAGGAAATCATTAGGCAAGGGTATCTGAAATGTCTTGAATATCTGATGAAGCATTAGATCCAGTATGTAGGGTTATGGGTTGATGATGCATTGCTTGATCTGAGCTAAGGAGAGATCTCACTGGTTGATGGAGAACTAGATCTAAGGAGAGATCGGGGTCAAATGGTTTGAAATGAACTATCTTTATGATGCTTATTCTAGATCTACATACTGACGCATGTATTGTTCTATAAGTGTTATGAGTATGACTTATGTCTGGTACAGCTGCAAGTTATGAGAAATTATTTTTAGATCTGTACGCGGGTTGTCTTTGGTAAAAGCGCGTATACACGCGGGTTTGATTCATCGAAATAGCGTATACATTGTAAAGCTTGATATTTGAAGTTGCAGATGGATCTGATGGTTACTACAGAGTTCTGTGTCTGCTCTGTGTTCTGGTGACTGTTGTTAACAGGGTTTCAGTGATTCAGAGTTTGATGATTGTTTTGAGCTTCAATGATAGTTATGGGTCCAATATGAAAATTGGATGAAAAGTGGCCTTACAGATTATGTGTTGTGCTTCAGTGTATCCAGTCTGAAAATTGATGAAACGTGGTACCTGGAGGTGAGAAGATTGTAGGCAAGCACCTACATACTAGTATCTAAGCTAGTACAAAAGCTAAAGGAGATCTTTGGAGCATTGTAGCAGGTAGCAGCCTGCGTACTAGTAAATGGATCGGCTAGTACAAGAGAAAAGGGGGTTGTAGCTCCCGTACTGGTATAAGACTGCACCAGTACAAATATTGTAAAAGGATTTTCTTATTAAGAAGAAGATTGAGATGACTTGCAGCAGGTGGTTTTCACCCACATTGGGTTTCCACCTTATATCTTTGTGTTCATGTGTGTGGCTCTTGTGTGATGTTCTGTTCTGTTATTCTGCACCTGTTTACTGTTAATATGCTGATGCATTTACTAAAGATTAAACTAACTGAATTATAAGATCTCTGGATATACGCGAGTTTCATTAGACACAGTAGCGTGTACATGCGGGTTCACTTAATTGAAGTAGTGTATATGTTTCTGAGTATGAAATACAAAAAGATTGATTGATATGATAATACTGATTCACCCCCCCCCCCCTTCTCAGTATTATTTCCAACAATTGGTATCGGAGCAGGTCCTTTGGTAGAAGCTTGATCGCTTGAAGGAGATCCGTGGAACAATGGGAAAGAAGCTTAAGAAGAAAGCTCATAAGAAGAAGAAGACATCTCAGAAGATCTATGATAGTGGGAGAGTCGATTGGGGATTAGGTATAAGAAGCTCTTCAGATTCAGAATCATTATCAGGTATGAATGTGTTATCCCCTGATGTTCCAGCTATATTTCCTTGTGAAAGAGATGGAAGTGATAGTGAAACTACTGAACATGCTTGTATGGGTGAGCAAGAAAAGTGTCAAATAGAGGCAGTTTTTAGAAGGCTTGCAGACAAAGTTAAAGATCAACAAGATCTATTGAAAAAAAGGGAATGTGCTTTCAAAGAAGAAGTTACCAAACTAAAGGCCCAACTAGAAGAAGGAAACAAGGTAAGAAAGCTACTCAAGGACAAGGAAGACCAATGTCAAAAATTGCAGCATGAAGTGACATCATTAAGAAAAGAAGTCAACGAAAGAAGCACAACCATCAAGAAACTCAAAGATAGATCCAGCTACTATGAAAATCTTGAAGCTACAATCCCCTCACTAAAAGGAGATCTTTAAGAATCAAAGAAGCAGAATACAGATCTACTCCAAGCTATTGCAAAACAAGAAAACGAAGTCACCAGCTTAAAATCTCAACTAGAATGTGCCTTCCGAGTTCGTCAAATGCAGCAGGATCTGTATGAAGAACAAGAAAAAGAAATTCTCAAACTAAGGGAACAAATGGAAGAAGGAAGGAAAGCTGAAGAAGTTTTGAAAAAGAAATCTCTTGAAAAGGAAGAACAGCTTCAGGTTGAGGTAAATATCTTGAAAGGTAAACTAGAAGAAAAGGATAAGCTTTTACGATTTCAAGATAGCTCTAAAGTATTGGATGATATTCTTAGTAGTCAAAGGTCCCCTGCTATAAAGGCTGGTCTTGGTTTCCATGAATCTGTTGAAGGTGAATCTAGTTCACAAGGTGAGGCAAGGAACTCTAAAGAGAAATCCAAAATGATCAACAAGGAGATGAAAGGTCAATCTCATCATCAACCAAGGAAAGAAAGTCTTCAAAGAAAATCTTTTACTCCTCCTATGAATAATATTGAATGTTATATATGTCATAATCTTGGACATGTTGCAGCTAGATGTAGAAGAAGAAGAGTTCAAGACTATTATGCGGACAGGTCATCTCAATCAAAGTACTTTAATGGATATTGCTTTGCTTGCAATATGTATGGTCACAAAGCTGCTGATTGCTACAGAAGGAACATGAAACATGTTAGAGGTTATGCATGTAACAAGCTTGGACATATAGCAAAGGAATGCAGGAACAAAGAATGGACATCACACCGAAAGGAGAAAACCTCATCACACTTGAAGATATGGAGGAAGAAGGAAGTACAGTCAGCACAATGTACTGAGACACAGCACAGCACAGACATATTAGACTCAGGGGGAGCTGAAAGTGTAAACCTTCAGTGTCCTGAATCTCATACGCAAGTTCCTTAAAGGGAAGTCGCGTATATACGCGAGTTCGACACTGCAAAGTCGCGTATATGTCAGTCTGAGGAAAAGCAGTGGGGACAGGCTCAGAAAAGGAATCTGATATGATTCAGTCCATTATTTGCTCTATTGGTTAATAGCTACAGTCTGCTGAGGATGTGTGGAAATGTTTTGTTACTTGTATGATGTCTAGAAGTGTTTTGATCCTAACTTGAGGATGAAGATGTTTTGATGCTTACTGCTGATATATGCATGATCAGATCTAACAAATGGCACTGGTTGAGGGGGAGCATATGCCTTTAGTAATTCATTGTTGGCATTATGGTTAATAATCCTTGGTGATGATTCTTATATGGATAAATGATATATCTTGCTATGATGTGGTTGTGAGTTGTCTATGATAAACTCTCATATGATTCTTGAAGTTACATAGAAGATGTTCAGATCAGATTTATGGTTGATTCTTTGATGATGCATATATGGTGCTTACATGGTAATCTTCATAAGGACAAGGAGAAGTACAAAGATTGAATACACATCTTCCTCTCTTGATGATGAGTCACTTATATACTGCTGTTGTCATATGCATAAAGATTATACAGTTATGATGCAGGCACTCTTGTGAATAAGGATTGTTGTTGTTGATGATATCAAGAAGTTTTGTCAAATGAGCTTGAGCTCAAGATACATAGTGCTGATGCATGGATGACTACTCAAGGTTGCTTTGTTGGAGACATGGTGATGAGTTCTTATCTATATAATGATAGGTTGATACTTGCATGTGTTGATTGATGCAGATGTTCCCAAGTAATGATACTTGGATCATGTAGAGCTTGATGAAATGGCTATGGTGGTTTCACACATGTGAATGACTCTGAATTTTGTTCAAAGGGATGAATTGATGCAGACATACCTTGTTGATGACTTATTCTCTACACAACATTTACAGGTTGCTGATATGGAAATTGGTATACGCGAGTTGAATAAGGCCTATCCGCGTATATACGCTTGTTTATGTGGATGCAGACGCGTATATGGAGTTTTGAAGGAAATCAGCAGGGACAGATGTTGGTTGCAGAAAGTCGCGTATATACGCAAGTTCCTTAAAGGGAAGTCGCGTATATACGCAAGTTCCTTAAAGGGAAGTCGCGTATATACGCGAGTTCCTTAAAGGGAAGTCGCGTATATACGTATGTACCCTTACATTACTTAATAAATCACTCTCTTTTATATATTTGTCTTCATTCTTGGAAAGGATTTGGAAGAAAATATTATGAAAGTTAGGTAAAATCAATCATTGACAGGTTGCATGTTTTTAGCATGAAAAGACTAACTTTTACTTGCTTTTATGCATATGAAATCGAAATTGGACAATTGTTGTTCAGTTGATAGAACGATAGTGCTAAACCAGGAGAAAATCATTCATTGGTTGTATGATCTAGCAAAATATATGAACGAGAATGCTAATTCTACAACATAAATCCAATGAACGGGCAAACATAAATCCAACCTTGGGAGAAAACCCAACAATTTTTCTTTAGGAGAAATTATTCTTTAGCAATGTTTACAAATCAATAATTTGTCTAGAAATTTGTGCCAATAATCCAAGTTAATTACCAATTAAACTTGGTCAAACTCATACTAGTCAACTGTATTAGAAATAAAGCCCCTAAGACCCCAACATGCTTGCGGCCTATGGCTCACGGCCCTGCAACCTTCTCATCGACCTCCTTCATGCTAGACTCCTTGTTGCCCTATTCTACCCAAGAATAGTCCTTACTCTTCGTTCAACTATCCAAGAGACCTCAGAAAAATGAATAAGAAACTTACTTGTTTGGTATTAAAAGTGGGATGTCACATCATTTATATATACTAGTTGAATGCGGGTAAATTAACCCAAGAGGCACACCCTTTCATGAGATGGATCAACTTGTCTTCCCGGGCTGAGTTGGTGCCTCAAAAAGAATTTTAATTTTAATTTTCTTAGGCCGACCTGGAGACCATTTTGGCATGCGAGAATACTTCCTGATGCTAAAAAAAATCAACACTCCCTCTTAGAGAGGGAGGTATTCTCCCTACCTGATACAAATTTCCCCTTTGCTCAAATTTCTCATCCATAAAAAAGCTCATAAACTTGCTATGTTGATACATGTATATAGATCACTCCATCATGTAGTAGGCGATGTGACTCCTCACTTGCACATCTATAGATCACCCGATCTTATAGTAGGGGATGTTAGTATCCTATTCCATTTACCTATGGCCAATTAGCATGTTCTGACCAAACTCCTTTATGGCTCCTCCAGTAAATGTATCAATCTGCTCTGGTCAAATCAACATGACCCAGCCAAAGTCCTTCATGAATTCTTAGGAGAAGATCTACCCCTTGACCATTTGCCCCGTTCCCAATCATCATGGCCCATCCAAATTCCTTTATGGCTTCTTAGATGAATTGCATATCTATCCTCTGGTCAAATCATCATGACCCATCCAAATCCTTTTGGCTTCTAGGAGAATTTTTGCTCAATCCTACAATTTCCTTGGGCCAGTCAACCCTAGTTAAATCAACATAACCCAACCAAATTATTTTATGGATACTTAGGTGAATGTATCCATCTTCCTAGGTCAAATAAACATGACCCATCTAAGTCCAACTGGCTTCTCAGGAGATGGTCTGATCGATCCTACAAAGACATCAACACTCCCTTTCAACAAGGGAGACATTATGCATCATGCTAAGCTTGTCTTTGAAGTATACAAACTTTTATCAAGACAGAGGCTTGGTGAGAATGTTTGCAATCTGCTTGTCTATGGATATGTACTATAGCTTCAATGCTTCCCACTGCACCATGTCTCGAATGAAGTGGCCTAATCAACTAATCTTGTAAGAATCCTTCAAAACTAAACTACTTCATGACTTGCAACAATGGTTATGCTACACTTCGCCTCAATTGTATTGAGTGTGAAAAAATTATGCTTCCTACTAAACCATGATATCATAGTCAATCCAAAGTTAAAGCAACACCCAGAAGTTTCTTTTCTGTCCGTTACACTCCTGGTCCAATCTGAATCTGTATATCCCTGCAACCTCACTTCACCACCTGATATATATGTCAAACCATATCCAATTGTACCATGTTTGTACGTCAACGCATGTTTTTCCACATTCCTTGGATCAACCATAAACTAGCTAGCTTCCTTCACTAGATCCATCACCACAACTGATTTCTAATCACCCTGACTGGGTGCTCTCTCTAACACTGAAAAAAATTCTCTTGTGGAAATCTTGGCTACTCCTTTTTCCATCGTTGCTCCCTCTTGATCGCTACCTCCTTGAAAAATTCAATGAAGTCCATCTACAATGTCATCAAGCTTAGATTCCTTTGTCTTCTTCCATGGTGGATGGTCATCTTCATTAGCACGTCAATTATTGATGCATGTTTCTTTCCTTCCTTTTCCTTGCATGAGCTAGAAGGGTTTGAGTTTCTTCATCTTGCAAACATTTCAACCTATTTGTGGACAACAATCAAGGCTCCTTTTGGGCACAACTATTCCATATCTCATCAAACTTGGGTAGTTTTTCTCGTGCACAAATTCCCTGAATAAATGGATCCCGCGAGAAAAGGAATCCATTGGGAGTCATTGTAACAAGCTCATCTCTGATCTAGGAGACTCTCATAAGATATAAGACAAAATAATTTTATTTAATCATCATGGAGATGATTTCTCAAGGTTGGCTTCCTGTTAGTGTTGTTGTTCTCATTCTCTCACAACATCATATATTTCTGATTCAATGCAACAACATGAGGAATCAAGTGGTACTTTATGGAATCTACCAAGATTCTCTTAGCCTTATACTTGAATTTATCCTTATCTCCCTTTAGTTCTGGAATGTGTTAGGGTCCAACCCTAACCCCCTTATTTATGTAATAGGGTCAAGTCATAGTTATAGTTAGTTAAAGAGTCAATAAAGCCCATATTAATAATTGTAAGTGGTTGACCCACATTTAAAGAAGGGACCACAGTTAGTTGCAAATGGGCCATGGTATTAGATAGATGGTATTAATAAGAACCATGGTACTAACCCATGGTATTGCATGTATGAATCGTATATAAAGGATAGAGACTCCCCTTGAGGAGCGTCATGTCTTATTTTGTAATTGACCCCAGCTCTATTGGAGGTTGCCCCCTTGAAGAGACAAGTGAACATTGCTTTCCTTTCTGAATAATAAAATAAATGTTGTTATTTCTTATCGTTCTGTGTTCTAGGTATATTTCTTCACATATTTGGTATTATGGTATCTTCTCGCAGGTCAAGAGCATAAAAAGTAGTATCAGAGCACTTTCCAGCGCCGGTGGGATCTCCATTTTTAGCATAATTTTTTTTTCTAGAGACATGTTCCGGCATCTTTAAACCACAGGATCTGTCGTTGAGTGCATAAACCTGTGAATTTGGGGAGGCATTCACATAGGAAATTTAAGAGGTGGTCATGCTTTTTGGACTCCCTTGTAACCCCTGTGGGTAACCCTTTGAGTAGTAGCGCATTGGACAGAACCGCGCACGAACTGTCTTCTAAGTACCCTCTAGGTATATTGGAAGCCCCCTAGGCTCTCTTGAAACCTCACCATAGATAAATATTCGGTCGTCTTGCTACTACAGTACACCAAGAACAGCACTCGGGGAGATTACTTGTGTGTACGATAGGGTAGTCGGGTTGTACGGCTAAGGGTACAGTTGATCCTCCTTGGTTAGGGCCCTGAAAGATTGAGTACTAATGTCAAACCCTTATGTATATTGTGATCTGTAGCACCTAACACTCCTTGAGACCATAGTTCGCTTGTTGCTCTCTAGATCATGCATCATCTTTGCCAGATCAGATCTAGCAGGTTGGGTTTTGTCGCAGCCGCAACAATCAGTTCCGCCATTCAGATCTATCAGATCCGCCATTCAAATCTATCAGATCTGCCAATCAGATCTATCAAATCCGCCATTCAGATCTAGCAATTTGGGTTTTGTAGCAGTCACAACAATCAGATCCACCATTTAGATCTAGCAGCAGGGGTTCGATCACTGCCACATTCCTACTCATACTCTACAGTTGAGGTTTTCGCTGACAAATCTGATTATTTGCGTGGCTCCTATACCTGGGCGTGATTCTCGCAGGACATTAAGCATAATTAACTTTTTTGGGAATCGGCTACTATAGTATTCCTAAGCGAGGAGTAAGTTTGAGACCCTCCCGGGACGCTTATAGGAGACTTAGCCCATAAGAATCAGGTCGACGGGCTGAGCAAGGTGGTACCATTCACTTGTCAGCATCAAAATTTCGGGTGGTCCCAAATTTTTTTCACAATAACGACAAGTGCACCGGATCTGTGCATGGTACAAACCAGAGCTCAAGCTATGGCCAATGAGAAGATAGACACCCTTGAACAAAAGTTGGAGGCATTAACGAAGCAGATCCAGAACTTACATGACATAATCACAAAGGGAAAGTTGAGGGAACAATTGAAGGCATATGATTTTAATGAAATCCTTGAGGGCGAGTCTAGCCATTCTCTTCACTTCTATGGAAACCAGCAACAGTCCCAGCCTCGACCACTCAAGCTGGAAATGTATAAATTTGATGGCTCTCATCTGGCCATATGGCTAGCACAAATGGAGCAATATTTCACATTGAATCACATCAGAGATGATGCAACTAAGCTAAGTGTGGGAAGCCTGTACTTGGACCAAGAAAGATGGCAATGGTGGCAGTGGCATCAACGTTGCTATGCAAGGCCAATGACTTGGCAGATATTCTCAAAAGCCCTTTCTGATCGCTTTGACCATGAATCTAACTTTTTGGGTCGTCTTACTAAGCTCCGACAGATAGGCACAGTGCAAGAATATATTAAATCCTTTGAAGCATTAGCCTTCCACACAGGAGGTCTAGTAGATGAATTCTACTTGGAATGTTTTATCAGTGGTCTCAAAGACGCCATACAAGCCCACGTCTGAATGCAACACCCAGTCTCATGGCTGGCAGCTTGCAAGACAGCTCGTGAAGTAGAACACGTGTTAGCGGCCCAGTCGACTCGTCCAAATTTCATAGCCAAGGGACACCCCACCCAGGCTCTGAGCACTACCCAAACACTTAAGGTTCAAAAGGTGTCACCAGCGGAAATGGCAGAAAGAAGAAAGCAAGGATTGTGTTACTACTGTGATGAGAAATACTCCCCGGGGCATAAATGCAAGGAACCCAAATTCTTTCAAATTGATGCTACTGATCACAGTTCATCTGAGGAAGCCCCACCATTTGAGGGACCAGAGGAGGAAGATGAGGACAACCAGCCAGACAATGAGCTCCCAGCTACACCTGAAGAACCAGTTATCTCGCTTCATGCTTTGGCAGGAATTTCTTCTCCCTAAACTCTCAAAATCAGAGGTTTTATTAAGGATCGCTCTGTAGTAGTCTTGACTGATAGTGGCAGTACGCATAAATTTATCCATCAAAGAGTCACTGAAGCAATGCATTGTTTTGTCAGAGCAGACTCTAATTTCCAGGTCTAGATTGTTAATGGGGCGACAATGAAATGTGAAGGCCACTGTGAAAATGTCAAACTTCAAATGGGGGATTATCACCTAAAGACCCGCATGCTTTCCATCAACATGGGTCGGTGTGACATTGTCTTGGGTGCTGAATGGCTCCACACACTTGGCCCAATCACAATGGAATTCCAGGAGTTATATATGAGCTTTAAGCAGAATAACCACACTCATACCCTCCACGAACTCCAAGCAGGTGCTCCTTCTATCATAAGCTTGCATAGGATGGAAAAATTGTTAAAAAAGGGCCACCATGGAGTTATAGCTCAATTTAATGCCATTCATGCCTTCGAACCCACTTCTCTTCATATTCAGCCTGAGATGCAACAGGTCTTAAACAACCATCTGCGGGTCTTTGACAAGCCTCATGAGCTTCCACCCTTGAGAGGGGAACATGATCATAGCATTACTTTGGTCCCAGAGGCACAACCACCAAATGTGCACCCATATAGATATCCTTTCACCCAAAAGAATGAAGAAAAAATCATCAAGGAACTCCTGGAAGCCGGTGTCATTCGTCCTAGCATTAGTCCTTATTCATCACCTGTGGTCATGGTGCTCAAGAAATATGGGGAATGGCATATGTGTCCAGACTTCAGGGCCCTTAACAAGTTGACGGTCAAAGATAAATTTCCCATCACGGTTGTTGATGATTTTCTGGATGAACTAAATGGGGCACAATTCTTTACTTAGCTCAACCTTCGCTTGGGCTATCACCAAATTCACATGAAAGAAGTAGACATTCCAAAGACTACTTTCCGAACTCATGAAGGCCATTATGAATTCCTGGTCATGCCATTTGGTCTCTGTAATGCCCCATCCACTTTTCAGAGCCTCACGAATCACTTGCTCAAACCATATTCCAAAAAAATTGTCCTTGCTTTCTTTGATGACATCCTCATCTACAACCTCACCTAGGAAAAACATCTTCAGCATGTAGATCTGCTCTTGCAACTACTCCGGAAGCATAAATTATTTGTGAAATTGTCCAAGTGCTCTTTTTGCATGGAAGAAGTCGAGCATTTAGGCCACATTGTGGGGTGTGAAGGTGTTGGGGTGGATCCCAAAAAGATCCAGGTAATGCAGGATTGGCCTCAACCAAAGACCTTGAAGCGTTTGAGAGGATTTTTGGGTCTCATCAACTACTATCGCAAATTTGTCTGCAATTATGGTCGCATTGCTAGACCCCTCACTCACCTTCTTAAGAAAAATTCATTCCTTTGGAATGATGAAGCACAACAGGCATTTATAGCTCTCAAACATGCCATGTGTTCCACTCTCGTATTGGCACTACCCGACTTCACCAAATCTTTTGTGATTGAATGTGATGCTTCAGGTACGAGTATTGGGGCTGTCTTAATGCAGGAAGGTCAACCCTTGGCCTTCACTAGCCAACAACTAAGTGGGACAAATTTGGGACAATCTACCTATGAGAAGGAGATGATGGCCATCTTACATGCAGTGGATACCTGGCAACCATACTTATTGGGGTGGCGTTTCCAAATCCACACAGACCATCAAAGCCTTAAATATTTTTTGGAGCAACGCCTATCCTCACCACAACAAAATAAATGGCTAGCCAAAATGTTGGGATATGATTATGAGATAATTTACAAGAAAGGGTGCAAAAATGTCGTAGCGGATGCTTTATCACGCCAATTTGAGGAGGAAAGCACCCTGCTAGCAATCTCTCTTCCCATTCTAGAGTGGATTGAAGAGGCTCACAAGGAATGGTTTTCACATCCTTCGCTCTCCCAACTCATTAATAAATTGCAGGCGGATCCAAATTCCACAACGGGCTACTCTTGGCAGGATGAGATTCTTCGCTACAAGGAAAAATTAGTGATATCACCAACATCCACCCTCAAAAGTCGCATTTTGGCAGAGTTGCACTCATCTCCCACTGCAGGCCATTCAGGCTTTCAGAAGACTTATGCTCGCACTCGGCGTTCATTCTTTTGGACAGGCATGAAAAAGGAAATTCTTACTTTTGTAGCTTAGTGTGATGTGTGTTAGCACCATAAAGGAGAAACAGTGAAATCCCCAGGCACATTATAGCCATTTCCCATCCCTGCCTCAATCTGGATGGAGGTTTCTATGGATTTCATTAATGGTCTTTCGAAGTCAGGCAACAAGTCATTCATCATGGTAGTGGTGGACTGACTTTCTAAGTATGCTCATTTTTGCGCCCTACCCCACCCTTTTACACCAACTTTGGTGGCTCAATCTTTCATGGACCAGATCTTAAAATTGCATGGCATGCCCATTTCCATTGTGTTTGATCGTGACCCGATATTCACAAGTAACTTTTGGCAGGAACTCTTCAGGCTACAAGGTACCCAACTACAACTCAGTACTTCCTATCATACCCAAACTGATGGTCAAACTGAAGCAGTCAACAAATGTCTGGAGACCTACCTCAGGTGTTTCACTTCAGAAAAGCAACATCTATGGGTACAGTGGTTACCTCTAACCGGATGGTGGTATAATACTAATTATCATGCCACCACCAAAATGACTCCATATGAAGCAATTTATGGTCAACTCCATCCTTCACCTACTTCTTATATCCAAGGATGCTCGAAGGTACAAGCAGTGGATCAACTCCTATAGAACCGTGCAACCATGCTGGCCCACCTCAAAGAGAATCTCCATCAAGCTCAAAATCGCATGAAGAAATAGGCAGACCAACATCATTTAGAGCGCAAATTTCAAGAACGGGATCGGTATTCTTCAGGCTACAACCATATAAGCAAACATCACTCAAAGACAAGGGCTGTCAGAAATTATCTCCAAAATTCTATGGACCATATCAAATACTTCAGCGCAATGGAGAAGTACCCTACAAGCTAGCCTTGCCACCCACTGCAAAAATCCATCCCATCTTCCATGTCTCATGCCTCAAGAAAGTGTTTGGGAACCATTGCAGAATTCAAACCAGTCTACCAAAATTGGATGAAGAAGGTTCAATCTGGCTCCAACCTTAACAGGTTCTTGACACACGAGAACGACACCTATGCAGCCGCACGATCAAGGAAGTCCTCGTCAAGTGGAAAGACACCTCTCCAGAAGATGCGACCTGGGAACCAGCCACTGTTCTTCAGCAGCTTCCACAGCTTCAGCCTTAAGGACAAGGCTATTTTTATGGGGGGGGCATGTTAGGGTCCAACCCTAACCCCCTTATTTATGTAATAGGGTCGAGTCATAGTTATAGTTAGTTAAAGAGTCAATAAATCCCATATTAATAATTGTAAGTGGTTGACCCGCATTTAAAGAAGGGACCACAGCTAGTTGCAAATGGGCTATGGTATTAGATAGATGGTATTAATAAGAACCATGGTACTGACCCATGGTATTGCATGTATGAATCCTATATAAAGGATAGAGACTCCCCCTAAGGAGCGTCGTGTCTTATTTTGTAATTGAGCCCAGTTCTATTGGAGTTGCCCCCTCGAAGAGGCAAGTGAACATTGCTTTCCTTTCTGAATAATAAAATACATGTTGTTATTTCTTATTGTTCTGTGTTCTTGGTATATTTCTTCGCATATTTGGTATTCTGGTATCTTCTCCCAGGTCAAGAGCATAATGGAATGAATTGGAGCACAGTCCAACTCGTATTTCATTATAAGACTTGGTACCATTTGGTAAGAGATCTAAAAACCAAACAAGTTGTTGAACACTTGTCTCTTAGGCTGACTTCAATGGCTGCTCTTTCAACCTTGTTCTGAAACCATGTTAATTTTCTACAAGGACGTGAGTAGTATAATATCTTTTTTGATATAATAATTACTACCTAATGATCTTAAATCAATTTATCTCAGGCCATTGATATCATTGAGCAATTATGCACTGAAAATATCAACAGTAAATGTAGTGGAAACAATAAATGTAGTGTGGAAATAGAAAGAAACCCATGCACAATAGAGACAATATTGTTACCCTGAGAAAACTAACCTTGGGAGAAAACCCAACAACTTTTCTTTAGAAGAAACTATTCTTTAGCAAGGTTTACAAATCAATAATTTGTTTAGAAATATATGCCAATAATCCAATCTTATTACTAGTCAAACTTAATCAAGCTCATACTAGTCAACCCTAGTCAACTATGTCAGAAATCAGGCCCCTGAAACCCCGACGTCCTTTTCTCCTGTAGCCTTCTAACTTGGACTCCTTCATTCTTGATTCCTTGCTTCCCTCTTCGACATGATAATAGTCCTTTCTCTTTGTTCGATTTTCCAAGAGATCTCAAAAAAATGAGGAAGAAACTTACTTTCTTAGTACTGAAAGTGAAGTATCACATAATCTATATATACTAGTTGAATAGGGGTAAATTAACCCAAGGGACACGCCCTTTCATGAGTTGGGAGGACACGGTGCCTCGAAAATAAATTTTAATTTTAATTTTCGTAGGTTGACTTGGAGACCTCTTTAGCATGCAGGAATACCTCCTAATGCTACACAATAATCAACAATATTTATATCATGGATGGATTCCCTTGAGATTGTGAAGATCAACAACATGGTTAAATTTTTGGATCATTACTTGTGCATGCTTTGTTGCTTGGAATTTTTATGGTGAAATTGTCTTGGAGATAAAATTAATGAACATATTGAGCTTCACAACCTTAATGTGACATAGAAGTTATCTTTTAAGAATTCATGACTCTAACAAATAATAAGGAAGAATAAATATCCAAGATTGAATCTAGTTGCTGAAGATCAAGACAACTATTCCCATGATGTGAACAATTGCAAAGGACTAAGATGGTTTTCATGTCATGTGTCATTATCTCTTGCTGGTAATTGATAATATTTCATTCTTTTCTAATGTAAACATCATTCTTTAGTTTGAATAGTAAGAAGTGTTGTAGTTGGAAGGGAGTTCTAGCTACATATTTTGTGTCACGAACTATTTTTCAAATGGTGCAATATAAGTCTTCATTGACGAGTGCAAAGAGTGTAAGATTGACTTAGATACATCCTGTATCTAGATTATTTTCCTAGATAACTAGTAAGTACAACATATAGGAACCATGTATCTTTGTAGATGGAAGTATCTCCATAGGATGGCCAGTTACTCAATCTTTATGGTTAGGTTGATATTTGGCCCTAAAATATAACATGTTCCCTATCAATTTGAGGTATCAATGGTATGATTAGTTTCCAGCTGGTATAAGACAACAATTCTACATGTGAATGGAGGAGCATGAACACTTTTTGAGATGGAGGTAATTTGCATTATTTTTTCTTGAGAAACCAAGATAGACTGTAGATTGATGTTTTGAAGACAAATGGTAAGATTGTAGTAGGAAAGATTGATGTTTTGGATATAACATACAAGGAAAATAGGATGTAATGTTGTGGAAGTGCTTTGGTAGAAACAAAGAATGAACGATGGTGGACAAATAAGGTGAAATTGTGTAAGTTGTTTGGGATAATAACAAACACGAGACCATTTTGTAATGTGAAACACACATTTTATTTGTAAGCAAGTCTACATGTCATGTTTTTATTCGATGTATTGGTCCTTGAAAATTTGAGCTTGTACTTAGTGTCTCCATGGGATGGAGAATGTATGTACCTACATATATTGAACATCTAAAGGGAATATCACCAAAAGATCTAGACATACATCATACGCTTTTGTCATGTGTCCCTTATGACTCGGATAACTTGTCTAGTTTAAGAGTGCAATAATCTCTATTAGGAAGTTCTTTAACACTTGGAGGAGTGGGCCATGTGTTGGTTGGATATTCTATGAGTGGACCATATTATTGGTTGTATGCTTTATTATAAAGTTATTTAACACTTGGAGTGCACCTTATTGAATGTAGACTCTAGGAGGTGATGTTTTACATTCATGGAGAGTTCATGAGGAAGTTGAATGAACCTTTTACATGAAGGGACATCCTACTCGATTGGTGGTTGCAACAATTAGGTGCCCATGCATTTCAATGGATGGTTGTTCCTTGATATTAACATCAACAATTTGGTAATCTTTGCATGATCAAGGTATGAAATGATAGTACTAGGATGAACATATATATAATTTGTCGTTGAGGAGGTTCTTCAAGTTATAGTGAAGCATTTGCTACAAAGGAGAAGACGATGAAGACCTCTATGGATGAAGATTAAGACAAGTAGTCATTAAAGGGGAGTATTGGAGTATGTAACTTCCACTTGTCTTATCTATTATCATATTTGGTTGTTTTGATTATTGGTCATGATTAGGTAGAGATGGTTCTCTATGTAGGGTTGGTGGTTGTTAGCGTAGGTGGATTTGAGAAATTATCTTTAACTAGATGCTTTCTAGATTGGTGTGTGGTTGAGATATTCCCTCCATCGATAGATTATGTGTCCAAGATAGTTTGTCTATCTTGAGAAAAATTTCACGTATTTATATGTGTACCATTACATTATTTAATAGAGTGCTCAACCACAACTTTGTTGTGTAATAAGCTTTACTCTCTTTCTAACAATATCTTCAAACTTATACCCCTATATCATCATCACCATCCTTATCTTGGGTTTTTGGGTTCCCTGTAACCATGCTCCCGATGCTATTACATCAATATTTCTCTAAATGTTGATAAGTTTCCATTGGCATGCATTTTATCAAAGATGTGAATAAGAATATAACATGAACAAATAAGAATTCTTAGCACTTGCATTATTAAACTTCAAGAAACTTGGATGAAGGTCTTTATGTACAATTTTGGGTTATAAAATAAAAACCGCAACATTCTAGGTACCTAAAAAACAAATAATTTGTTTGTCCTTTAAACAACTATTTCCCACATGTTACATGATTTTGATCATGCATTGCATATGCACCAGCATCTACAGAATGTAATTTCCTCTTTATAATGAAATTACGATTTTTCCTTATGGGAAAAAAAACTCTTTCCCACATGTAAATTCCATCCTAATGGTTAGCAACTAGTATCTAAAACATTTCCTAAAAACTTGCCTTTAAAATCTCTAAAAATAATGAACTTTGGAATCATTTTTAAGCTTGTAATGTTTTCCTACAATAACATGAATCTACGTTTTTCAAGCCACTACTTGTATCATGTACCTTTAATTACTAATGAAACCCAAACAAAAATACATTCAAGTATAAAACAAAATGCATCTTTTGAAATATATAACCTTAAGGGAAAAAATTAACAAATCATCTTAACAACATATCATCGTCATTTTTTTTCTAAATATTTCCATGCAATTTTATTTTCTTTGATTAAGGATCACATCCAATATGATTTTATTAGTGGCTTTTTAATGTAAACATATGTCCTAATTTATTAAAATAGTTCTCTCACAATCTTCATTCAAGCAGAGCATTAGACTTCATTTTTTCATAAGGTCCTCTTGTTATGTTCGCTCAAGAAGGTTAAGCTTTTCTTATAGAGGTCATTAAAGTATTGCAAACAACTTGGATTGATCACAAGTTTTAGGTAAATAAAAAAGGTCAAAGAAAAAAATGATATTCCCATCAAAATTATAAGTTAATCACATGACATGTCATTTTGTATGCAAAATAACTTAAGCCCGTATTATTTTTTGTACAACTTGAAAAGCTTTTCAAAAAAAATTAAAGTTTGACTTATTATGCTAGTAACCATAATTACTTTTTAATCAATTTCTCATTTAAAATATAAGTTTGAAATAATATTTTTTTATATCTTTTGATTTTGTAGATATAGATATAACATAGAACTTTCATTTAATATCAAATGTCAAAATTTATTTTATATTAATTAATATTTCATCATTTGAATTATTTTCGAATTCAAAAATAAATCCAAAGTTCTCAAAAACCTTTAAAATAGTTTAATTATCTAAACTAAATAACTTAAAACTATGATTTTCTTAATTCCTGATTAAATTTTAAACAAAACCTACATTAATATTATGTTAGCCAACTTATTCCTTTAAAAATCTAATTTAGATTATATAAAATTAATTTTTAAAATTACTATTATCTCAATTTCAAACCAAATCAAACTCAATTTCAACAAAAATCAACGTTAGTCAACCTATTCCATTAATGATTTAAATGATTACATAAGCTAAACCTTCACTTTAACATCACTTTAAAATATTACATTGATAAACGCTAAGCCATTCACTTTAACCCCTTAAAAAGATACCATATGGCTTCCCTTTTTAAATACATCTTTCATAATACAGGTTTGACTTTTTTAAAGCTAAGCATTCACTTTAACATCACTTAAAAATATTACATCGATAAAGGCTAAGCCATTAGCTTTAACCCGGTAAGGTAAAAAGATACCCTATGGCTTCCCTTTTTAAATACATGTTTCACCTTTTTAGAATAGATTGGGCAACCCTTAAATGCTCAGTAATTAGCGAGCACACCATATCTCTAGTAATAACAACATATTTTTTTATGGACTCACACAAAGCGCATAGACAATGTTGTTCGACTATATGTCTATCAAATCTTTCTTCCATTGTTTTCGACTATGCTCTAACCAATATTGACACGGTAGCCAACTCTATTCAAAAGGGGATTGCCTTTAATTTTCAATGGCGATTATTACAATATTGGTGTTAAAGTGCTTTTGTTTTCTTCCTTATCGTTAAAGAGGAGACGTGGATTTATATTAACGTCATTGAACTAATTACGGAAAAAAATAACTATTTTCAAATATATTTGGTCGTCGTTGTCGGTAGCTTACACTAGTTATAATATTGTTCGGAAAATAATAGAAAATTTGGATTTTGAGAATATTTTGAAAATTCATGTTATAATCATCATAGGTGTTCTAGGGTTTTGATTGTGCTACCAAAAAAGTAATTTAAACACTTCTTAAATAAGATTTTTCGAATTTTTTTACCGCATTTCAATGATAATTTACCATCTAGGCGAAATTGTGGTCTCCTTAGACATGACCATTATTATTTTTTGGGAAGTTAGGTTGTTAAAATGAAATTTTAAATAGAAGTTATCACATTCTAAAACATAATAATTTTAAAATTAAAGACTTTTTTTTAATCTTTTTTTCTTGATGAACATAGATCTATTTATGAATGCTCTAGTATTCATAAAATATAAGTTTGATTATTAGTGTCTCAAAGACTTGATACAGATCATATAAGCCTAAATTCAATAGATATATTTATTCAAAGTTTAAAATTACTAGTAAATAAATAGACTATAAATGTAAACTCTTTAACTTAAAAAAGTTAGGTTAGAGGTTTCTAAACTTAATGTCATTATTATAAAATAAAAAATATATTATCAAATTAATAGTATTGACAATGTTAAATTTTAGATCTCTATAAGTTTTAAAGATAAGACTTAGATTGATAATAAATATTAAAAGAGGAAGCTAAAATATTATAAAGTTTTTATAGATCATAATTTTGTTGATCAAAACTATTTTTCTAATATTATGAGCTTGAAAATCAAATGAAGATCATCAAAATTGAGAGCAATGCTCATGTCCTCTATAGTTTGTTTGTTAGACTAATTCAAAAATATCTTGGGATGAATAATCTTAAAAAATTTAAGATACCAAGGAGGTTGAGGATGAACACCATTTCCTTTTAACCTTTCTTCTATCATGAAAAAAAAGTTGCAACTTATTAATTATAAAACAAAAGAGAACAAAAAGAGGTTATATTTTACATATGCTACTAGAGCATTCATAAAAAACATACTATAGATATTCTAGGCTCTAGCTCCAACATCAACAACCATCATGTAGATATTTAGATTAATAATAATGATAATGATACAGTGGTATCATTTTTATTAAATATTATTAATAATAATTAGATTATAGATAATAATGATGATTATTAATATATACATTATAGATAATTTTATCAATTTTATTACCTTAGGAGTATCTTTAATAAATTATATTAATTAAATATCTTTTTATTTTTAGGTTTAGGATTTTTCTCAGCCAAACATTTTAAGTTAGGGTTTTCTTAGCCGAATATTCTTCCACTTTTTTTCTCGTGTTTCTTTATAATTATACATCGGCTTGGTTCATCTTTATTTCGACCATTGTCCGAAAGATGGATCCTCTTTTGGATTCAAAACATCGACAACTTTCAAATACCACTGTGGAAAATCTGAACTCTCTATTTACAAAAAATATCACAAAAGTCTAAAATCTACCAACTACCATATAGTACAAAAAACTAATAAGGAACATAATCCTCAATTTTGTCATTTCTTTATTTCTTCTTGTTGACCTCTATTCATTCCTCTTGAGAGGGATCTATAGTAACTAACCATAAAACAAGGTTTGAATTCTAGAATTTGATTTGGGAGCAAAATTTGTATCAAAATTAGAGTTGTCTAACTCATGAAGTCACTTGTTCTACCGCTACCTCCTATGCAAAGGAAATTTTTGTATGCATTATTTCTTCTCTAGCTTCTAAAAGGATGAATTAAGTCTTTAACCTGAACATTTAGATCATCATTGACGTCCTTCCTAACTTTTGGAGTTTGATGAGTTTGTGTGCTATTATTTTCTTCCTTTTCCGTGGATGACGACTCATATGATTGCCATATAATCAATTTTCTACTTTACCTTAGCTCATTCTTAAGAATAAGAACCTTGAAGTGGTATGCTTAAAGAAAGATTTGACACTGAAATGTTGTGTTCTCATAAGCCAATAGCTAAGTTCAACAATATGTTCATTTATTTAATATCATCTTGTTTGAGACACCCTTGCTCATTTCAATATCAGTACAAATTCGAGTGTTTTTAAAAGGAATTAAAGCAACTATCTCAAAATTTGACTTAATATATCTACTCAGAGTTTTCTTAATTTTTTTAAGAATTAAAATGTGTCAAAAATGTAATGACAAATTTGGTAATTGCACCTAGGTTGGCTTTTTTATGACAATAATAATGGATGGATCGGCCCTAAAAAACCATGGGGTAACAAAAAGTTTTGTTTGGACTCAAAATCATCGACCTTCATTGAAAACTTTTTAATAATCTTTAGTATATGTAAACTAAACAATAACAAAAACTTCTAAAATAGAGGTATATCTCATAATTCTAACTAATTTGAATAAATTCACATATACAATTTTGATGTAAGAGACTAAAAACCATTGAAACAACAATTCACTACAAATTCTTCATAAAAAGTGGGGGAATTGTGTGATCTCTACATCTATAATTTCCAACATTGGAACTTATTCAAAAATTTCCACCATATATGGACTAGACATAGAAGAGAGTGGCCCAATTAATGAATGAAACTTGTTTCTAACCACATTTTGAATTTAAGGGAACCCCATGGCCCTCACTCCTCCATGCAAAAACAACATCAAGAAAATGGTTGAATATAATTACGTCATATTAAAAAAAATCCTCAAGTTGCTAACTATTGAAAATTAGACAATGCTGATCCATAGGGATCCATTGAGAATGCTCCAACTTCTGCTTTAAATCCACTTCATAATCAATGAATTTTACCCACAAAAGCAAGGATTTCAGGGTGTTAACTTTACCGTGATATGAAGATATGCCTTGGGAACTGTTGAAATTGGCAACAAGAAATGTTATAAATAGTATCTCAGGTAATAGTGTTGGACATAGCAACAAGGAATGAAAAAATGGAAATGCTAAAAATAGCATTGCTATAAATAGTATTTCAGGATAGATTCCAATTTTAGTTAGTCCCTGAACTAAAATTAAGAAGTAAAATTCAAATTTGATCTTAGCAACTGTTTGTAAAATAATTAATTAATTCATCTTGAGTTAGTTAGTTGTAGGAAATCAAACATGAAGTCTATGTGAAGACATGCAACAGTTTCTCCATTGATTGAGGAAGTTATCCCTTGATTAAAGGAGATCAGGATGAGTTGTACTTTGAGTTGTAATTATTTAGCTCAGTTAACTGAGTTAAGTCCAGTTAGATTAGCTCAAATAGTTTGTTGAACTGATTGTGAGTTCAATTAGTTAATGCATAAATGCATGTAACTGTTGCACTTCAAATAACTGAATATTCTCTCATAAATAACTCATGCATGTCAGTTCAGTTAAAGACCTAGTCGAGATCAGAGGAAGGGATAGTGTACTATCAGTTGGAGAATTTTTCCTATATAGGAAACTCATCCATGCAGAAGGAATCATCTCCTTCAGGATTGCGCAGTTACTTTTGAGTTTAATGTGTTCTGTGAGAGGTGAATTCACACAGGTGGTAGCATTAGACCCCAAGAGAAATTTCACAAGGAAGTAGGAGGCTTGGAGGGCAGAGGAGAAGGTTTTTGAGAAGCCTTTGACTGTCTATGAGTAGCAGAGGGATTGTACTGAGAGCTAGATAGCTTGTGAGATAAAGCTTTGTGTAATCCGAACATATTTCCACTTGTATGATAATACAAAGATCAGGGTTTTTAGCTAATGCTTTCTCTAGAGTATTCTTCTGTGTTCATGTGTGATTGATTTCTCATTCTCAGTTATATGTGTTCTATTTGATCTTGCTCATAATCGATTAAGCTTCCACAAATTTTTTGTACAAGTAGATCTTGAATTTTGCTTTAGTATATTGCATTATCAGGTGATCTACGGAGAAATTTCTACATGGTATCAGAGCTAGCTGATCCATAGAGAAATTTCTACATGGTATCAGAGCAAAGGTGATCAAAGCGAAGAACAATATACAAAGAAGGGAGAAGTTCAAAGTTTCAAGTTCATGATTATAGAATTCAAATTCTTATCACATCTCAAATTTCCCCAATGGCGTTCAACGGTTTAAGACTCAAGTATGCCCTTGATGGAAGCTCGAATTATATAGCCTAGAAGGATCGCATGGAAGCAGTATTAGAGGAAAACGGTCTAAAGGACTTCATTGATCAAGAAGTCCCCAAGCCGGTAGTAGATAATGCTACAGAATTGGCAGAATGGAAGAAATGTGTGGCTAGAGTGAGGAGAATCCTCCTAGAGGGAGTTCAAGATCACATTGTTTCGAGCCTCCATAGGAAGGAGACATCGTTTTCAATGTGGAAAACATTGAAAGATCTATATCAGAGCAACAACGATCAGAGGAAGCTGGTGCTGAAAGACAAGCTTCAGAAAATCAAGTGTGAAAAGGGCAACACGATCTCTACATATCTAAACAGGTTCACCACCTGCAGGGATGATCTTGGAAGTGTAGGGATCACGACAGTCGATGATGACATGGTGAGTCTTGCTCTCCTCAGTCTTCTTAAGAGATGGCATAGCTACCAAGACTTGGTTAATGGAAGAGAGAAAATTCCAGATTAGGAATGACTTTGGTCGGATCTGATGCAAGAGGAGATAAGAAGAAGCACCAGAGATGGTTCTTCATCCAAGGAGGATGAAGAAAACTGCGCCTTAGCAAGTAAGGCAAAGAAAGGGAAGGAGAAGGATTCTCATCCCAAATCGAGTTCTTCCCATGGTGGGAAGAAGTTTGACAAATTGAAAGTGTGATGATTTCATTATCATGAGATAGGCCATTTTGCAACAAATTGTCCATTGAAGAAATCCAAGATGGGATCTAAGGAAGGATCTGAAGGTGAGGCATTGGCCTCACAGTTTAAGTTGGATTTCACCCTCTTCGCATGCATGGTTTCATCCATGGTGGGATGTGGTTGGTTTCTCGACAGTGGAGATTCATTCCACATGACCGGCGATAAAATATCTCTAGATACTCATAGCGATGGGTAATGATGAAATGTATAGTGTCTCAGGAGTAGGCACAATTATTTTCCAGAGGGAGCATGGAGCTCGCATTACCTTGACAGATTTGAAGTATGTGATGGGACTTAAGAGAAACTTGGTATCGATCGCGATGCTGGAAGACAAAGGCTATGATGTAGTCTTTAGTAAGGGAAAGGTTTTTGTTAGACATGTCACCACGAGACATTGAGTGAAGTAGATCGATTCACGAGTCAAGAACCTGTATGCTCTTGAGGTTCAAGATGCATGCAAAACCTTGAGGAGAAAGGCAACTGTTGGAGACTTGGTGGTTGAGAGGGAGAGTACATTACCTCTCAACATGCAGCACCAAAAGAAGTCTCAGACAATTGTGAAGGAGCCACAATTGGTGAAGCAACTTCAGGAGGTTGTGGAGTAGCCTGTTGGGTGTGGAGCATGATTGTCATCCAAATTTAGAGGTCTTTGTTTCAGCTAGATGTATACCCCGGGAAGATTGTACACCCATCCACGCGGGGGGGTACGGAGGGGACTTGTCCCCCTGGCAGGGGTTCACAGGGGCCCATCCCCCCTGGCTAGGGGGTCCAGGGGCCAGCGGTCCCCCGATGGGGGTTTCAGGAGCAGCGCCCCTGAAGCTAAAAACAAATGTAAAATTGCCTTGTAAAAGTATAGTAATTTCTAGTCAATCTAGGCCGTTCATTAGGAAAATGATCTAACGGTATAATTTATGTTTAGTTTAGGGTTTTTTTGCCCTAGAAGGCAACCCCTCTCTTTGTATGACGATATTTTATTGAGGCTGTGGGATATATGTGTCAGAGCAAGAAACCGAGAGGTGAGACTATGAGAAAAAACAGAGGATATTACAACGGATCTGTTGTAGGTTGTGTCTCTTCATTTTGCTGGATAATAGAAAGGAAGGACTGGTTTTTCTGGGTGGACGTAGTCCAAACTGGGTGAACCACGTATATCTGTGTCTCTCTGGTTTTATGTGTTTTTGTTTTTTCCACATATTATATGTCTTGCATTTCTCTGTCATATATAATATTTTTCTAACACAGCCACAACTAGAGAAGTTGAGAGGAGACCGAGTGGAAGCATCCACTCATGCAGAGACCTCCATTAGGGGGAGATTTTGAGCCAAGTGGGTAGAGGGATCACATGCATCCATACCTCCAGGTTGAAGGTGTAGAAATTTTTCTACAAATCAGCTAGCTCTGATACCATGTAGAAATTTTTCTACAAATCAGCTAGCTCTGATACCATGTAGAAATTTTGAATAATATAACACTTATTCACAGATATTATCCTGATTATACACTATTTGCAGAATGCATGCATAATACATAACCTCCTCTACGTTGATCATCAATTTTGCGGAATTAAAAACAATCGCATGCGCACATTGAAACATCAATCACACATATCAACACAGTATGTAATGGGGAAAGCATACAGCTGAAAACCCCCAACTATCTGTATATTATAATGATAGAGAACATGTAACAATACATAGTACAATACTCCTCACAAGTACTCAGTACTATCTCCACCTGCTACACACAAACTAGCTCAGATCTGAACAAGTCACGGGTTCAAATCTCCTCCACTGTTTGCCTGCCTCTACTGCACAATCCAAGTTGAGAATATATATGATCCAAGTTCGAATTCCCTTGGCTTGTACTGTGCAATCCTCATTGGCAATCTCAATCAATGATTGTGCAAATCTCATGCACAACTATAGTCACAACTGATAGTAGTCTCACCCTTTCACCCACCTCTAACACTTGTCTCCACTGAACTGTCCATGCACTGAGTTAACTAATGTATTCTTTAGTTGATTTATGAGTTAATAATTAGTGAATTAATTAATAATTAATTCACATCACTCATCACTAGTGTATTTGGCAGTTATACTAAATACAACTAGTTCAACTAAGTCAAACTGAACACAACTCCATCAACTCCTCAATCAACTCCACCAAACTCAATCACTTGAGTTCTAACTAAATTCCATCATGCAATAGCTCAACTAACCCATAGGAAAAGCGTATTTCCTTCTAGCAGTTGCATGTGCCACATCCGTAGCTCGAACTGAAGTGCTGCAAGAGGATAAGATAATGTTTATAGTCCAAATATTATTAAGAGTTAATAATATTCGACTGTTCTATTTTTAGACTGGCAGTCTAAAAATAAACTCTGCCCATATGTCTAAAAATAGAGGTCCATCTATTTTTACCAACATGACCAATCATCCATAAATAGCATCCTGCAACTCATAGACCATGATCCATATGTCTAAAAATAGACATAGTCTAAAAATAGACTGCGCCAAAAATAGCCTGCGAGCCCACTTAGTGAAGGCGACTTCTTTTCACTAAGCTCCATCATCTTGTTGCATTTTCAACACTCCCTCTCAACAAGATATGGATTATCTACAACCCCTATCCTGCCTCTGTGGTATTCGAATTTGCTCCTGGTGAGCGCCTTCGTCAAGATATCAGCATCCTGATCCTGCGTGGGAATGTATGAAAGTAACATGATTCTCCGCTGCACACAATCTCTGATATGATGGTACCTAATGTTGATGTGCTTGGATCTATCATGAAATACTGGATTAGCCGAGAGTTTAATGCAACTCTGATTATCACAATAAATCACAGTAGGCTCCAAGTGTGACCCGAATAACCCGACCAAGATCTTCCTCATCCATATAGCCTCGAATGCAGCCAAACTTGTTGCCATATACTCGGCCTTTGTTGAACTGAGTGCCACAGATCTATGCTTCCTGCTGTACCAAGAAATTGTTGTCGACCTGATACTAAAGATCCCTCCAGATGTGCTCTTTCTGTCCGTTGGGCTCCCTGCCCAATCTGCATCCGTGAAGCCACATAGCTTCACCTCATCCTCCTGTCTGTACCACAATCCATATCCCGATGTGCCTCTGAGATAACGCAATACATGCTTGCCTGCCTTCCAGAAGAGTTTGGTTGGCTTAACCATAGCTTGTGAAAGCTGGTTAACAACATAGCAAATATCGGGTCATGTATTGACCAGATACATAAGCGACCCCGCCAACTGTCGATAAACAATGGCATCCACTACCTCCGCTAAAGTAGCATCCTCCTTCCTCCAACCTCCAGGAAGAGGAGTATCAATAGGCTTGCAGCCATGCATGTTGAACTTCTCCAGTATCTCCCAGGCATACTTACCCTGAGAAACAAATAGTCCATCACTGCGCTGCCAAATTTCCAATCCCAGGAAATAATGAAGGAGGCCCAAGTCCTTCATCTCAAACTCTCTAGCAAGATCCTCCTTGCATGAAAGTATCAATAGCTCATCTCCCGTCAAAATCAAATCCTCTACACAAAGTATAATGATCAGCAACTTACCCTCCACCACAATCTGGTATAGGTTAGGATCCGCCTCACTCTTGGAGAATCCAAGTCTGGTGAAATAACTGTCTATCTGTGTGTACCAAGCACGAGGTGCTTGTTTCAACCCATACAGCGCTCTCTTGAGCCTGCACACATGCGACTCACTGCTAAAGATCTTGAAACCTTCGGGCTGCTCTATGTACACCTCCTCCTCAATGACTCTTTTGAGGAACGCAATCTTCACATCCATCTGATGGATGTGCCACCCCATCTACGCTGAGAGAGTAAGAATCATCCGTATGGAAGAATACCTTGCGACAGGTGCAAAGGTCTCCTCATAATCGATCCCCTCTATTTGTGAGAAGCCTCGGGCAACAAATCTTGCCTTGTACTTCTCCACACTCCCGTCAGCTACCTGCTTCACTTTGTAGATCCATCTCGAACCCACCACTGATTTCCCCTTCGGTCTTGGGAAAATCTCCCATGCACTGTTTCTGACAATCGAATCATACTCTTCCACCATGGCATCTACCCATGCGGGATCCTCCAAAGCTTCCTCGAAAGAGGATGGCTCAGTCATGACACATTTGCTCACAAGAGCCATGTATCCAGTGTACCGATCAGGTGATTGTCTCTGTCTGCGCTGTGCTGTAGGTAGTCCTACAACCTTGTTTGCATTTTGAGCTAGTCGCTCAGCTTCTATAGTGCACTTTCGCCCTCTGATGGTTGGCACTGCATGAGTGGTCTCTTCCACTCCATGAACTTCATCTTGTGGTTGATCCATATCCTGAAGCTCATCCTTAGGAACTAATAGCTCCTCATTTGCATGCAAGTGTGGCTCCCTCTCAAGCAAACACTTCATGGTTTTCTCCTCCTGAAATTTGATATCCCGTCGCACAACAGTCTTGCGACTGTCTGGCAAATACACACGATATCTGTGGGGCGTATCAGTGTACCCCACAAATATCCCAACCTCTGCGGTCGGCTCCAGCTTCTTCCTGGCATCCTTCATCACATGCATGTAAATAAGAGAACCAAAAATCCTCAAATGGGAAATATCAGGCCTCTTACCAAAATAAGCCTCCTCGGGTGTACTCATGCCAAGTATCTTGTGAGGACAACGGTTCTGCACATATACTGCAGTATTGCATGCCTCCACCCACAAGTGAAGGGTTAGGCCCTGATCATGCAACATCGTCCATGCAGCACCCACGATCATTCTGTTCTTCCGCTCAGCAACCCCGTTTTGTTGTGGGTTATGGGGAGCTATGAGCTCTCTTCGAATCCGTTCTGTGCTGCAGAAGTCCTTGAACTCGCCAAAGATGAATTCACCACCATTTTCGCTCCTAAGAGCCTTCACCTTCTTCCCAATTCCTTCTCGACCAGTGCTTTGAACTCACAGAACTTTGAGTATGTCTCGCTCTTCTTCTGCATGAAGAAGATCCAGCACTTTCGAGAGAAATCATAAACAAATATCACATATTACTTGTGCTTTGTTGTCGAAGCTACTGATAAAGGTCCACACACGTCTGTGTGAATTCTCTCAAGGATCATCGTGGCGCGACTATCCTTCTCGTGAAAGGCGGCTTTCACAAATTTTCCCAAAGTACACCCCTTGCACTGATTTGACTACGCAAGAGTGCCTTTAGGAAGCCCAGTAGAAATCTGCTGCAGTATCTTCAAGGCTCCACGGTGAAGGTGGCCCAATCTCGGTGCCATAGCTCGCCATCATCCCGGCTCACCAATCCTTTTGCCTTGCATGCCATTGCTGCGCAGCCATCTACATGCAATTGATAAAGGTTCTTGACTCAAACCCCTATCTTCCGGGTTTCTCCAGTTGTCTTACTGCGCAGGAAAGCCTTTCCCTCGCTGAAGACAACATCATATCCCTTGTCTTCTAACATCGCCACAGAGATAAGATTCTTCTTCAATCCTGGAACATGCATCACTTCCTTCAATACGAAGGGTTTATGAGACTCCCTCTCAAAGGAAATGGTACCGATACCGGTCGCACTGTATCTACCATCATCGCCCATCTCGATGTGCACTCCAAGATCTTTCTCATCCAGATCAGAAAACAAATCTCGATCTCCTGTCATGTGAAAAGATGCACCACTATCCAAGAACCATACCGATCCCATCACACTTGATACCAAGCATGCAATCAGTGAAAAATCCAGCTCAAACTGCGAGGCTAAGGCCTCTCCCGCTGCAGATCCAGCAGCTTGCTTATTTTTCTTCTTTTGCGGACAATTTGTGGCATAATGTCCGTGCTGGTGACAGTGAAAGCACTTCACCTTGGACATGTCCTACTTCTTGCCTTTTGCACCGGAATGAGAAGCTTTCTTGTTCTTCCCCTTCTTTGCTTTGGCAGCCAAAGCGAAATTTTCTTCATTAGATGCCTTTGATGAAGATCCGTCCCTGGTATTCCACTGATCTCCTCTTGCACAAGATCTGACCAAAGTCTCTCCCATCCTAGAAATTTCTCCCGACCATTGACAGAGTCCTGATAGGAATGCCAACTCTTTGGAAGACCAAGGAGATCCAAGCTCACCAAGTCCTCATCATCGACAGTCACCCCACACTTCCCAACGCATCCCGGCATTGGGTGAACTTCGTGAGATACTTGGGCATACTGTCACCTTTCTCACACTTAATGTTTCTGAGTTTATCCTTGAGCGCCAACTTCCTCTGGTCACTCTTGCTTTGGAATAAATCTGTCAACGCTTTCCACATCAAGTATGGAGAAGCCTTTCCATGCAGGCTAGATACAATGTGATCCTTCACGCCCTCCAACAGAATCCTTCGACACTTTGCTGTCTTCTTTTGCCAAGCCTCAATGTGAGCAGCATCAGTAGGCTTTGGGACCTCAGCATCTATGAACTCCTTCAACCCATTGTCATCTAACACGCCTCCTCCATCCTGTCTTTCCATGCAATATAATTAGAGCTGCCTTCAAGGGCATACTCCAATCGCAATCCGTTGAAAGAAATTTCAACTTTGACACTAAGAAAACACTGCTGCAAATTCAAATTCCACTAGCTCAAAACTCAACCGCTTTTGATCTAAAATTCGTGAGAACAAATTATTTCTCGTACAGAGATTGACTGAATGGGAATTTACCGGATATCTCACCTTCCAAAAGAAGGATGAATCCAGAGGCTACCTGGCCCGATTACAGACTCTGCCTGAAGAAATAAAATGTAATCACTTTCGAATAATAGATCTGATGATCAACTTCGCTCCGATACCATGTAGAAATTTTTCTACAAATCAGCTAGCTCTGATACCATGTAGAAATTTTTCTACAAATCAGCTAGCTTTGATACCATGTAGAAATTTTGAATAATATAACACTTATTCACATAGATTATCCTGATTATACACTATTTTCAGAATGCATGCATAATACATAACCTCCTCTACGTTGATCATAATTTTTGCGGAATTAAAAACAATCACATGCGCACATTGAAACATCAATCACACATATCAACACAGTATGTAATGGAGAAAGCATACAGCTGAAAACCCCCAACTATATGTATATTATAATGATAGAGAACATGTAACAATACATAGTACAATACTCCTCACAAGTACTCAGTACTATCTCCACCTGCTACACACAAACTAGCTCAGATCTGAACAAGTCACGGGTTCAAATCTCCTCCATTGTTTGCCTGCCTCTCCTGCGCAATCCAAGTTGAGAATAGATCTGATCCAAGTTCGAATTCCCTTAGCTTGTACTGCGCAATCCTCATTGGCAATCTCAATCAATGATTGTGCAAATCTCATGCACAACTATAGTCACAACTGATAGTAGTCTCACCCTTTCACCCACCTCTAACACTTGTCTCCACTGAACTGTCCATGCACTGAGTTAACTGATGTATTCTTTAGTTGATTTATGAGTTAATAATTAGTGAATTAATTAATAATTAATTCACATCACTCATCACTAGTGTATTTGGCAGTTATACTAAATACAACTAGTTCAACTAAGTCAAACTGAACACAACTCCATCAACTCCTCAATCAACTCCACCAAACTCAATCACTTGAGTTCTAACTGAAGTCCATCATGCAATAGCTCAACTAACCCATAGGAAAAGCGTATTTCCTTCTGGCAGTTGCATGTGCCACATCCGTAGCTCGAACTGAAGTGTTGCAAGAGGATAAGATAATGTTTATAGTCCAAATATTATTAAGAGCTAATAATATTCGACTGTTCTATTTTTAGACTGGCAGTCTAAAAATAGACTCCGCCCATATGTCTAAAAATAGAGGTCCATCTATTTTTACCAACATGACCAATCATCCATAAATAGCATCCTGCAACTCATAGACCATGATCCATATGTCTAAAAATAGACTTTGCGCCAAAAATAGCCTGCGAGCCCACTTAGTGAAGGCGACTTCTTTTCACTAAGCTCCATCATCTTGTTGCATTTTCAACAGAAGGTGGGGCGATGTGGAGTGATAGTCCCACACAGGCTGGAATAGGGGCAGGATCATTGAGGTACCCAACCTCTTTGATTAGACCTTGCGACGGGAGTCCCAATGAGGAGTAGTAGGATTAGCTGAGTGGGTAGAGGTAGATGCGGATGGAGCGGCAGAGAGAGCTACAGTGCAGGAATCCCAAGACAATGTAGAGCTAGCAGGTTGCAACAACGCGAGAGGCACAGGAGTGCTGCACCAGTGCAGGATGGCACAGAGGTGTGCAACGGTGTGAGATGCATGGAGTGTTGCAGCAACTCAAAGGTCATAGAGGGAGAACTTGTCAGTGGCAGAGGGAGCTTCAGTGTCAGAGGGTGTTTCTAGCCCAATAGGGAGGTCAGTTGGGAGATTTTTTTTGTTTCTAAAGTTGTTGGAGCAACAACACTTGGAAGAAGTGTTGCATGCAGAAAATTCCAAAGGTTTAGGATCGGGTTTGATTTGAATGCCTTTCTTGTTGAGAGGGAGTGTTGAAAATGGCAACAAGAAATGCTAAAAATAGAAATGTTATAAATAGAATCTTAGGTACCAGTGTTGGAAATATAAACAAGGAATGAAAAAATGGAAATGTTAAAAATAGCATTGCTATAAATAGTATTTCGAGATAGATTCCAATTTTATTAGTCCCTGAACTAAAATTGAGAAGTAAAATCCAAATTTGATCTTAGCATCTGTTTGTAAAATAATTAATTAATTCATCTTGAGTTAATTAGTTGTAGGAAGTCTATGTGAAGACATGCAACAATTTCTCCATTGATTGAGGAAGTTATCCCTTGATTAAAGGAGATCATGATGAGTTGTACTTTGAGTTGTAATTAATTAGATCAGTTAACTGAGTTAAGTCCAGTTAGATTAGTTCAAATAGTTTGTTGAACTGATTGTGAGTTTAGTTAGTTAATGCATGCATGCATGTAACTGCTACACTTTAGATAACTGAATATTTTCTCATAAATAACTCATGCATGTCAGTTCAGTCAGAGACCCAGTTGAGATCAGAGGAAGGGACAATGTACTATCAGTTGGAGGATTTTTCCTATATAGGAAACTCATCCATGCTAAAGGAATCATCTCCTTCAGGACTGCACAGTTACTTTTGAGTTTAATGTGTTGTATGAGAGGTGAATTCACACAGGTGGCAGCATTGGACCCCAGGAGAAACTGCGCAAGGAAATAGGAGGCTTGGAGGGCAGAGGAGAAGGTTTGTGAGAAGCCTTTGACTGTCTATGAGCAGCAGAGGGATTGTACTGAGAGTTGGATAACTTGTGAGCTAAAGTTTTGTGTAATCCAGACATATTTCCACTTGTATGATAATATAGAGATCGAGGTTTTTAGCCGAGGCTTTCCCCAGAGTATTCTTCTATGTTCATGTGTGATTGCTTTCTCATTCTCAGTTATACGTGTTCTATTTGATCTTGCTCATAATTAAGCTTCAGCAAGTTTGTTGTAGAAGTAGATCTTGTATTTTTCTTTAGTATATTGCATTATCGGGTGATCTACGAAGAAATTTCTACATGGTATCAGAGCTAGTTGATCCATAGAGAAATTTCTACAGGAACAAAGTCTACAATAAACAAACGTTGGGTGAGCCTCTTTTCAAACACTTGGTGTGCAAGTGTTTCATGAAACACCTAGCATACATCCTCTACTAAGCTTACCAAGTAAAAATTATAAAAACTCATTTAAAAAATGAATTACCAAGTAAAAGTGCCATAGATGTGATTAGGTCCAACCAAGTACATTGTCACAAGCTTCTCATTATATAAAGGTGTTAGTGTCGAGTGGTGGTAACAAGTTGGCAGTTATTGAGGGCAATGAAGTATCTATAAATGAGGAAATCCATTTCAATGATTCATATTTCAAGAATATATGGACATTACTCTAGTTAATGGCCATTTAGTAGGATCTCGGGTAGGAATTGTTCCATGGGGAGAATAAATCATTTATGCCACTTATGTTCATTGCGTCAATCATGAGAACCACCTTCCTCCACATATATTGGTATCTTGCTAATGCTGCATAGGGGAGAGACTTCTATTGTTGTGCAAGGACCAGTAGTTGTTATAGTACTAGTCCCACACAACCATCAAAACATGACAAAAGAACATTCATAATTAAAACGCAAATAGATAAATTAAGTTATATAAGTTATTCAAATATGTCCAAAATGGGCCCATATATTGATTGGGCTTACAATTGTCCAACACTATCCTTTACTATCACAATTTGACAAGACATCCTGTCCCAAGTACCTCCAGATCTGATTTAGAAAACAAGACAAAATTAACAAGCAAAACTTCCATCCCATACTATCCAACATGACACATATCACATCAGACCAACCCCAATAAATATAAACTGGAGCAGTTATGACCAAAGTTCATTGTTACCTACACAAGAATAGAGAATGTATGTGTCAGCCATAACTGCATATATGTTCATCAATGCAACCTACTCAAAGCAATAAATGACACCAACACACAAGATTCAGGAATTAAACACAAGAAAACACAAAGGAAAGCACAAGGATCAACCATAAGAGTTTATCAGCCATTGGATGACATCCAAATCAATCCACAACACACATTTGAATTTGGAAAAAAGAAATCCATGTCAATCCTCCCTTCCAATCAAATTCAACAACAAAAATCTATAAAACCACCTCACAATTGCTTCATAAACTTTCATTCTACTCATCTGCAGCTGGATTCACTCCATCAGATACTGTGCAGATTGTAATCAAGTTTGAATAATTCAAGTATTTTCTTTCTATTTTTTTAAATCTTCCATTAATTTATAGTATAAACTTCAATTTTTTCCTTTATTTCTTTATGTTATTTTTAATCTTCCAAATCTTCAATTAATTTACCATATGAAAAATTGTGTGTAATTTAGCTTATGTGTGTGAAATTGCAGACAAAAAACCATAGCATCTGAGTCAACAAAGAACAAATTAATCATGCCCAACATGCAATTTAGCTTCTGTGTGTGAAATTGCAAAAAAAAATCATAGCATCTAAGTCAACGGAGACAAAAATTAATCATGCCCAACAAAGACAACAAAGACAAAAATACCAGAGAATCTAAGTCAAAAACACATAGGCCTGATCATTTCTTAATCACGGGAATTTGGCAGCTTGCATGCAATAACTATCATGCCTCTAAGAAAAAATGAATAAATTTGTTTCAAAATCGCTTTGAAGTTTCTAGTCTATTTTAAAAGGAAATTGTAGTATGTTAGTTTTCAGTTAGTTGAGACACAAATTTAAAATGAACACAAGGTAGTTACAATGGAGGACATCAAAACTAGGACATCCTTGACATGCCTATAGGAGCTAAGTCTATAAGCTTGTGCATGTTAGCATAATGAAACAATGTTAAGGAAGGGGAACAAGAGATTTCAATGCAAAGCTAGCTCATTCAAGTGATAGTTTAAGAAATTATTTGAGTAGGATGACGAGATCATGTGCCATTATAGGAAATCTAGGGTTCATTCTCTTTAAAACCTACACCACCACTAAAGATGTGGGTTCATTCTCTTTATGGAACAAATGTGGGTTCAACATAGGCACTTCATCCTCTATCAAATTATACCCTTCCCTACAAGTGCCACAACACATCACTAGACAAATGCCATGAGAATTTTTTTCAACATCCACTATAGATTCTATATGGAAAGAAAAGATGAGGTGGCTAGCATCGAGTAGGTTGTTAAGTGAAAAACACAGTAACTCTCCAAGGAATATCTAAAGGTAAAGTTTAATGAATGGGCCTTGGACACTAGTTATTTAAGAACCAAAGATGCCAAGAGTTTTAAACTTGTTGAGTTCTATTGGTTGAACAAGACCTTTGTTGCTCAAGTGGTGGAGGACAAAGGTAGTCAACATCAATCCATAATGTAAAAACAAAATGTGATGGACTAGAAATTTGATGCGTTATGAAAAGAATTTTTTAATACCGATATCACAATCAATAGCTATTCAAAACCTAAAACGATGCAATGGAATAAATAGACCAAGTCTCAAATTCTATAAGTACTCCCTCATATCCCACTCGATGATGATAATGACACTTAAATTGACAAACATTATTGGCAGACACCATGGATATTGCCAAGTTAAATCTCCAAGTTTAACTTTTAAGAAAGGAAGTAACAACCTCCTCACACATGTTATCTATTCCCTTTTTCTTATCAATAGGACAATGAAGTATAATATAGGCCTATAGATACTAAAAAAAACTACCAAGATTCTTGTGAAGCACAAATTTAAACAAATCCTTATCTCCAATTTTATAATGACTTGTGTAAACCAACCTAATAAAAGAATAAAATAAAAAATCAATAGAATACGATAGTGTATCACAGTCACAAGTGTGGGGTCTCTCTTTTGCTGCAGAGATTTTTCAAGTAGTTTTGACAAACATTAGGCTTCTGTGTGTGAAATTTGGCTTCTGTGTGTGAAATTGTAGAGAAAAAACCATAGCATCTGAGTCAATAGAGACAAAAAATTAATCATGCCAAACAAAGACAAAAATAACAGAGCATCTGAGTCAAAACACATAGGCCTGATCATTCCTTAATCACAACAATTTGGCAGCTTGTATGCAATAACTGTCATGCCTCTAAGAATGGCAGAATTGGAAGCAGTTGTAGCTGACAATGTAGAGAACTGGAGTGTTTTAAGATACGGTCAAACACTGCAACTTTTAGTCACCTTTTCAGTGACCTTAATAGCAAATGAATTTAAAACTTATTTCAATTAACCAACACCTATTCCTAGCATTTGTAAGGAGACAATTTTCAGTACCCTTCCCTTTTTTCTAAGGTTGATCGAGATATTATGGATTTGATGCCCTACTCAGGATACATGATTATGTTCAAGCTAAATTTAGGCCTGATATTTCTATCAAACACATAGGCCTGATATTTCTATCAAATTAAGTCCTAATATTTGTGGATGGAGATTCAAGTCGATGCAAACACATAAATTTCTTATTCAAATATATGCAGGTTGCAAGTATTGATTAACCTGTTCATATTTAAATTTCAAGAAATAAATAAGACTGAGTTTCTATTATGCAGGTTGCAATTATTGATTACCCTTTTCATATTTAAATTTCTTATTCAAATAAGACTGAGTTTCTATTGCTGAAACAACTTCCACTGACATAAAATAAATTTTAACAATATGCATGTTGTTGTAGCCATGCCACGAGTTTCAATTGCAGATCATATAAGGAACAGGAGGAGGCGAGGGACCAAGGGTGCCCAATTGCGATGCACTTCATCAGAAGAGGAAATAGTCGATGATGTCAATGTTGACAATGCTCTCATGCAGTGATGTTGAGAATGCCCATGTGGTGACAGATCCTACTGTCCAACCATCTACCATAGAGCCACCTCAACACAATACAACGTGCGAGCTCAACTAAGAATACCAGTGCCATAAGAGGGTGGAAAAAGGAAGACATGCTAGGTGCAATTGATGGCATATAGTTTAGGGGATATTCAGTACGTGCATCTGCAAAAGAAACATGGAATTGTAGCCTCAAGCATACATTATTGGATTAATGGGCTCACTCATACAAAGTGTAGAGGGCCTGTTACTGTTATCACCGAAGACGAGGAGGTCAAGTGTGGTTGTGTGGTGTAA